>OY720450.1:73281208-73736208 GCA_963082715.1 Harpalus rubripes
TTGAAAGATGTCAGTCATGCTTTCTGTATGGAGTTTGTATAAAATACATACAACTGCTTTAAGGTAATGTACAAGAAATAATAATAATAATAAATCTTTTATTTCTGCAGATACATTACACTGTGTATAGAAAACATCACAAAATAATAATTTTCTGTATGAAATTTGCATAAAATACATGCAACTGCCGGAAGGTAATGTAAATGAAATAGAATATTAAATTTAGTAAGGAACTTTCCGTATGAAATTTGTACAAAATACATAGAACTGACGGAAGGTAATGTGCTGGCCACATCAGATTTTTTTGTTATATGTCAACATACTTGATTGGTTAAAAAAATTAACCACTGAGATACAGAATAGGCCCCATTGTCATTTTATAACGGATGTTTGCTTGCAAAGTAGTGACTAACTGTACTGGCGAGAGATCCTTGTCAGAACAGAAGAGAGTGAAGAATTACCGGAGGTCCGCATTATCCCAAACAAAATTAAACGCTTTGGCTATTATTTGCATCTAAAAAACTCTTTTAAATGAAATTAATTTTGACGACACAGTGAATATTTTTGCCAATGCCAAAGCAAGAAAAATGTTATTTTAATTTGTCATTATACTATATTAATTAAAATTAAAATTTAGTTTCAATGTTGCTGAATTTTACTTTTAAAAAAACTCCCATTTATCCGAATATGATAGTAATTTTTGGAATCATTGGTGTATGTCAGTTGTGAGATTTAATTTTTATAATTATTGTATTGGATTCTTACTAGAAAAGTTCAAGTATGTTTTTTTGTTTCATTAAAGTTAAACAAAAACCGGGGGGCTTCTGGCGCCAACTACCTTAATACGCCACTGTTTGTTTCAAAATATTTGCAAACGTACCTGCCTCGACTTACGCAGCGGGTGGCTTCTTAAATTGGCTTGATGGGTAACATGACAGGGTTGTAACAAAATATTTGAAATCCAGCACACAAAATATTTGTGTGGAATTTAATATTTCATTTGAATTTTAAGAAATACTGAACAAAGAATATGACATTACACCAAATTTACACAAATTATAAATAAAAATCTGATGTGGCCAACACATGACCTCCCGTCAATTCTATGTTTCAAATAGCGATGAGCTTCAAGTAAAGTATTACTTCCAGTTAATCGTTTGTTAACAAAATCTAATTTGTTGTTCCAATAAATAGAAAAGTTTGTAATACCAAATTTTGGATTATATTTTATGTTTTTCCTTGAAAATCTGTTAAGAGCTCCAAATTAAGAACCACTTCCGGTTTATCATATAGGTATAATCAAAATCTATTGTTGTTTTAAATTATACACGTGTTTAAAATACCAAATCTGTTCCGAGCTTCAAGTAAAGTGTCACTTCTGGTTTATTAATTTTAGCCAAAATCGAATACGTTGTTCCCCTGGATATAGAAGTTTTAAATACTAAAATTGAAAAGTTTTGTATTATATTTTATATATAAATTGATCTATTTATTTTGTATAAATACTTCACACGTGAGATAATATTTTATAAATTGATTTGTACAATCTAAACCAATATTTATCCATGCCGAGGTAAACAGAAGCGTTCAGTTGTCATCTGCATTTAAATTACTGAAGTAGTGACGTGTTTCGATTAACACAACAATGTTACGCGTATTTATAGAAAAATAGATAGCACGGTCTCTGGGTCTCGTGAATGTAGACGTGCCGAATAGCATAACTCGCAGAACGGATAAGCAACGCGTATTTTGTTTTGACCCAAATACAATGAAAGTTACACGTAAAGGTGAATGAATTTGTATTGTTGACTATGCGTAGTTTGATTACAGAAAGGTTTTCCTCTATTTATAAATTTTTTACATCATACGACCTTTGTGATATTCCATAATAAAATCTATTTCATAAAATATATTATAAGATTACGAGTATTTAATCACGTAATACAGTTTTTTTTACCAATTACCGATAATTTTGAACGCGGCGTCAAGATAATTTAACAAAATTAAATATATTCATACGTTGACTACAGCCATATGAAAAAAAAATCTGATGTGGCCAGCACGTTATGTTCCGTCAGTTCTATGTATTTTATACAAATTCCTTACAAACAGTTTCTTGCGAAAGATTCTGTATTTCCAGTATAGGATGTCTCATTTTAGATGTTTTTTTAAGGTATCTCTGGTAATATTAACGATAGAGCAAAACAATTTGCACATTCCAGGGTCAACTTTTCGAGAAAAGTTTAACAGTCGCCACAGGAATTTTCAATCTTCTTTTGTTTTTGAATTACAGGCAAAAACTCGTTTTTCGCTCATTTCGAAAATATCTTATTAATTATGATAGATAGAGAAAAATTGTTCTAACAAATTTTCAACTGTTTTTTAGGTAAAATAAAATGGCGCAATTAGATTTTTTGAAAACTTAATAATTCTCAAGATATCACACAAACTTATGATTTTTTAAATGGGAACCTATGTTAAAAATAGTCTCGTCGTTTTGCTTATTTCATAAGCTTTTCAATGATGTATAACAAGTCTACATTCATTTGTTTTAAACATGAATAAAAGTTAAATTATTAATTTATTGGGATGAAAAAAATTAAAAAGTATTAAGAAACAAATGCAAAAATAAAAAATTATCATTTGTACTTATTTCCTTGCATTTTAAAAATTATTTGTTACTGTGTTCTGTATAACGAGTACTTGACCTCCATATATATTATTTTGATTGGCAGCTCAAAGACGGCCTATAAATATATAACGAATACCCAGTTAGGGGGACGAGCCTACTACCAATGGAAATAGAGAAATTCAAATAGCGGAAGCGTGGCTATCAATCCAGTACTGTAATTCTCAAACAGTTTTTATTTGAGTATAAATGTTTTACATTAAACTTAATCATTTAAATACACTTCCAACTATAAATCATGTAGACTTGTACAGTATAATAATATTCATTTATTTTTTATAAATATAATTTAGAAATAGCATATATTTCAAGAACTTTTAGGTTCACAAAGAAAACAGTTTGATATAAAAACTTATATTCGAGACGTCACATCTATATTTTCAAACTATAACTCGCTTATTAATAGGAATTTTTTTACCGGATTTACATCGACAGTCTTAGTTTTACTTATACGTTCAGATGAAATTATAAAAAAAAGGTGGAATCCCCTATTAGTTTGCCATTCCAGCGCTGTAGTTAGCGCTAGCCCGGCCGAATGCGAGCATTGTAAAGTTTCAGTGTTTCAATAAAAATAAAGAAACGTGCATGACTTGTAGCCCTCCAACTAGTATGTTGCTTGATGAAAGATTCGATTGAACAAACTTAAAAATGGTCTTGTGTTGAATTGTTAACATTTTTAGTGTCACAAAGTACTCATTCGAAATATAAAAAAATCTGATGGTATATAACGCCGCCAACAGATTCATTAGGCCCTAATCCCATCAAAAATAAATATTTATTACTCTTATATAAATATTTTGGTCTCTATCTATAGAATTTACACTGATAAAAATCCTAACCTACTTTAACTAAACAAACATTTACTTAGTTTAATCTAGAGTAAAAGGTTATAAAACCAGGTTCAAAAACAATTAAATCAACAAACAACCACAAAATTACAAAACTTTCATAATCCAACTTTCTCTAACAATTTAACGACGTGTAAAGTTATCTGTTAGAAGTTACTCGCTAATAAAACAAATCAATGTGTGAAAAACATCAGCGCATCGTTAACCACTGTGTCAATAGTCAATTGACGGGCGAGAAAACAAATGAACAGATTCAGTGCGAACTGGATCACTCTGTGACCTTTATAGGGGTTAATACAAACGTAGTTAACAATGAATGCTAATGACGTCATGAGGACAAAGTTTATGATTGGATGACTGTAATTCTTGGACGATGGACCATTTGTAGAATATTCTAGAGATCTACGTTCTACGACAATGATTCCAAACATGTTTTATCTAAATAATAACCGCCCAAGTCAATTCAGGAGTATTAGAAAGCAACAAATAACAACAATTTATTTTAGAGGGGGGCCTACAAAATCGGTATATAGAAATACAGCTAACACGTAGGACACTTTTAAATCAACCCTAAACATGAGCGTGTCACATTAAATTAATTAATATTTTTTTGTAAAATGTATAGTTTATCTCATTAAATACTCAATATCGGTCCAGTTTTTATAATTAACATAGAGTTTAGAGTCTATTGGGATTTTCAAGTATCAAGAGATGGCGCTGATCGCATTAAACACTGGTACACTTTTTGTTGACGTGTGTCAACGTAGCATTTCTGTCAAGTGTATTTCTTTAGTTTTCGTATTATTTTCTTATTTATTAGTATTTTTTATTTATAATTCAAGTACGTATAATAGAGTTTTTGTAGTCATATAGTTGTAGTATCATGTAAATGTCAAATGTGTACCACTGTTTGCAGTTCTAATATTTGCCGCTAGTTAGCGTTTTCTTATTTGAAAATCCCAATAGACTCTTAATCTCAATAAGCTTGCTCACTATTAGTAACTTTTTTATTTGAAGAGATATGCATTTGTTTAAATGAGCAAAATTGTGCCATTTTGAATTACAAAACTACTAATATCAGCAAATATTAATGTATATCAGCGGTTCTCAAAATATTGGACCAATTTTTTTAATTTTAAATAGGAATATATATTTTTTATTTCCTTATTCGCTAGAGAATTTAATTCTGAATTCAACGATATAATCTTTTCATACCATCCCATAACAATTTTTTTGAGAAAAATCCATAATAAATTTTATGTTAATTTGATTTAAATAGGACTATAATAAGTGTGCCACGAATCAAAAAAATAAATACATGTTACTTTTTTACTTCCTTGTACGAAGTAAAGGAAATGTAATCGCGAAAAATTTCGGTTTTGAGATTTCAACGGAAATATCCATTTTGACCATCCTTGAATCCATTCTAATTTCATCGTCACGTCTGTACGTACGTACGTACGTATCTCGCATAACTCAAAACCGGCAAGTCGTAGAAAGTAGGAAATTTTGTATTTAGGACTTCTATAACATCTAGTTGTGCACCTCCCTTTTTGGTCATTACATAATTTCCAGAAATGGTACTTTATTTGAAGCCTATAATAGATTTTAATGAAAAACTATATTAAAATATAATCCAAAACGTTTCAAATTTGGTATATAAGACTTTTATATCAATTGGAATAACATAGCAGATTTTGGTTAAAACAGGCTAACCGGAAGTGATATATTACCTTGTTGTTAACAGTTTTTCTTGAATAAAATGGTTTCATTTTGATTTTAGAAATAAATGCTTCAAATAAGAGTTTTAGAGAATTAAATTCTGCGTCTAGCACATCAAGTATTATTAAATTAGCCCTTTGTATAAGCAAGATATGTAAATTTAAAACATTTACTTTTTGGTTTTTGTAATGAAGCTTGCTATGGATTAGGACAAAAAATAACAAAAAAATAAAAAATAGATGTTAATGTCAAATTACGTCAAATACGTGCAATTTTATAATTGGGTCTATACTTCATCTTCATATTGGTCTTGCGTACAAGGAAGTCGTGTGGTGTCCACATCAGATTTTTTTACGTAGAATTAGAATGCCATGAATGAAATTAGTGAATATTTTGGGAAAATTTTGCTCATTTAACCAAACACGTATCTCTTCAAATAAAAAGTTACTAATAGTGAGCAAGCTTATTGAGACACCTATATATTTGAAATAAATTATGTAAAGTTCATGTCGATTATCCGGCCTTCTTATTATTCGAACCAAGCTTGGTCCCTTCAACTTCGGATAAACTGGTTTCCATTATAATTCAAAATATAAATTCATAAATAATTACGTTTATATGAAACAAAAACAAAATAATATAAATTGTTTTTTGCAAATTTAAATTGTTCACCTTTCGCTTATCTTAACAACATAATAAGCATAAAACCAATTTTAAAACCAATTTCGATATTACATTTTACGACTTTGATAATGTATAATATGCATTTGACTTACGAAACAATATTTTCATGGCCAAGGTTGATTATTATTAAAAAGATCATGTCATCATAGGAAATGACATGATACAATGATACAAATCAAACATCTACGAATTTTGATGCGCAAAAGATATTAATAATCATCATTATCTTGCTTTAATTATAAAAAATTCTGAGAACCAAATCTTAATATTCTTGATATTATTATTTTCTAAAAACCCTTAACGTCATAATAATGAACAATTGTAGTTAGTATCAATTGTCAACTTTGACCCAGACAATTGATAGACAAAACAATAAACTAATTCGTAAATAAACGACACTGTTTCAATGAAGAACTTATTAAGTAAATATTGTGCAATTTATCACTGAATTATTGAAGAGACGTATGAATCGAAATAAGCGTAAGAAATGATTAATTTAAGAACGTTTGACGCAAATGCGTACGTGCTAAAAGGCATATATTGGTGTTAAAATCTGACGCACGATCCAGGAAGGAAAATAGGGTGTTAATTTCATTATACTTATTGTGCAAATTATAGGAATATTCCTAGTATATTGCCTAGTAATTATTCTAAAACATTTATATCATCAAAGGCATATTATTCATTACTCTTCTGGGTGCTGGATATGACTATTTCCAGAACAATTTAATACCCAATGAAATAACAAGATTTTAAATATTCGGACCAATCAGAGCAAACTTACAGCGAATATTGCTACTAGGTGAAAATTTTCAGAAACTTACCGCGAATATTGCACTGATTTGACATATAAAATCCCAAATGACAGATATAAAATCCCAAATGACAGCCTAAAATTGCAAACATATTTAAACATTCTTTTAAGTTTTTTGTAATTATAAACTTATAAGTGAAATAGAAACAACCCAAATAATTATTATCTTTTTCTATGTATAAAAATTAGTGATGCACGCGAGGCGAGACGAGACGAGAAATATAAAATATCAATCTCGCTCCGCTTCACTCCGTGTTGGCTCCTATCGACGCTTAATATAAGATCCTTTAGTTTTCAGGAACGACAAGAATTTTATTAACCGTAGTTTTAACTGGGATGAATTAAGGGCTGAAATGTTGGGGAAAAACTAGTTCTATTAGATGCAAAACCGATTTAGTCTTTATTTTGCATTTCCTCGCTCTGCGACCGATATCATTCGACTTTAGATAGACAAAAAAAAATATAGTCAATTCATATAATTTTGACATTCCCGTTGACTCCACTTCTTGTACGGTGCATTTTTCATTGAATTTATGAATCAAAGCTATAAAGTTACAAATACTTTTTATTGCGAGACGAGGAGAGATGCGAGAGTACTCTCGCCTCGTCGTGCATCACTAATAAAAATGGAATTTTGAGCATTATGACACTTAGAAATTTACAGTAAATCCGCATTAAAAAGTAGGGCTGCTAATTTGTTTATGATGCTAAGGATGGTGAACATACCAAAATGAATCGATTTGGAACGTTTTCATATGAAAATAGGTATTGAAAATAGTAATGACAAAACATTCCTGTAAATACTAAAAGATCTAAAGCGTATGTGTGAAAGCAGTTTAAAATATTTTGTGCTGTAATCCTATCAATTTGATAATACAACGTTAGATATGACCAAAATTCTAATCGACTGGGCATACAAAATGGGTAAAATTAACGAAGAAAATTATGAAGAAGTAACAGTAAAAACGATTTGGAATACTACAGCCAAATTAAGTAGTAAGTTATCTAGCTCACATTGCGCAGGAAATATTTCTTGGCGTGTCAGCAAGTGCTGCCACCCATCGGGACTAGGGATAACACCACAGTTTTGAATTTTTGGCGCTACAGTATCTATTTAAATAATAAAATTTAATGATTTTTTGAATTGTAATGTTCTGAAAATAGTCTAACAAATATAATTTGTGCATTAAAAATGATCTTAAAATTCAACATTCAAAATGTGTTGCCTATAAGAAACTGCGTTCGTTTATTTTCCAGTTTCTAGGCAACACATATTTTCATGCAGAATTTTCGATCATTTACAATGCACTTAATATATTACTACGGATAATTTTTTTTTATTCATAAATTTCAATAATGATGATTATACATGGAAAAACAGCTTTTATATGAAATCGTCACTACAGTGCACAAAAATCGTCATCAAAAGTTCAGAAATTGGCACTAAAGTAATCCATTATACGATTTCAAGCAAATGCAGTGTTGCCAACAATTATTGTACATATAAGAATTTGGGTAGGTGTACAATGTACTATAGTAAATTTGTATGTAAAATGACAAAAAATATGTGCAAGAAGAACTAATTAAATAATTAAATAATTTCAATGAACAAGGCTTTGTACCAATTGATACGATCTGCCTTTATAGCTGGTATTAAATTATAATAATATGTCGAATTTTAAATGGCACAAAATTGACCTCTGTGGTGCACTCTTCACGCCAGCAATGAGTACCCGTGAGGTGACGCCAGGTAACTGCCCGCACGGTGCAAATATTTCATCATTACCGATATCTGCATACAAAGCAGATTGGCACACCCAGCAATGGGTAATAAGTCGTGATTCTATATTTATTTTTATTAAATTATGTGGAATCCAGCGCGCACATAACTTCCCACTAAATAATTATGCAAGATGGTAATGATCGCTTTCACCGCAACGCCCAGAGTGCCAGAGTTGATTGAATCGAACGAACAGTTTGACGATTTTCCTATTGTCTATCACATCGTCTTCAGTTTATCATAACATTCTTGGGGGCTTAACCCAAAACCCACGCTTAAAATTATAGAAAATTACGGCTCGAAAATACTCTTTAAACTTTATAATTTTCCAGAGGTGTTCGCGTCCAACAGTAAGCGTTTTTGATTCATTTAACCAGGTTACATATGGTTAACCGCACATAACAGGTGTGAATAAAATATGTCCGGTTACTACAAACATTTCTGTCAAATTAATTATTTGAAATTTGTCAAATATTTATCTTGTTCATAGCGTGACACATTTAATTTAAAGCGTATTGATCTAATACAAAACAAGTTGGTAAAAAATGTCTCAGATTCCATTTTTACTTTTACTGAAAATTGCCTAACTGCCAAAATGTCAGCGTTTTGACGCCTAGGAATGGATAGCTATAGTAACTTGACATGTAATCGTCCCATATAGGACGCGAATAGACACGTGACTCGAGCGACCTTGAAGTACTTGGAATCAGCTGATTTGTGTGCGCGTGTCACTTTGACAAGACATATGTTTAGACTTATTTTAATTTTGAACTGTTAAAATGTTATTATTTTTAATTTCATATATTTTACTGTCTGAAAATTGTAAAACAATAACATTTTAGCAGTTCAAAATCAAAATTAGTCAAAACATTGGTCCTGTCAAAGTGACATTATTCTTGTCAAAGTGACACGCGCACACAAATCAGCTGATTCCAAGCACGTCAAGGTCGCTCGAATCACGTGACTGTTTGCGCCCTATACCGTGGTTACATGTTTGACGTAACTGCAAGTAAACTATTATTCATGAAAGATGACTATTCAAGGTCATTTGTGAGCCGTCTGATATAATATTACTTGTACATAACTTCATTGCATTTCGAATGCATAGGCGTGCAACATGAAATATTTATGGACACATTTTAATTGCAAAACTAAGAGTAATTCATTTGAAAATTATGTTTCTTTCTAAATAATGCCTTTCTGAATGATTTATGTTCTTCACGTATGTTGTTGCGAAATACAAAAACATAGACTTAACTTATAAACCAGGGAATAATAATTTGATGTAAACGTCAACGCCACTGGGTAAATATTAGAACAGAGGGCAGTGTAGTAGATAATTAGGTATCTGTAATTCTACGACATAAGTCATTATTATTTATAGTGTGTTGGAAAGTAATGCCACTATTTACGTATATCTGTCACATCACATAAATTAAATAGACATAGGTCAAATAATCTTTCTCTTGCTAATACAAAATGTTGCTAAACTACTGCTATAAAGTGATGTGTATTCTTTCTTCGAACAAATGGCCTTGAATAGTCATCTTTCGTGAATAATAGTATATACTATTATTTACGATTGACTATTCAAGGTTTTTCGTTCGAAGAAAGAATACTCAGCACTTCATAGCATCAACTTAGCAACATTTTGTATTAGAAAGAGAAAGATTAGTTGACGTATGTCTATTTAATTTGTGTGGTGTGACAGATATACGTAAATGGTGTAACTGCTTTCTAACACACTAAAAATAGCAGTGACATTTGTCGTAGGGTTACAGACATGTAATTATCTATTACACTGTCATCTGTACTAATGTTTATCCAGTGACGTTGACATTTAAATCGAATTATTATTTTATGGTTTACGTCAAGTCTATATTTCTGTTTTATGCAAAAACGTATGAGAAGAAGATAAAAACTTTGAGAAAAATATTATTCTAAAAGAAACAAAATTTTTAAATAAAGTACATTTATTTTTTGGTTAAAATGAATAGTCATCTTCCGTGAATAATATTTTAACCGGGATGCTCAATAAAATGCGGTTACCATGAAACCGCACGGAAAAAAATATTTTGTCGATTATAACACAATTGTGAATGTAACGTACGCAAAGGCGGTTAATTATTAGGACAGCAACTCACTGTTGAAATAGAAACTAAAAATTTGTGATAGTTCTTGTGTGTTGTTTTTACCACAATTTGGTGATACAACTCATGATGTAAAATATATAGATAATATTGCGATAAATAATAAAGCAAATCTTTATAAGTAATTACTACAAGAAATTGTATATTTTACCCAAATAAATTGTAAACTATTCACTATCATTTAGTTTAATTTACTACTTTTTCCATAAAAATTATTTACGTTAATAATAAATATAACATTTATAATTTGTAAAAATAATTTATTTATTAATATTGTATACTGCAATGAATGTTTTTCGTTTCTTAATATTGTGTTATAAATTATGTTCTTTATGATTCTGTGAATAATTAGCAGTATCTATTATTGTTTAATAGGTATATGGTGATAATAAAAAAATATATAAAAATCTTAAAATAACATAAATATATTCTTTATATAAAATATTTTTATATAATATACAATAACAAATTGTTATTGACAACAAAACAAAAGTAGACTAACTACTTACATTGAAAAATTTTAAAAAAGATACTCTTTTACATACATCTACTAAAGACAACACCTTGTTGAAATATATATTTCACCTTTTCGTTTATAAGACGAACAACGCAAAATATTTGGAAATGATTCAAAAGACATTAGTCTATATTTTTTTGGTTAAAACAACGAAAAATTACCAAACCAACCAACTCTTATAGAGATAGAGTTGTATACTTTAGTAATAGTTTCAAACCAATGTATCGCCAAAAAACGCCTATTATTAATGTAAATTTCCTGATATACATAACCTACTTTTAAAAATTGGTATTAGGGATTCCAAAATCCATTCCACTAATTTATCTTCCATATATTTGTCAGCCATATTTTAATCATAACACAATTGAATAAATTAATTAACTTGAACGTATTAGCTCAGCAAAAGAACATATATTATGGACATACGTTATACAAACGTTGAACGACGACTAATGCTTTTGAACTTTGAAGAATAATGCAGGTTTGAACTTGCAGTAAATGTACCCCTGCTCAGATACTTTCAACAAATCATTGTGGTAAATTTAACATATTAATAGTGTAAATATTGAATATTACATTAATTGTGGTAAATTCTACAAACAAAAATAACTTTACATCTTGTTGTATTTTTTAGCACAAATATTTCATTAAAATATATGCTGTTCACACGTTAATTATATTACCTTTTAGTATTATATACAAATTATACATAGGTACATTTACTACAGATTTTTTGTGATCATTACAGGTAACGTCATAAAATAAATCTAGAATTCTTAACATAGTTACAGCAAATTTGTTAAAATATAATATAAAAATAATACACCATAATTGAAGTAGAAAAGATTTATAAATTTTTTTCCGTGCGGAGGTAACCGCTATGAATAAAAAACGCCTTGTATCTTCAAAACATCTGCCAATCTTTTATGGTTAATAGATTTAAGGGGTACCTTGGTACCTATAAACTTTATACACATAGGTGTTATATTTTGTAGAGAACACAGTTTTTTTAAATACGAACTGCATTAACGTTGTCATCATCTTTCTTAATCTATTTAAAAGCAGAGCTGTCATACGCAAAAATATGAGTAATAGGAATATTCCACTTGACTCTCCTATTGTCATACAAACGTATTCTATTTTCTTTTATGCTTATTCTACCAGCTATTTAAATGTAAATTTACAAACGTCTGGCTTTGGTAAAAATGGTGTCTGTTTACATACATATTTTTTAGCTAGAGTGAGTGCATTTAACAGCACTCCTTCACATTCGAGACGCATTTATATCAAGTTTAAATATCAAATGTTTCAAAGCCTACTGCAATGGGAATGAGTTGAATTATTTTTAGAATGCAGCTTCGTTTAGAGAACTCTGTAGTAACTCTGAATAAATTTGTATAAATAACGTGCCATATGAACCAATAATATTTAATCTGATAGATGATAAAAATCCATTACAAACTTATATCCCGTATTACGAGCGCACTTTTATAATAAAAATGCTGTAGAATGGTAAACTTGACTAAATGTAATATGAATTCCATTTACAAAATCTGATGTGGCCAGCACATTACCTTCCGTCAGTTCTATGTATTTTTGCAAATTCCATACAGACAATTTCCTGCGAAAGATTTTATATTTCCAGTACATTAACTTCCCTCACTTCTATGTATTTTGCACAAATTCCATCCTGAAAGTGTTTTAGAATTGATTCTATATTTGCAATAAAATTATAACACAAACATACATGTCAATCGCACTTGACATTGACATCTGTCTATCAGAATTTATTAAATTATATTAGCTGTTTCCAGTGTTATTGCATAGCTCACTGCTTTATGAAATTTAATTTCTTTATAATTTTTAACTCAATATCCATTGAATATGAAGTATAAAATGTAATCAAATCCTAGAGAATAAAATATTCTTTAATATTTATAATAACATTAAATCTGGAAAAACGATATTTAACAGCGGTTTTTCAAGAAAAACCGTTAAAATCTTCAAATGAGGGTACTTCCGGTCGACCAATTATAACCAAAATCGAAAGAATACGAAAGAATTATTATTTTTAGAATTGTAGTGTTGAAGTTATCAACGGAGAAAAAATCGTCATACACGCACACACACACACAGACATCATCGCAAAAATAGTAAAATCGTATTCTAGGGACTCTAAAACGTGCTTATTCATTAAAAACTATATTTACGTTCGCCGTTTTCTTATTTGTTTCTAATTCTAAAATAAGATTCAAGAAGAAAAGCTTTGATTTCTTTAGATAACATTTTTGACAATATCTCATGTCAAATTGACATTTAATTAAATATTTTTAAATTGACATACGTTTCTTTGTCCAAAACCTATTCCGAGTTAGGAATTTTTTTGAACACAAAGTACTATGAACATATAATAACAATAAAATTCCAAAAAAAAATATGAACCATCTGGCTCATTCTCAATAATTCAAGCATATAGGCAACCCTTGTATTAATATTAATATGTAAGAAACTGCTGATAATATTTTTTTTTTCAAACGTCGTAGAAATGACACTTTTTGTTACTTGATTCACAAGGTAGAAAGTTCATTTCTAGGCCGCTGGAAATTTCTACGCCGGGGGAGTAGAAATAAAATAAACAAATATCCATAGAAACGGCATAGAATTAGAGAATAAAAAGAAAAGTAGTGCGTTTGAAAAAAAAATTTAATGTGTCACTCGGAATAAAAGTGTCTTTGTGTGCCTCGCATGCGATTGTCCGACTCGCTTCGCTCGTCGTGCAAACTTCCATGCTCGCCACACAAAGTATCACTTTTACTCCTAATAACACAATATACTATTTTAGTGTATAATTACATGTGTAAGAATATAGATTAATTCTTTATTGTGAAGCTGATCTAAAAATAAAAATCAACTAATTATTAATAACCTATTTGTAGTACTTAAATATAATTCTCACACAAATGTAATTTTCATTAATTCTTTTATTTCTAAGTTAATTATTAAAATGTATGTCCAATTTGACTCTCATTTGTTCCCAGAACAAAACAAATGTATATAATTCAATTGTTTCAGGCGAGGTTTTTAGCGTATGACGTAGCAAAATAATCAAATTTGGAGATTGTTTTATTTATCACGTTCGATTACTTGTAATTGTCCGATAGTGAAATATTAACGAAATTTATTAAATTATGAAGGACAAAATTGACATCTAAAAATAAAATAATATACTTATCCCATTAAAATATTCATATATTCGTTTTTTTATTGTATAAAACAATAATATAGTTGTTTACAATACAATAAATATATAACTGTATCATACAATAAAATGTAGAAAGTTGAAATGTAATGATTTTTCCACATTACTGCAATACTGTACATGCAATAAAAGTAATAAAATATAGTGTATTTTTTGTACATAGACGATATTAAATTTATCGTTAGTTAAATCGCCCGCAATACGATGATGTAAGCAGCATCTTTGGTTCGCCGTAGTTGTCCGCTACGAGCGCTAGTTAAGAATCAAAACATGAACGTATGTCTTCATATTTGATATTGAAACGTCAAATTCAATGTCAAATCGCAAAAAAGCAAATTATTTTATTTTAAATATGTAAATGTAAAAGCTAGAAAATACGATAAACACAGAAATTAAATTGTCAAGTGTCAAATGTAAAATAAACAGGTGACCGTGTTTTGCTTCTGTCTCTTTCTACGAAGCACGTTTTGGGCACGTACCTATGTCGAGACTTCATTCGCACGTAGTTGATGTTAGGTACGCCGTAATGGCGGGAAGAAAATACTGCAAAAGTTTAACTTTTTTTTTCTCCGGTATTTTTAAAGTTTTTTAAAAATATGAATGTAAAGACGCTTTAGATTAAAATATATTTTTTGTGCAACCAGACGCGAAATAAGCATTTCGCAGCCGCAATACAGGCCGCGAAATTGGATTTCGCGACCGTTGTCATGAATTTCGCGGCCGCGAAATTAGGTAAACAATCACTTTGACACTTGAGAATTGCATGGTTTTGTTTATCAAATGTTAATCCCATAGCCACCTTGAAAGCTAACTTTCTATTTATAATGAAACTGTTGAAAATTAATAAAATTTGTAATTACATATTTTTTACGGTTGCACAAAAAATATTGTGTACACCTTGTCCGCGAAATCCTTTAGCGCCCTCGAGATTGTCTTGCCTCGGCCGCAAGCGGCCTCGGCGACAATTTTTCTCTCGATACGCTAAAGAGTGATTTCGCGGCCTTGATATACAAATAACTATAATTAACATATAAAAAAATCAAAAATTCGAAAACTCTTCCATTACGTTTCAATAAAAAAATTAGAAAGAAATAGTACATTAAAAAACAAGTATCGTACGGCAGTCTGTTAACGTACGAGTCCAAGTATGGCAAACGAGTCGCACGTTATCATGAAATATATTTTTGTACTATTTTTTCTATTGAGGTAATTTTACAATCAGAGTTTTTTAAAATGTAACGACAAATATATGACTTGGTGTTTTTGTTGTCAGTTAAGTTGGTAACTCTTCCCGCTAAACAATTGAAATCATACATTTTGACAGTTAGTATATACCGAAATAGAAAAAAATTATAAGACAACTTGCTTTCATTTTTTAATTAACATACAATTGCTAAACATTTTTCATGCGAAGAAATTCTAGCAATATGTTAATGCAAAAGGAAATATGCAAAAATAATGCAAATTTAAATTAAAAATAACTTGAAGTTTAAAATTTATACACTACATTAAAAACAAGTTATTTAAAAATAATTTTATCTACGTGCTATTTTGTTGCGAATGTAAACCAATAGTTTATTTACTATTTATTAATAGTTGTTATCAATAAACTATAAATAGATTAAATAACTTTTCTGGTAAATATTTACTGCCAACAATTTGTCCTAGAAAAATTGTCAATAAATTATCCCTAAACGCATATTATGTCAAGGACATTACAAGGATATGAAAAACTTTTAAGTGGTACAGTTTTTATTGTAAGTGGTTGTTTTCAAATAAATTATGAATGAATATAGAGGTCGCAGAATTTAAAATTGTAACTGTTGCGTAATGGTAATGAAAGTATTGGCTTCAGATCAAAGCTTAGAATTTGAAAAATTAATAGACCTTTTCAATTTAAAGAGATAGTAGATCTGCGCATAGTAAGAACAACTGAGATCTATGGAGTTTGTTTTAAAAGAAATTAGACATAAAATGTGAGAATATCTCAGATAACTTTAAAAAATCTTATCGAAATAAGCTACAATAGTATATATTGTGTTATTAGGAGTAAAAGTGATACTTTGTGTGGCGAGCATGGAAGTTTGCACGACAAGCGAAGCGAGTCGGACAATTGCATGCGAGACACACAAAGACACTTTTATTCCGAATGACACATTAAATTTTTTTTTCAAACGCACTACTTTTCTTTTTTATTCGCTAATTCTATGTAGTTTCTATGGATATATATTTATTTTATTTCTACGCCGGCGGAGTAGAAATAGCTCATTTCTACACCGCCGGAGTAAAAATAGCTAATTTCTACTCCGCCGGCGTAGAAATTTTCAGCGGCGTAGAAATGAAACTTCTACCTTGTGAAACAAGTCATAAAAATGCCATTTCTACGCCGTTTGAAAAAAAAGCTTTTATTGAAGTTAAAATGTCTATAACGATGCAAATTTTCACTGAGAATACAGGTATTTTAATGACTGCAATATTTTTGACGTTTCGTTTGACAGCCCAACTGACAGTTGTTTGCGCCATTTTCTTACTATTTGCAGCGATAGAAAGAGATAGCCGTTAAATTGAAAAGGTCTATTCTACACCACAGTCGAGAAATTTCCCATAATTATTTTTTTTAGATTATTTCAGTTATTGGCATGATATGAAAAAAAAATCGTATAAATTATATAAAGATATAAATTCAGATTATTTACTTTTCTTTACGATTCAGTAATAAATCTTGACATTTTAATATATGCATAGGAAATAAAAAAAGAAATATTGCTGAAGAAATATTAAATCTTTTATTCTTATTGCTTATTAAATTTTAACTTTCTTTTTAATAAATTTTGTGCAAATATCGTAGTTCAAGAAAACAATTTCAAGCCTTTTATAATTGAAAAAACGTTTCATTCACATTGAAATTTTTTGCGTTTTAATAATTACTAAAAACTATATGAATTATAAAAATGTCAACATTTTAAAGGTCACCAGATAAAAAATTGGCATGATTTTTCCTTCCTGTCCAAATTTTTCAATGTCAGGAATAAAATTAGC
The DNA here is from genome assembly GCA_963082715.1 of Harpalus rubripes. Classification (NCBI taxonomy): domain Eukaryota; kingdom Metazoa; phylum Arthropoda; class Insecta; order Coleoptera; family Carabidae; genus Harpalus; species Harpalus rubripes. The sequence continues at coordinate 73,298,711 of OY720450.1, forward strand.
AATCATCAAAACAAAACCGAAATAACTGTATAATTACAACTCAAAACAAACGTCACTTGCATTCATTTGTTTCACATGGTTAGCATGCTTCATTTGTTTAGTTACGTAAGTTCTTGTACGCGGAACGCAATCCGGATTTAGAGACGATGTTATAGATACCAAAGTTAGCTGTGCGCGACAGTCACTTGTTTGCTACTTTATGACGCGATGCGACGCTGTTTCTTGGCGCCGAGAAGACGCTAGCATTAGCATTTGTTTATTCACCTGTAGATAATGGTCCCGGATAAGGGCGTCGTTTGTCTACTGTTTTGTATACAGATAACTTGATAATCACGTGTTTTTTTATTTTTACGCGTATTGTGTGGAAATGAGATGGAATATAAAAGAAAACGATTCTTCACACAATACTGGGAAAATATAATCTGTTTTTTTTTTACCTTTCGTCACCTTTAGGTAAGGAAGGTAGTGTCTTTGGTCAAAAAATTCGATGATGAGTTTTTAATGAATAAGCACGTTTTAGGGTCTCTAGAATAAGATTTTACTATTTTTACGATGATGTCTGTATGTATGTATGAATGTATATATGTAGGTATGTGTGTGTGACGATTTTTTCGGATCGCATAACTCCAATACCACCTTTCCAAAAATTATAATTTTTGCGTATTCCTTTTCTTTAAATCCATATGAAGAGCTGATTAGATTTTGGTTATAACTGGTCGACCGGAAGTACCCTAATTTGAAGATTTTAACAGTTTTTCTTGAAAAAATGCTGTTAAATATCACTTTTTCACATTTATTGTTATTATAAATATTTAAGAATATTTTATTCTCTATACGATTTGATTACATTTTATACTTCATATTCAATGGATATAGAGTTAAAAAATTATAAAGAAATTAAATATCACAAAGCAGCCAGCTGTGCTATAAACATGGAAACATCTACTACGTTAAGAAAATTGACAAATGTCAGTGTCAAAGTGCAATTTACATAATATGTTTGAGTTATAATTTTGCTGGAAATATATAGAATCTTACAAGAAACTTTCTGTATGAATTTGCACAAAATACATAGAACTGACTGAAGGTAATGTAGGAGAGACCGGTGTCAATTGTAACAGGTGTCAAATGTAACAAGGGTAGGTAACAGGGTCATTTTTTCGAAGTAGATTAAAATGCGCTTGCAGAGTGAAGCAGAAAGAGTCATAGCTCTTTAGTATTTAGTGTAAGTACATACGCGCAAATACGGCGTCCGTTTCTGACGAATATATATAAATCGACAAAAAAGTAAATACAGGTAGTGACACACATTGTTTTTAAAACACTATAAGTGCTCTGCTCGGAAATATTTCAAGTTAAGGATCAATTTGTGAGTTATATCTGCTTTTATTTTTCATTAAAAAACATTTCGAATTATTACCTGATAAAATACAAAAAAGCAAATAATATCTTTATAAGTGAAGCGGTGTCAGTTGTAACACATGCCACGGTGTCGATTGTAACGTGTTTAATAATTAAGTAACAGTATTCATCATGATAAAAATTATAAGAAAAAACCACTGCTATCGAAAACATAAAAGAAGAAGAGCAAAAAAAAAAAACGAAAAACACTTCCGAAAGTAACAGTCGCAGATTACTCTTCAGATGGCTCCGATGAGGAAACTCTCTGATATGTATTGGACCATATTTTTTGAGCACAGGAGATTGGTTGCGTTGGCGAAAATGTAAAATCTGGGCACCGGGCAAGTTAAATTGTACGAAGAAAGACCTATTTTATGTTTACCTAAACTGCAATTTCGTTAGCGATTAAAGGCATTGATCAAAATGGTCCATATCACCAGCAGAATATATATTTTGTTTGTTTTTAGTTGAGTCATCTGAATTTTGTATTTTCTGAGGTAAATAAATGTTTATTTTTTCAATAATTTACTAGAAATATGGAATCATTTGCAAAAAAAAATTCTGTGTGGAATTTGTACAAAATACATAGAACTGACGGAAGCTAATGTGCTAGCCACATCAGTTTTTTTTTTCATATAAAACCCGACTAAGTTGTCAAATATTCATTGACAATAATTGTTTGCTAAGGAACAGTCCGAAAAGACTGAATTCGACAGAGATCGATCTTTTCGGCTGAAGTCACCTTATATTGAAATAAATAGTTATTAGTTTAACTAGGCACTAAAATACCATGCAGATCTCGATATGCGAGGAGGTAAAAATCCAGTACTATTCTTTCAAATTTTGATTTAGAACTCCATCTCATTTCGAAACGAAGTTTCTCCATTTTATAAATCTTAACCATCCCCCTCCGTTATTTTCTTGCGTTTATGACCACCCCCTCTATGTTTCAGGAGCTGGTGCTGGAGTGAACGTCCCCCGTTACTGTGCCAAGTGGGTCAGCCCCCCCACCCCCAAGTGGGGATTTGGGGCAGCATGGGGCTGCGGCAGACAGCCGGGGGAGCCGAGGGCAGTGTTGTGACGCCACGACCGATCGATCAGACCACGCCTCAAGACGACAATCAGTGAGAACGGATCGATAAGTGCAAGATGCAAGAAGGGCGAAGGATGCTGCATGCACGGATGTAGTAGATAGAACTCACTTCAGGAAGTCAATAAATATGAGAAACTATTTATGGAACCAGTCTTGCAGAGTTCATAATAAGGTCTAAAGATTTTTTTTTGTCAGTGAAATTTATTAAAGAGTTGCTGAATTTAACCACTCAGGTGCAACTGTTTAAAGCATTGTTAACTTTAATCACGTTGTTAACTTTAACAACGTTTGTACCATTGTATCCAATGTATTTTAATACGTGTAGCCATGGTCAACTACGTGACCAGCAAATAACATTTTTTGAGTAACAAATTAACAAATAAGACTTGATTTATATTAGAGATACAATGAAGATGCGATGACGATACAATACTTTTTACTTCAATGTTTTTAATGGACCCATTTACATCTACGTATTTCGTACAATCGTATCCTGCAGTGGCGTAACTAAGAGTTCGGGGGCCCGCCTGCAAAAAGTTTTTGGGGCCCGTAGCGTTTATCATGAGGAACTACATACCACAAGAACTTGTGGAAATTGTGACTAAACTCACTTTCATCTGATTTGTCATGTTAAGAAGCAAAATAACCAATATGGGAGGCCTGAAAATCCAAGATAAGGTACCTTTACATCCCACCAAAGTCATTGTATGATGTGGCATTTACTATGAACATGATTGGCCCGTATTGATGAAATTGGTGGCACAGTCCACTGGTGAAAGTTACAGGACTTGGACAAAATATGGTATTAGCAAGATGGATCTGTATCATACAGTTTAAATAGTAGCAATTTTGCGAAAATCATTCTCGTATCGTTATTTAATCCCACGTTTTGTTAATACTCATTGACCGTCAGATGTCCTGATTTGACAGCCCCAGACTTGTTTTTATGGGGTTATTTTAAAAGAAAATTCTGGATAAGTTGCAGGAAAATATTTGCCAAGAAATCGAAATTCTATTGGCCGAAATGTGATAGAAAATTAGGAGCTTGGTTTTGCATAGCGGATAATGGGCCCCTTAGCCAATATTATTTTTGGAAATTGACATTTAAAAAAATAAAAGACTAAATAAATTTGTATGTTGCTACAAAAAAAAGATTAAATTAAAAATTTCGCAGTAGTAACAAAATTAAAAATCAAGTAAATTGGGGCCCCTCTAGAGCCGGGGGCCCGCCCGCAATGCGGGCCCTGCGGGCCCGTTAGTTACGCCACTGGTATCGTGATTGTATCGCTAATGTAAATCAACACTAAACCAAGAATGTTGTTAAAAAAATTTGTACATTATCCTATCTACAAATAGATAATTAGCTGACGTACCGCATATGGGCAAATAGCCTGGTATTCTAACGAGTAAATACTTAATTTATGAATAGTAGCAAAAATTCTGACGCGACCGCATGTACTTTTGTACTTTGGACAATCTAAATTTGAATCCAACGATATCTATTACTAATAACTAGGGCAACCAAAAATATGCTCTAAAAAAATTGTTTTAAGCGCCTAAAAAATGCTCTATAAAAATGAAAATATGCTCCATAAAAAAGAAAATATGCTCTTTAAAAATGAAAATATGCCTTTAAAAATATGTTTTCTTAAATCTATAGGCAAGGTCGAGGGTACGGTAAACACGACGAAATACAATAAAAGAAAATTGTTTATTTTTCTATTTACATAAACGACATATTTATGATTACAAGAACATTTTTTATTTTATAAACAAGAATAGAAACAGGTTTAATTTAAATTTTTATTACAATAAATGACAAATATCTCATTTAAGTTTTCAAAAAGAAAACTTTGTCTATTTGCGCGTAAAACATTTTTATACATGGAGAAACTTCTCTCCACATCAACGGATGTTATAGGTGCAAATTTAAATGCTAGAGCTTCACTAATACTATATTTTTTGTCTATTGTTGTAGATCCTGTAGCCAAACATGCCGAAATTTCCTTCAAAAGGGAAAAACCATGATTTTTTGAAATGACCGTGGCTAGTTTTTTCTTTACTAAGTTAGCTGCTTCACCGTTTACGCTATTAATTTTATCCTGAGCATGTGTGACAACCTCAACCTGTACACCAAGCGGTAACCCAGACGTTTCAAGTGTTTTTATTGATGTGCTAAGGAATCCATAATTTGAGGCAATGAAAATCATGTCGAGTTTAATTGTATCGTCACTTAACAGGTCCTTTGAAATCTTGACTGACGCGGCCTCCTCCTCGTCAAATGCTTCAAATACATATGCAATTTTCTCAAAGTTGGTGGCATAGTAGTTTACGGCCTCTATCCATGTTCCCCATCGAGTAGTTACTGGTTGCGGAGGAAGTGCTAGATCAGGCGCCAAATCATTAAAAATTGCTACCCTTGACGGCGCTTTCAGAAACACTTTTTTTACATTGGCTATAAGGCGATCAACGTTTGTGTACATGCTTCGAATTTGTTCACATACTCGATGAAGTCCGTGTGCAAGACAAGTTATATGTGTTACTTTTGGGTAAAATATTTGTATGGCCTGGGCTGCTTTTACCATATATGGCGCAGCATCTGATATAAATAGTAAAATTAAATCTCTGTTAAAACTTTCACCCAAAATCTTAATTGAATCATCGAAAAGTCTTGCAATTGTGCTATGATTCGCCTTGTCAAGTACTGCAGTTTTTAACAAAAAATTTTGCCTAGCGATCAGTTCATCTTGATCCAAAATTCCAATGATGACATTTGCCACATATCTCCCAGTTGCATCCGTAGTTTCATCGATTGAAATCCATAAGAAGCGATCTTTGATGCAATTGTGTATATGATCTATAGTATTTTTGTGAAGGTTTTTAACGTAATTGGTCCGAAGAGTGGTTTCCGATGGTACTTTGTGCTCCGTGTACTTTTCTAGGAACGACACAAATTTTTTGTTACGCATTTTATATAATGGTATATCAGCGGAAATAAGAGCGCTACATAAATCTTCTGCAAATTGAGCATCTTTTGACTTAGATGTGGAACATTCACCAAAGAAAGTCTGCGTAGTTTTCTTTGCATTATTTTTTTGGTCAAGTTCAATTTGTTTTGTAGTTGCTAAATGTTGTTTTACCGTAAAATTTTTCTCGGCCGACACAGATTTGTTGCACACTTTGCAAAGAAGCACCTTACCATCTGTCTTGAATACCGAATATTCACGCACATATTGCGACAACCTTTCTGACATCAGCGTCTTTACTTTCGGCATAATCTTAAAATAATTTACAATTCATAGTAAATATTATAATTTTTAACAAATTTTTACACTTACCACTTTCCAAATTACGTCTTAGTTTATGTGGGCTTTGTACAACGAGCGAAGAGCGCAGGAGAACACAATCTTGCAGAATGTTGAGCGAAAGACATATCGGCCGGCAAAACGAGGAGTCACCTGGCGACCGGTTGGGGAATTACCGGACGCCAGAACGGAAAATCGGAGGAATACTAATTGGTGACTGTCATATTATTTTCGTATAAATTTGTATAGTAAATTTAAAAAAAATTGTACTTTAGATATATAAATATGACACAAAAATATGCATTAAAAATATGCAGTTTTTTCGAAAAATGTCATATAATCCCCAATATGCAATATATGCTCTTATAGTTGAAAAATGCAAAAATATGCCCTAATATGCATTTGCATATTTTTGGTTGCCCTACTAATAACATATAACTTGAGTTTATAGTTATTTGGATTAGGGTGCTTAACAGAGTGCACGATTGTAACCACTGAACTCAATATACAGGGTGTTTCAAAAATACTGTAATTTTTTTTGTAACCACTGAACTCAATATACAGGTGTCTCAAAAATATTGTAAAAAAAATTAAGGGCATATAGTGCTGACCAAAATGAGTAAAAAAGCTTAATCAACATGGGTCCGACTTTTATAGTTTCCGAGATTTGAGGCAGTGAAAAATAAATTTTTACGGGGTTTACGTCTGCTATCTCGAAAACTATAAGAGTTACGACTTTGATTAAATGGGATTTTTTGTTTACCTTTCAGAGGTCATCTTAGATGTACTTTTGTTTAAAAAAAAAAATCAAATAATTATACTTTGTTAAATGTTGTGGCGACCTTGGCCAATATTTAATTTTCAAATAATTTCGTAACTATTAGAAATTGAGAAAACTGTTTTATATAAAATTTTATTGTTTTGTTATAGTCTATTTTCTGACAGACAAAATTTTGTTCGATCACTATCTTTGTCAGTTTTTTCGATTTTTCGCTTTTCTCGGAAACTCAACATGTCAACCATGCCTAACAACTTGTTAGGACCTCTGGCATGGTTCACATGTTGAGTAATCTTGACTACTCTGTTTAACTTTCCCTTGTTGTACTACTGATGATGAGAACTTAGTTCTCGAAATACGTATATAGTTTTTATTAAAATTAATTTTAAGGTTAAGGGGTAATTATAATAGTTTTAGTTATATTTAACCTTAGACTCCATCTATTATTAATTTTTAATGTTTTAAGTGTCCTTGAAAACATATGGGCTGCAGCCCCACTTGTCAAAAAAAACAGTACAGCCATTTTGTTGTGTGTTGTAGTATTTGTCGTTTGTATTGTATTTTTCTGGAATCTCAGTGTTTTTTGTAAAACACCACAACACACAAAAAATGGCTATATTTTCACTTTGACAAGTGGGGCTCCCGCACATATGTTTAAGGACACTTAAAACAGCTGTTTGCCCGCGCCCTATAGGAGTCTGGCATCATGGCGTATTCCAGTAATATAATATTTGAGTTCAGTGATTGTAACCTAGTCCTTCACATCCGTGTTCTAATCCAATCGAAGTTAAAAATTTACACCATTAAAGAAAAACAGATATTGGTAAAAAGACGGAATGGGAAATGTTTATTTATTTATGTCTACAAGTGTTGTAAAAAGTCATTTTTAATTTTTTACCAATTTACTGTCAATGTAACATTTCAATATCTATTGACTACTATAAGTAAGTTCTGTCTATGATCTTACGAAGAAATGATCTATAGTTCTATACAAAATAATAGTTCAATAATATTTTATAGAACAGTTGATTTCCCTTAAAATGATGAAAAAAAATATAATCAATTAGATCTGAAAACTACATACTAGTCTGCATGATTGCAACACCCAATAACGGGTATTAGGAATGATGACATTTATTTATGATATTACTTTTCTGTTGCGTTAATACCAACATTTTAGAAACCTGAATTTGTTAAATTTTGCTCATATAGATTTTATCGTATATAATATTTAAAGTTTACGACGTATTTTGCTACCTGCTTTACTAAATATTAGATATTTTACTATAAATGCAATAGAAATGCAATGAATTATATAATTATACAATAATTTCTTTTATTTATACTTTTCTCTGCACTGATCATGAGAGAAATTGTTATAGAAATGAGGTTAGAATAATAAATGAACCAATGAATCATATAGATTCAATTTTATGCACTATATTTATATAAATCTATATGGAGAAATGCATTTTATATGTTTACACATAAAATTGCAAAGGAATGTCAATTAAAATTGTTATAATGCATTGAAATGTGATTCAAATAGAGTTACTACGTTACAACGAATGATAAAATGATATTTTTTCCACTATAGTTATTATTATTTATGATATTTTATCTATTTCTAATAAATTCTATTATGAATGCTGTTATAAATTACATATCCTAGCTGTTAAATAATAGAGGACCAAATATTTATGATTTCAATTTTACAATGTTTATCACATTCTTCCTGGTTATAAAATGTATTAGGATAACATAAATATTTGTATAGTTATCATCATGTATGCTATATTAAATAATTCTGCATTCCTTTACATTCTTTTGTGATAAATTTGCTTATAATTTACAACGATATTACTTGTAACAAACAAGTGCATTATTACCAAAAGATAACCTGCCTTTATCACTAGCAATAAATTTGTCAAATGTTATTTTCCGTAATTTCACACACGTCTGAGATATAGTGATAATAATATACACATTTTCAACTCTTTTAACACGTTGATAATGTAAAATACCTTTTTGAATAAAGAATTTTAGAATATGAAAGTTTGTTTACCTTTGATGCCCTCGTATTTGCTGGTCTCCTGGTAACGAAGAATGAAGAAATACGCTGTTAGTTACGTGTGGAATGTTTTCGGTCGATATATTGATATTTCACACACTACGCACTACGTTTCACATTATTTTTACTTTGTTTTCAGAAATTTGTCACCCAAAACAAAACAGCATGGTAAGTTATTTATTTACAAATGGCGGATCATCAGCTGACAATTAAAATAAATTACGAAACAATACTGCCAATCTCTTATCATCAAAAATTTGTTTCTGTTATTTTTTATGTATAAATATTTAAATAAATGATTAATAAACCGTTATTTTACCTATAATAAATTATTTTATGATTATTACCGGGAAAAACATGATAATTAAACCTAGTTATTAACATTTTATCTTCATTTGCAAAACGTGGGTGTATGTAAACATTTAATATTAATACCTGATACGTCATTTATGTAATAATATATGGGTCGGCTCGCATTTTAAAAGATTTAATTCATGTCGCTCTGAGTGACAAAGTTCCAGGGCAGAAGAGCAAGGGGTGAACGACTTTCAAGTTTAAAAGATCTAGTCGTTACGTCATCAATTTTGACTATGACGCAAATGCTAGTACTACGTTACTATGACAACCACGACAGACGACAACATTGATTGATACACTAAAATATTGAAATTGTAACAGATCGAAAACACTCACTCAGAGGCATCTAGAAGGCGAAGGATGAACTGCAAGATGGTGGCACTATGTAGGCGGGATTCAAAATTTTGCAAATTTGGTTTGAGTTTTCGCCAAGGGGTCATTTCAGGAAAGAACATTTTGAAAATATGCCAAATTTTTTCCTACCTGTAACAATTTAGAAATAGGGTAAATGTGGCTAAAATTTCTCGACAAACACTCGAAATTTTTATCATAATTTGTAAGGTGTTCAGCAATACAAATAGAAATATCGTAATTATGGCAAAGCGGCATATCGCTCATTGCTTGCATTATAACATCGGATGCCAACGGGCCATTATTTGCGCTGCTCTATTGAAATGAAGCAAGCATATATTTATAGTTTTATTGCTGGACACAACAGTCAATTTTTCTGACATCTCTCAAAGGATTCACTTACTCTGAAGAAATAAGTATACCGAAACATCGGTTTTTTACCTTCCGTCACCTTTAGGTAAAGAAGGTATTGTCTTTGGTCAAAAAATTCGGTGGTTTTTAATGAATAAGCACGTTTTAAGGTCCCTAGAATACGATTTTACTATTTTTACGATGATGTCTGTATGTATGTGTGTGTGTAACAAAATTTTCGTCTACGATAACTAATACTACAATTCCAAAAATTATAATTCTTTCGTATTCCTCTTCGTTGCATCCATATGAAGAGCTGATTAGATTTTGGTTATAATTGGTCAACCGGAAGTACCCTCATTTGAAGATTTTAACTGTTTTTCTTGAAAAAACGATGTTAAATATCATTTTTTTCACATTTAATGTTATTATAAATATTAAAGAACATTGTATTCTCTATACGATTTGACTGCATTTTATACTTCATATTAAATGGATATAGTTATAAAATTATAAAGAAATTAGATTTCATAAATTAGCTAGCTATGCTAGAAACAGCCAACAGCTACTACATTAAGAAAATTCTGATTGAAAGATGTCAGTGTTAATTGACATATTCGTGTGCGTAGTATATTTGTATTATAATTTTACTCGAAATATAGGATATTTTTGCTCGAAACTTTCTGTATGGAATTTGTATAAAATACATACAACTGTCGAAAAGTAATGTACATACAAGAAATTTAGAATCTTTTGCAAGGAACTTTCTGTATGGATTTTATTGAAAATACATAGGCATTTACGAAAATTCTACCGGTAGATACCGCATCTACTGACTGTTCGAAAACAGGAGTGGTAAAAAGTTACCGTGTTCGAAAATTGTAAAATATCTACCAGATCCATCTACCGGATTCGTGAAGAATCTAATCTCAAAAAAAGGTAGTGATGCAAAGCGAAGCGCGCGCTAAGTTTGTTAACTATATCAAATTTCTAACATGTTTCAAATTTTTTTATAGGTTATGGATCTACCTTGTTTACCACTTGCCTTCTTAAAATATCGATTCCGGTAGCTATAACCTGATAAACAGCTGTTTACCGGTAACAGTTCACCGGTAGAATTTTCGTAAATGCCTCATATAACTGACGGAAGGTAATGTGCTGGCCACATCAGATTTATTTTTCTTGTAAAAATAAATGGTATGATTGAGATGTCGAGAAAAAATTAAGAAATAAGATTTAAAGAATATAGTTTTAAGGTTTTGATAAAGAAATAATTATAATGAAAAGGTATGAATAGTATGAATAGAAAAGCGATGATTGGATGTCCAATGAGTTTTGAAAAATTATATTGAGTTTGTTATACATTTCATTCACACAGTAAATGAGTATTTAACGTTCCACATGTGTATAAACTAATTAATTTTGGAATGTATCGTACAATAATATTAATAATAAATAATTTAAACATGATATTCCCTTCTCTGGAAGCCACGTATTGTAATTACACTAGTTCCTACCTAAATATATATATAATTATATTCAATATATTTACAATATATATCAATGAATACTGTAGTTGTGATTGTTAGTATTACGATGTTCACATATAATGTACAATTTCATTAAAACGTGTTCACGTGATGAATTTAAACAGGCGATTATCAGCACTTTTGTTAATAATTACATCATTTTTAATATACAATCATTAAGTCACATACCTTATGAGCAATTCATTTCATACAAAATTATGTGCACACTTGAAATTTGACTGCATTAATGTTATAACCTATCAAATGACAAGCGATCAAATTCAATCAAGAATTTAAATAGGAAAATAAATAACAATGCTGAACAAATAAAAAATATTACAGTATTTTCTAATTCTCACTTTTACACTAGCAATATCAGCAATGTTATATACGGGGTGTAACAGGTAACGCGGGCCATAGGTCTATAACAGTTTAAACATTTTTTTCTTGCGCAAAAGTGGCCTAGTAATTTTAGACAATACTGTTACAAATAAATGTTGTAGAATATAGAGAATTAAATTCTGCATCAAATTCAATAATCGCATTTATATTTCATGTTTTGTAACTGAATAAAATGAATATAAAGTTTTATAATAGTTACTTCATGTGTTAAAGTGAAATTATTTTAAAAATGTGACTCTGACTATAAGTTGAAATTGAGACCCTACGTTATGTACAAGTCATGAATTTCGCGTAACTGTCGTGACGTCAGTGTCAAATTCTTAAAGTAATTTTACTCTACCCATGGAATAGACCATTTCAGAAATTTGAGCGACCACTACATTTACTTTTTCAACTAAAAAGTTAGTGCCGTTAAATGGCGGCATTTCAAATTTTTACGCGACCCCGGTATTGTTTTAAATTTTAGAACTACACAGAAGTTGTTAATATGAATTTGAGTACAAGATATGATTTCAATTCTTATTTTACAAATAAAAACTTATTTTACTATGTGAAAAAATTCATTCAATCAATTATAAAAATTGTATTACTACCTAAGCTAACTTTTTATTTTCTAAACCAGACAAAACCTTTCAAATGGCAATATTTTGTGGACCAGAAGTTTAGTACCCGTCATAATTTTTAAAAACGAAACAATCAAAACAAAAACAAAACTGTAAAGTTGACAGAACTGTCATATAAACAAGGGCGGGTATACGGAAATCGGCACTAACTTTTTGTCGCAGTCTAACACTTGGCGCATGCGCTTGGAATTTCTGAAATGGTATATTGAAGTATATTTTACCTGTCAGAAACGCTCTGTTTCTGTAATCAGTATTGAAAACGGATAATTATTCACACGAAGAAAACTTATTACAAATTATTAAGGCCCAGTATTTTCATGTCTGGTTAAACTATCATATAAAAGTTACTTTTTATATAAGAGGATAAAATTATATTTTATCGACGTGCGGAAAATGTTAATTCACGAGATGAATTATTTTATTGTGGCATAAGAAATTTTTAAAAATAAATATATCATCACGGCTTATTGCCCATTGCTGGGTGTGCCAATCTGCTTTGAACACAGATATCGGTAATGATGAAATATTTGTACCGTGCGGGCGCTTACCAGGCGTCACCTCACGGGCACTCATTGCCGGCGTGGAGAGTGCACCACAAGGGTCAATTTTGTGCCATTTAAAATTAGAAAATATTTGGCGTCGGTCGGGATCAAACCTGGTTCTCCAGATCCGCGACCTGACACTCAGGCACGCGGCCAGAAAATGAGAAAAATCAATTATAAATTGAGTTATTAATTAAGCCCAATTTTAATAATTGGTTATTTAATAATTTTTTTAAATTTTATTTTCTGAAACTCGCCTATTTTTATTATAAATCTAAAATTTTGAGTTCTTTTTTTTAATTAATTTGAATTAATTTTATGTGAATTTTGAATTAAACCAGATGTGACGTAGGAGGGACTGATGCCATTTAAAGATATATAGAAATAGACAATTTGTAGACACAAAATGTAATAAAACTAACACGAACAAGAAAAGAAAACTACTTCCTGTTGAACCGTTATAGGTACAAAATTTGTTAGAAATGTCACTCGAACATCACAAACCACGTGATACTTTTTTAGCGCCAAAATAAATTACAAAAAACAAAATTGATATTTTTACATTATTCGGTTACTGTTATAACATTTTTTACCTTAAATTTTCCACATTATAATACATATGGTTATAAAATGTGTAAAATAAACTGTGAATATTTTAATTTACTACCACATTTATTCAAAGCTTTATTGTCGAAAATTAATAGGCCAGTTTTGCATAAGGAAAAACTATTTTTCAATAAACGCCTATGACCCGCATTTCGTGTTACACTCATTTATAAGTAAATTTATGATTATATTTGAAAGTTCGTCTGTATTTTTTGTTTGTCGCCCTGTCGTACAATATGCAATTACGTTATGTACATCAACTCCCATGAGCTCATATAGAAAAATATGAAAAAGCAAGCTTTTATTTAGTAAATAAAACTGCATTTGTGCATCTTTTTGGTACGAAAAAACTCTTACGAGGTACTAACAAGCAGTGTCGACCACTGCACTGCGTTACGAATGCAGTTCTTTGTATTTTCAGGAATGTATATACAGTCTTACATTGTATGTGCCTGCGAAACATGTGAAACGGAATGTACTTTATCTAGAAATCATTAAAACTTTATACAATTCGTTAAATAAATTAATACTCTGTAATACCATTAATAAAATAATGCACAATCAAATGCTGATGTTTTAAATAAACAATAAAATCTTTCAGATTTAAATAAACATTGCACATGTCTGACTATTCTTGGATTATTATCACTCAGTTTAATATAAATCTCTTTACAGTGGAATATTAATCTACATTTGCGTTTCAGGCACTATGGAATCGTGAAGTGCTCACCATTCTTTCAAAAAGCGTTTTCGTAAAGTCGATCGGGTTCAACCGACATAATCTGAAGCGTTCGTAAAGTCAATTAGATTAATCTGACGCGTTCGTAAACTCACTCCGACTTTTTTATTTTTGCGTATGGCTACAGAAACACAAAAATTGTAATTACAAAGAAAATATGTATTGTTAATCACTCCGACCAAAAAATTTCAACACCGAATCATGTTTTAAGGTTAGTATAGATTGCGCGCGCATACTATACTATAGTCAAATTTTAACTATCTTGGATAAAAATACAAAAATATACGTAAATTAATACGTATTAGTGATTTTTTTTGTCTAATATTAATTAGTTCGCAAACTACAAGCAAATGAAGTCGATTAATAATTAGTATGACGTATCATATCTTCAGCAATTTGATGGAAGAGTTTAATCATGTTGAAATGTAATGATTTTTCCACATTACTGCAATACTATACAAACAATATTACTGTTAATGGAATAAAAGTAATAAAATATAGCGTATTTTTTGTAGACGATATTAAATTTATCGTTAGTTAAATCACCCGCAATACGATGACGTATGCGGCATTTTTGGTTCGCTATAGTCTGCAACGACCGCTAGTTTAGAATGAAAACATGAACGTATGTCTTCTTATATTTGATATTGAAAGATCAAATTCATCCTCATATCGCAAAAAGCAAATTATTTGATTTTAAATATATAAATGTAAAACCAAGAAAATACGATAAACACAGAAATTAAATTTGTCAAGTGTCAAATGTAAACATAAACAGGGGGAGGTGTTTTGCTTCTGTTTCTTTCTATGAAACACGTTTTGGGCACGTATGTCGAGACTTTAATTTGCACATAGTTGATGTTATGTACACCGTAATGGCGGGAAGAAAATATTGTAAAATTAACATTTTTTTTTCTCTGGTATTTTTTGAAATTTTTCAAAATATAAAAGTAAAAACGATTGAGATTTAAAAACATTTTAATCTTTAAAAAATCAAAAATTCAGAAACTCCCCCCAGAAACGCTCTGTTTGAGTAAACAGTATTGAAAACGGAGAATAATTCACACGAAGAAAAGTTACTAATTACTAAGGCCCAGTATTTTTAAAAATTTTACAATTTATAAAAGTTCAAACGCTATAGATTTAAAAATAATTTAACATATAAAAATATCAAAAATTTGAAAACTCTCCCATTGGTTGCCCGATTTTAAAAGCGAGACTCGTGCATTTTTACGTCCGCCCACCGTGAAACCATCAATGGACAAACACCTAGATCCGCCACCATAGTTTGTGTCACAATTACATCAAACAATGGTCCACTGTTTCAAAATTCTATAATTTATTAGGAAAAAAATGCATTTTATTTGTTATTTATGCTTAATAATAATTTCTTCGTGAATATAACATAAGTTTATATATAAAAAATGTATCAAATATGCGAACATTTTGTGCCCTTTAGAATAGTTTGTCGACCACTGGGGAGTACATGCTACGTCACACGACAAATTCTAAACTTTAAAAATTCATAACTCGCTTATTTTTGCACGAACAATCAAAATTATGTGTGTTTTATCTTAAACTTCTTCACCGGAATTATTTAGTTCGTTCTTTAATTTAATATTGTACATCGTACACCTGCTCAAATATACAATAATTCTATACGGTTGGCAACACCGCATTTACAAAAAATCGTCGTGAATTCTGAACTTTTAGTGACGATTTTTGTGCACTTTAGTGGCGCTTTCAAATAAAAGATTATAACTTCAAAAAAGGCTATTTTTTCTTATCCATTATAACAAATCAACCTCAAATTTAAACCATGAAGCGTCGATAATCGAATGAATCTGTGACGTCACTGATCCGTCGGATGTTCCGCTTGACTTTACGAAAACGCCTAAAAATTAACTATGCGGTTTCATTGAGCACAAACCTATTGTAAACAAAATAAATGCAAATTGGAATGGAAAAATTCAGCCGCATTAATAATAAAAACGTCTAGTACAAAAATGTTTACGTTATGATAAAAACTCCCGCTCTAGCTCTGGCGTAAGCGGAGGCCTCTGTCTCGCCCTCCTAGACTGCAGCGGCAGCGGCATCGTCGCGTCATGATTCTGCCCTGTCGTCGGAATATCTAACAAAGTTTCCGGAGAAAATCTCACCCGACTCATCGAACTATTGCTATCTTTGGCGCTCACGTACGAACTGTCATCGCTCGTCAGACTATCTGGGGGTGTTGGATTCGTAGGGGTGTTCCCTCCGCTGTTAACTTGATGGTGATTATTTCGTTTCAAACTTGACCGTAGTTTCGTTATGCCTGTTTCTAAAGTCGTCGGTCGTTCATGATTAGACTCATGGGAATTTTGTCTAGAGAATCCTATTCCGTAATCGTAGTCAGGTCTGCGGTGATAATGTACAGGAGTTGAATATATACAAGGTTCGTCTTCAAGCCTGAAACTTGGATTTACGTTAGAACCGCTTGTTGTTGTAGAACTGGCGTTTGAAACATTTGAAGGTGTTCTTCTATGCGTTGGTGGTAATCTTTGTGGTGTTCTAGAACCGCTACTCAAACTACTCGGGTTGTCATACGCGTAATCAGTTGAATATCCAGTCGTATACAATGCACTTCCACTATATTCGGAGCTATAACCTGTATAGGTATGTTCAACAGGCATTCCATAATTAAATCCTAAATTAGTTTCCGCTCTGAAACCCTCTGGCCTAATACAACATCCCAAACAATGCGTGCTCCCTTCATTTTGGCCACACCCATGATATTCCCCAGGTATGTATATCGTGCCAACTCTATCATACGGTGCGTAAAGTTGCTCGGAGCCATCGTTACTCGTTGAAGATGACTTCCGGCGTGGTGATGGATTTGGCGCGATACTAGCGTGATGCTGCGGAGAATCAGTGAATCGAAGCGGTCGTTGTTCTTCAATGAGTTGTGAACCGGTGAGTGAGTTTAGTAAAGGTCTGTAATGTCGCGTTGGCCCGTGGTAAGTGTTGTGGGCATAGCCGCTAGATGTGGAAAACTCGTAGTCTAAGTTGGATGAGTCTGGGATTAAAGGGCGCCAGGGCGCTACGTCCATATTGGTTTCCGGCCTAGAAAGAATAATAACATGAAAGTGGGTAAATTTCTCGAGATTCTCGACTTTGGTTAGATTAGATAAAAATTTAAGTCATACAGCATTTATTCTTACACAAACGACGTTTTCCTCAGGGTCTATAATTACAAGCATTCAATAACAATATGGTCCTGCACTCTGGACTTTTTTTATCATTTTAAATGAAAGTTCTTTAAATTTTTAAGCAATGGGCCCGTCCAACTTTTTTTGAATTTTTTATATGTTACGAAGAATTTAAAAATAGAAATTCAGTATTTTTTGTTTTCTTCAAATTAGGCTTAATAACGCCTAAAATAATTATTAAAGTTTTGGCGCGAAAGTTGTGACATTAGCGTCACTCCGCCATAAGTAGAGATAATCGACATACGTTACAATTAAAATGTTAATATTTCAAAATATATATTTATTTGGTTTACTTACATGAATAGTGTTAAATGTTAATTTATGTAAAAATTAGGTAAATAAAATTAATAATTTTTGCTCCTTTTCATAATCAGGTTAATTATGCTTTAATGAATGTGTCTTTAAGACTTTCTTTAATATACTATAGAAGGTTATCATACTCACCACGTGTCATTATTATAATTAAAATAGTATTTAAACTATTTTCTATTTATAATTAAATACAACAATAACAGTATTGATTACAAAAATCAAAACATAGTTCATAATAAAAGGTAATCCAGCATTTACATTCCTATTTACTAAATGATTACAACAATGACAAGTATTGAGATTACAATAATTAGAACATAAATTATAATATAAATTTATTTAATAAGTAAATTTTCTTTTGATATTAATAAGAAATTACTCCGATATATTAAATATGTGCATGTTAGATTATGTGTAAAGCCAATCGCGAATTTATGAGCAAAATATTCATGGTCCACTCTATAGTAACATTTCCACAGGGTAACTGGACGACTGTAGTGACATTGACGTCACAACATGGCGACCATTTTACGCTAAAAACTTTAATTACATTATTATCGGTATAAAAATACAAAACATATAGTAATTTTTATTTCGTTTTCATTTATTTATATTCAAAATTCATATGCGACAGGTAATTTGTAAAAAGTCGAAGACTTGGACGGGCCCATTCGAAGTATTAAAAAGCCTTAATGGGAGAATTTATTCATGTTGAAATGTAATGATTTTTCAAAATTACTGCAATACTATACATGTAATATTACTATTAATACAATAAAAGTAATAAAATATAGCGTATTTTTTTGTACAAACGATATTAAATTTATCGTAGTTAAATCTCCCGCAATACGGTGACGTATGCAGCATCTTTGGTTCGCTCTAGTTCTCCGTTGCGAGCGCTAGTTTAGAATGAAAAAATAAACGTATGTCTTCTAAATTTAATATGTAAACGTCAAATTCAATGTCAGTCGCATAAAGTAAATTATTTTATTTTAAATATGTAAATGTAAAAACTTACAAAATACGATTAACACATAAATTAAATTGTCAACAAATGTAAACATAAACAGTTGGCCGTATTTTGCTTCTGTCTCTTTCTATGAAGCACGTTTTGGGCACGTATGTCGAGACCTAATTCGTACATAGTTGGTGTTATTGCAAAAGTGTAACATTTTTTCTCCTGTATTTTTTAAAATTTTACAAAATACACTACAAGCATTCAATAACAATTTAATACATACTCAGTGTGGCTATAAAATTTTAGGACTTCCCTTATAAATAAAATTAAAAAAAATCACAATATATTCTTCAATATACATTCAGAAATTGACGCATTACTGTTGCGTTATAAACACTGTAAATGTATACTGGAACGTTGATTTTGTAAGAATAAATGCTGTATAAGAATATTCATATTTAATGATTGATGTAATACCTGTTTGGTTGTAGCCGGGGATGCAAAGGTGAAATGTTGGACAATCTGACGTCATATCCTGCCGCAACTCCCGCTAACATAGCCGCCATATTGTACAGAACTAACTCTACGATGCTCAATTTAGGTTTGACTCGAAATCCTGTACCCAAACATTTAAATAGAAACATAATTTTATAAAAAAATATGATAGAGTCCTTACCATCGGCGATGTAGAGCGTGGGCATCGGTACCGTCGGCTGGATGGTCCCTGGAAGCGGATACTCAGGCCCCCAGTTCTCCGGCGCCACGTAATCTGTTCAACCAAACATACGCTCGAGCCCACGAACATACAACCCACACAGAGCAACAAACACTAACTCTAATTTCTAATTTACGAACTTGCATGTATTTTACTCTTTTATATTTAGTCACAACAGCAGCCCAAATTGCAAGTTCTAAACGCGTGTATCGTGTGACTATTTGTTTGAATTCTTTGCAGAATTTAATTTTTACTTTACGACATGCATTGAAGCATTGGTCCAATAACCCTGCAGATTTCTAATTTTGGCTAAATGCAGTATACGGTACGCGTTCAGAACTACAGATACCTTGAATCAGATATGTCAACAGACGCATACGCTATACTTGACTTGTCTTAAAAAAGGCGGTTATTTCGTTGTTTGATCAGACAAGAACTTTTTATAATAGGGTCCTCCACTATTTTTATTTTACGAATCTTCATCTAAATTGGAAACGACCTGTAAAAGTAGTGTGTTAATAATAGAGAGGATTTTACTGGTAAAATCGATAGTTGCACCACCGGTAAAAGTTAGAACTACGCAGACAAACAATACCGTGTGACGTCACCAATAAAACTGTCTATTGGAGTGACAAATTGATCTATTCAGCACATATAAAAATATGTAATTAAAATAAAAAAAACTGGCAGTCTATGTTAATCAACATAAATGAGGCCTGTCTAAAAATAATCCAACCTTCAACTTTCGCGCGCAAAATAATGACGATAGGGCGGCGCCACTTTCCACAGTGGAAGAGGACAACTTCATGCGTATGCCTGAATTTTCGCTTCGCAATCGGGTGCGTCATTCGCTGCTTAGTAGCTTCCGTGTAAGGCGTTGTTTCAAATATTCGTCGGATTTCCGATTCGCTCAAAATGACTGATCCAGACTTTCTTGGCGAAAAATGGCATTCCAGTCGTTTGTCAAGCTCCCTACTCTCCAGATATGGCTCCTTGCGACTTCTGGTTGTTTCCGAAATCTACTGAAAGGATTCCGTTTTGAAAGTAGAGGAGGTAATGCGGAACGGGACAGATCTAAAAGAAGGCTTCCAGAGGTGTTTCCAACAGTGATCAGGTCGGTTGGCTAAATGTGTGGAGACGCAAGAAGCCAACTTTGAAGTTTTAGCCAGGCCTCATATATTTATTTTTTATACAAACGTTATTTTCTGCATTCATTTACATACTTCAAAATGGATTTCCAGATTTTAAAACGGCGATAGCAGAAGGCTCAAAAATAGTAAGAATTTGGAATAGGCGATGGAAAATAAGATCGTAGCGTCAAAATGGCTTTTAAAGAAACTAATGTTAACGGAATAATTTGACATTAACTAATTGCATTTATGCATTAAGTATGTAATATTAATAGATATATATCTAAACGCAAATATTATGAATATAATATATAACACTTGTGTTTATACAGTCAAACAAATGTCACATATGAATATAATATATAACACTTGTGTTTATACAGTCAAACAAATGTCACATGTATAAATTATCCCGTCAACAGTTCCTCAAAACACCACCAGATGTCATATTGCTTATTTCCTATCGCTTATAGCGTAGATATACAGGTGAGGTAAATTGTATTCTAATAATAACACTATAACTATGGTGATTTGAAACAAATAAAGCTGTTCATAAGTTGCTAGTGAGCTAAAATCATAAAGTCACGCTTCTATTAACAACATAAGATAAACATTCATATTTTAATATTACATTTACTGTCCAGCCCTTCTCTTCACTTTTTTTTTACCAAATGTCATTTCGAAATGCCAAATTAAAAATCTTTTAAATAGATTTTTTCTATTTTGGTTCTTTAATATGTACTTTATGAAACCCATTTGGATGTCATAAAGTACTTCTTTATGACATCTAAATGAGTTTCATAAAGCACATATTAAACAACCGAAATTGAAATTCCTGGACATGAAACAACGTACATTTTTTGAAAAAATGACCAAAATAAAAAAATAGTATAAAATACACGTTTCATAAGACATTTCAGCGCACTTGTCCCCTTAGAAAACTCACGGCAAGCCGATCGTTTCTAAGAATGACGCGTGCGCTAAAATCATGTCTTATGAAACTTGTATCTTAATGTACTATTAAACCATTTGAAGAGGTGTTAGATAAAATTTTGAATAGCACATGTGTGTTAATTACATGTCACTTAAGAAAATTACCCCACTCAGCCTCATGGGCTAACACTTCTATTGCGTAACTTATTTGGAATATAGGGCAGGGGCACTCAGCTGTTTCCGGTAACCTTGCGATCAGCTGTCCTGACGCCCTAATAACAGCGCCATCTTGTCTGTCATAGTTTTCTTGGCGCTAATTCAAAAGTTAGAATCAGTTTGCTGTCTTACATTGAGATCTAAACAACAAACATTTATTTTGTGCGTAAAGTTTTGTTGTAAATTGTGTGTGAAAATGTCAGCTTTTTTTAAATTATTAACTAGTGACGTCAAACACAACATATGTGGCAAACTTAAAAAGACAGACCTCGTTTGTGCTTTTGTTCACCTTGCCTGTGTTTGTGTTCCTTGGAATCTTATCTTCTCTTACTGATAAAATTTGTCTTTTTCAAGACTAAAATCACTTTTCATCTGTTATATTTCATTCTTATGTTATATCATGTTGTATTATTAAAATTTCTAAATGATGTTTCTGAATTTTTGTACTCCTTTATTTATTATTTTACAAAAGATTGCCTATTTTTATAATTCAAGGGGAATTAACATATTTAATGCTTTAAAATTACTAATAAGAAATAGTTTCATAACTGTCATTCTTTTACGTTTGAATTTCGCGCTGAAAGGTATTCCTAAAACATGGTCGCTAGTTTAAATAATATGTTGCGCAGAGCTATTCTTACAGACAAGTGCAGCTATATATGCAGATATATATGTCTGCACTCGTCCAATGTTAGTCTCACAAATCTCACTCCCACCAGCAGTATATTTTAGTTTTATAGGTATATTGTTTAAATATACGACTTAAACACCAAGAAGCCGACGCTAAGTGTCCCTACGGTTTGTTTCTTATACTGTGCCTAGGCCTCTAGGCCCTAGGTTATTGTTCAAAGGATTAACAGTATTCTGTACTGTCACTTTGACAAGTGGGGCGTTAGCACATATGTTTTCAAGGACATTTAAAACAGTTGTTTGTCCGCGCCCTATAACACACTTGTAACATAAATAACTATAAAAACTCGAATATTTTAAAAACTTAATAACTTTTTTTAAACTTTCATAGTCTCTATCATACAGTATTAAGGTCTAGCTGTTTTAATTTGTTACTATAGTGGAAGACAGAGGATATTATTATGTAAAAAAAAAACAAATATAATAGCTCCAGTTTCGTGAATTTCAATTCTGGGGCATTGAAAAGGTGCGAGTGAAGTAACCTTCTTTGTCTTTATTATTTTGCCATCTGGTGACAAAATGTTGAAGTATGTACCTCATTCCAAATTCTTGACATTGGAAATATTCGTAAGTGAGTCCCGTATACTGCATTTGTACCGTAATTTTGATTTTATAAACATTTATATAGAGTAACATACAAAAACACATAGATATATACAAATTAAATACATTGAAGCAAGTGTTAAATGATTAATAAATATACCACGACACAACACAACAAAGCACACAGGATACATGCAGAGACCCCAGGAGCATGCAAAATAAAAATGTCAAAATAAAATACTGTTTATTTAAAAACATTATATAAATGTTTATTTAGAAAATAATTATGTTTACATGTTGTGTAACCATCACCTTAGGGACAGGAATTAGCGATGCATCCTTGAACACGCTTAACTTAAATATACAACAACAAGAAAGTCTTTTTACAATGGAACGATTCAATTTATCAGTTCAGTTAGAACAGCAGGTTCAAAACTGCATCAGTACTAATAAAATTTATATCATTTGTAACCAATAACAGCTAAATCTATCTAATAATCTACATACTTATAATCAAAGTCTACAGCTATAGATAAAAATTTGAAAATCTGCTTAAGCTGAAAAACAAAACAAAAATCAAAATCTGCAAAAATGAATTCATGCACGTCGTGTCCGACGGTAAATAAATCGATAAATAAAATGATGATAAAGTAAAAAAGAACTACTGTTTAATGGTAATTCCTAGTATCACGAACTTACAGGTGATATGATGAAGGTTTTCCTCAGAAATACCTGAACATGTAAATAAATGCAAGTTACACAATGGAACGCGTGTGCGTCTGAGGTATAGTCATTGACTTTACTATAGCAAAGTAGCTCCAACGCGCTTTATACTGTTAATATACTGTTACACAATTTGTTGTAATGTCGGAACTAGGCGAAGGGATACAAGTTAATAAAAATATTGGTTAACTTCCCTTTAAAAAATGGTAACTTTAGATTAGGAATAGAGAGGAGACAAGGCATATTCACGCGTATGTTTCAAAATCATCGGGACTTTGTAACTTTGAAATCTACTTTATATACACAATGTCCTAAGACGAGCTTACGCTACCATTATTTTAAAAACTGTTCAATATTTATTTACGAAATTCGGTATCTAGACGTTTTCCGATATGCTCGTTTCAGCTAAAATATTTTCAAAACAGTAGCACTTCCGGTTTAACCGGAAGTAGACCCTAATTTTCTTATTTTAAATGGAATGCTAAATTTTTTATTTTACCATTGAATTCAACAGAAAATTTTATATATGAAACTGTAAAAAAAAATTATTCATGATCTACGACTTCTGGCGTAATTAAACTTTTCTAATTTTTGCACTAATAACAACCACTATATATCGAGAACGGGAATGAATTTCTAGAATCTGTAAAAACAGTTTTTTCCAGCGAATTTGAGATTTTCCCCTCCACTTTTCTCTCGTACTGCCCAAATTTACTCTGTTAAAGCGATTTTATAAATTCTACCATGATCGGTGCTTCTAATTTGGTTGTGAATTGTATGAATTTTGTGTCACGTGTCTGCGTTTTAATCAATCCTGTCATTATTATACTGAGAATAAAGCTCTAGAAATTATTCCACGGAATAATCTCTGTAGCTTTTGTTTTTGATGACATATGTCAGTGTGTCAGAAACACATAAGTAAAATGAGAGAAAAAGATCAACTTTATGCTATATCTGATCATGAAATTCATCAAAAAATAATAGAAACCACTTCTAGAAATATCATAATTGGTAATTATATATTTTGATTATTTATTTTGTATTGTCAAAGTTTGTTCTAGTTGTCAAAACAGACTTACCAACTAAGCCATGTAAATGAATGAAGCTAGTTAATAGACCATTTCAGAAATTCAAAGCGCATGCGCTAAGTGTTAGACTGCGACAAAAAGTTAGTGCCGATTGCCGTATACCCGTCCTTGTTTATATGACAGTTCTGTCCAAGTTCTGTCAATTTTGCAGTTTTGTTGGTTTCGTTTTTCAAATAATTATGACGGGTACTAAACTTCTGGTCCACAAAATATTGCCATTTGAAATGTTTTGTCTGGTTTAGAAAATAAAAATTTAGGTTAGGTACAGTAATACAATTTTTATAATTGATTGATGAATGTACTTATTTTTTCACGTAGTAAAAGAAGTTTTTATTTGTAAAATAAGAATTGAAATCATATCTTATACTCAAATTCATATTAACAAGTCCTGTGTAGTTCTAAAAATTAAAACAGAATAACGGGGTCACGCATAAATTTGAAATGCCGCCATTTAACGGCACTAACTTTTTAGTTCAAAAAGCTAATGTAGTGGTCGCTCAAATTTCTGAAATGGTCTATTATAACAGTAGATAGCGTTACAATGGCATGACAGCCTGTTTCCGTTGTTTGACACTTGTGGATCAAAAAATAATCTAATTAAATATAATTCGAGAGTTATATAAATTAGAAAATAATTTTTCAGATTTTTCTCGAACTTGTTGGTTATCACCACCAAATTATTTTCAATTATTCTCACTCTTTTGTTATATTATTACTGAAAATATTTGACTGACAGCAGAAAAGTGTAGTTTTGACATTTTGACTCTGTCGGTAAGGCGCCTCAAAACTAGTGCCAATGCTATGGACCTTTTACATCAAAAGAGAGAGATAGACAAAAATGACATATATGTAGTGCGCAGTAGGTTGTTTGCGCTTTGAGGAGACCAGTTACATTTCAAATAAAATTACAAATGGCGGAAAGTAACAACTCTGGCAAAAACTTAAATTTCTTAAATAAATTCACACAAAGCATTTGTAATGAATATTTTAAAACAAGAGGAAGAGGAGATGGAATCAGAAAAAGTGATTTTTTGTTCCACAAGATGCGAAATAAACACCACATAAAGTGACAGATAATTGCGTACTTGCCAGTTTGATATTAGGAAAGTAATAAACAAGAATAAAATTGATATTTTTTCTTTTAAATATATTTTTCTCATTATTAATTATTTCTTTATAGTTAAAGACAAAATTATTTAAGTTTTTGTGTTGTTTAAATAATTGTTTATCGAAAATAAATGCTTATTCTTTTAATCATTTTATTTGACAACATGGTGCCTCCTCATCTGTAATTTCAATACGTGGCGCATAGAAAAATGACGTCAGGGTGCAATAAAAATGTAAAAGGTCCATTCTCCCGTTTCACATATTGGCGCCAAATTTTGTACAGATGTTCTTTCAGCGTCAGGACGTGTCGTAGAAGTTCAAAATATTGTAGTTTTTTATAATTAATTTTAAAAGTTTACAAACAAGAAAACACAATGACGCGAGCGACATTCGAAATCTATCTCTGTAGATTGTAATCGGCTGGTCTCGGGCAGTCGTTTCCAAATCTGCACCACATGGTGGCAATAAAGAGGAGGGAGAAATCTCAAATCCGCTGGATTTCAATTTCCAGTAGATTTCAAAGTTACGAAATCAGACCCCTGAGCGATTTTGAACCTTACTGAAACGTCATAAAGAGCTGAAAAGTTCGCCAGTTAATACTGTTATGTCACAGTTGTCTAAATCCAAATAAATACGTGATTATTCATAACTACAATAAATACAAATAATTTTGTTTTATAAATGAATAATAAATACTAAGAAAACTATGAATCAAACTTATAATACCAGTAAAGATTAAATGCTGACAAGACGCTTGCTGATATTAAACACTTATTTGTTCAGGTGTACACGTGTATAACATCCCTAGACGATTAGTCTTTTTCAGCTGTTTTTTATCGATGTAATAAGGTCAAGAATCGCTAAGCAAGGCATGGTCACGAGTATATTTCCAAATCATCTAAGCGATTTTGAACCTTATTGAAATGTCAAAATCAGCCGCAAAAGGCTAGTCGACCAGCTAAATACTGTTATGTTACAGTTGGCCAAATCTAAATACATACTTGATTATCCAGAACTACAAATTATCTTGATTTTGTTTTATAAAACTAAAATAAGTACGAAAGAATATCAATAAAAAAAAAGTAATGTAAATAACGAACAAGTTAAAACGATAGGTGACGCTTGTTGACATTGAAAACTTATTCGTTCGACTGCACACGTATGTAACACATCTGGCCGACTAGCCTTTTGCGGCTGATTCTGACAGTTCAATAAGGTCGAAAATCGCTAGGATGATTTGGAAAGTCGTCTTATGGCGAAATACATAGCATGCCCTGTCTCCCCCTCTATTCCTGGTCTAAGTACGGACCTGTTTAGTGTGACGTCACGAAGGTTTCCAAACAAGAAAATGGCATCTTTGTTGCTAGTGCGGTTGCTATGATAATCAGAATTTGACGTTTGCGACGTTTGGCGCTCATAACCTATAAGTTTGTTTTGTATTGAAATTTACGTGTTTTGGAAATTTAAAAAACTTACAAGTTCAACGTTCGCTATAATGATTGAAGTTAGCTGTGAAACAGATCACTATGGTCAAACAAATTTAAAATAAAACCTTAAAATATACACTGTACAACTTACAAGACGTAACAAGTACTAATAAAAATTATACTTTTTCAATTTTGCCCTTTAAAGAGCCTAAAATTTGAAGAAACTGAAATATCTCACTACTAGTTTCGCGGTCAATTTTAAATAACACAGCAACCGTTACCAAAGCGGCGGCCTTTTTTTTATTTGGAAGCCTGGCTTACGTCATCACTAAATGGGTCCATAGACTCCGAAAATGATGACGTTAAATCGAGCGGGAATTACAAATCTTGAAATATGTATCCGGATTGTAAGTGTGACCGTGGTAAACAAACCAAATTACCGCGCAATTTAAATAACTGTCAACTGTGTACTTAAGTTTGGTAAATTGCGCGGTAATGTGGTTTGTTCACCACGGCCACACTTACAAACCAGTTATATATTTCAGGTTTTGTAATTCCCGCTCGATTTAGACGTCACGTTTTCGGAGTCTATTCCTGGTCTAAGATGGTAACGCACCTCAGATAATTTCTCCGTCCTTGTAAGAACAAGATGTGGAAAACTGTCATATTAAAATAAAATATTATATTTTTTAAATAGTTTCTTGTATATTTTTTGTGTTTAATTAATATATTTGTAGCGACCACATCAAGATTTGTTTACGTATAGCTGGTTTAGATGGTTACCGTATACGTACATAGCTACGAATATTCATAATAAAAATAAATATTTTAAAACTTTTACGCCATACGAAGAAAGTTTTGAATATATTTCAAATTAATAATTAAATTGCAAAGGTGTAAAAAAGTAGATTACCAAATAAATTACGATAATTTACCAAATTTTGTTTACCGTAAATTACCAGAGAAATTACCAAGCTACACTAAAAATTTAAGAAATTACGTATGTTGTTTACGCGTACTTATCCATGATTGAGCGAAGAAGCCGGTGCATATTGGAATGTAGTTGGGATAAGAGACTGTCTTTTTTAACTAAAGGTACCTAAACTCCCTTCAAGGTCTCTATTGTAAAAAGGCATTAGACGTTAGACGTCCACTTACAACTTATTTTTTCACGCATACTAATACTCAAAAGTAAAGTACCGGGAACGCAAATATAAATGAAGACTTATTTTTTAATCTTCTGATACTTCTAAACGCGAATCTAATATCATATCATTTGCATATTTTTATATTTGTACATAATATTATATACGTATTATGATTTTATTTTGTAATTATATACAGGTATCCTAGGACGACCTTACGCTACCGTTATTTTAAAAACTATTCAATATTATTTTACGAAATTCGGTATCTAGAGGTTTTCCGATATGCTCGTTTCAGCTAAAATATTTTCAAAGCAGTTGCACTTCCGGTTTAACCGGAAGTAGACCCAAACTTTCTTGTTTTAAATGGAATTCTATATTTTTTATTTTACCATTGAATTCAACAGAAAATTTTACATATGAAACTATAAAAAATATTTTACTCATGATCAACCACTTCCGGCGTAATTAATGGCTACTTTTTATCACTATTTCTGTTTACTTCCAATTTTTCATTTAATAAGATAGTAATTCACAGAAATTCAGTAAAATAAAAAATAATAAATAGGTACTAAATATAATTTTCTGCTTTTGCCACCATGGCCCACTTAAATTAAATTTAATAACTAATGTAAATAAATGCAATTTAAATATTTTCCATTTTACTAAAAATCTATCAACTTTCAACATAAAACATGCTATACAAACTACCCCTATTTTTTAAATAATTCTTTTAAATAATAAAAAATGGGATGTTCCATTTAAAAATTTGAGTTTTTTGAATTTTGTGAACTTCAATTTTACGTTCACGTAGAAATTACAATTTTCAAAAATTGTCGATTATTATTTTAGATTATTGTACACAAAAGCTTTGTTTATAAAACTGTTTTTACAAATTATAGAAATTCGTTTCCATTCTCGAGTTATAGAGTGATAAAAAAGTAGCCGTTATTAGTGAAAAAATAAATAAGTTTATGCCTGAAGTGGTTTATTATTTTTTAATAGTTTCATATGTAAAATTTTCTGCTGAATTCAATGGTAAAATAGCATTCAATTTAAAATAAGAAACCGGTAGTGCTACTGTTTTGATAATATTTTAGCTGAAACGTGCATGTCGGAAAACCCCTAGATACCAAATTTCGTAAAATAATATTGAGTAGTTTTTAAAATAACGATAGCGTAAGCTCGTCCTGGGACACCCTGTATATAAAAAAATACTGTGCCTAGCGTACCGAGAAAGGGACCGCAGTCTTGTCCCGACTTCGGTTATGACGGCTCATTTGTGACGTCAAAAATGGTCGAGAATTATGTCGCATCCAGATTGTAAAACCTTCGTTGACTTAAGATGTTTTATCTATACTCTATCCGTTTTAACTATAGAGTGGTGCGAAGGTAGGAGCAATTTGATCTTGTTTTCTGATTGGATAATACCCCGATATTAACAACAAGATCAAACTACTGCTTTTTTCACACCACTCTATAGTTAAAACGGATAGAGTGTAGTATATTTCTCTATAGATTACAATAACCTAACCTAATGCACAAAAATCATGCTTGGAAAATTTTGGGCCGAGTTTAGTGCGTTATGTTAGGTTATTATTGTTATATTTACACATAAATCACGCTTGGAAAACTCTGGCCGAGTTTTGTGCTTTAGGTTAAGTTATTGCTATATTTGAAGAAATGTTTCTTTTCTGTCATCACAAACGAGAAGTCGGGACAGGAATATAGCCTAAACATAAATTTCTGCACGCATGATAATTTCTCGGTAATTTTGAATATTCAAACCTGATTGTGCACGTCAAATTGTTCCAATATCACAACAAACACTGCGAGCTGGGTCTACTTTGTTATATTAGGTGAATGGGGGTATAATGTATGGAGGATAGATTAGACGATTAGAGAGTATGGTATCAGTCACGTAAGAGTTGCTGTGTATCATCGTCGTCATGAGCGAGGGAAGCGAGGGAGGCACCCTTTCCGCGCGCGATCAGAAACGAGTCAGTGGTGAAGACCGTGTCGTAGTGCGACTCGCTGATGTTGCCAATGGATCGCGAGAGCCGATGGCGAGGCCGCGGCACAACGTCGGCGCTGTCGCGACGCAGCGCACTCACCTTACTCTTGACAAACTGCACGGCAGCGTCGGTGATGGAGGAGGGTTTAGAGGAGGGCGGGGAGGAGTTAGTGTGATTACCTATCTCGTGCTGCGGGCGGGAGAGAGCGGCGCGCGCCTTGTCCAGGTTGGGGGCGCTCTTGGACCAGACGCCGCCCGGCCGGGGGGCCAGCTGCGGCCGCAGGGGGATCTGGCCGCGCTCGCGCTGGTGGCACGTGCTTGGGCCCCATGTCTTGCCCTTCACTCCATCCGCTGGCACTGCAATGCAAGCACCTAACCTATACCCTAATGCCTTACCTATCACTTCCACCAAAGGTGTACATTCTGTCCAAGTAGAATTGTACACAATTCAATTCGCCATGTTATGTTTTACATTCTTTTAGAATGATAAACGTCTTCGACAATAAAAATATATCGTCATTATTGAAAACTGTATAAAGCAATTAGTATACCCAAATTATGGTATATATTTCTATAAAAACACAAGGAGCTAAAAAAAAAAAAAACAACGCAGCAAACGACGCATGGGCTTGTGACGCAGACAAGGTTTATTCGTCACTGGTCGGCAACATATCTTAAAAATAATTTCATTTAATAAATGAACACAGAGCACCATCTCTGGATTCATTGTTAACGCCAAGAAAGAGTTCTGGTAGCCATTCCACACTTTCGGGTGTAAAGCGATATAATTTGACAAAATTTTGTTCACTGGGATTTTCCCTATCATTTTTACGGACTCATACGGCGTAGAACATGTTTTTTAAATTAATATAATCTTTTAAATTTTTGTTCGGTCCCCCATAAGCATGATAAATATCATACTTATAAATTTATAAGTAAATGCTTAATTCTATAAGAATCAATTCCATTTTATTAATACAGTTTTAAGTAATTACTTATTTTGATTATAAGTATAAGTACATACTTTTGTCAAATAAGTATTTTCTTATAGCATCAGCTTTTACTGACACTTTATTAATACGGATATAAGCACTTACTTAAAAAACTGTCAGTATAAGCATTTACTTATTTTTATTAATACCACCCATTGACTTTTGCTTTATTTTAATTTGATTGTTGATTGTCAAAAAGTATTTATAATTACATAAGTGAAACCCGTTGTGCTGTAAATAAATAAATTTAAAAAAAAAAACATTAATTCCGAAACTAGCAACTTGAATAATATCAAATACAGAATATCAATGAAAATCATTTCTTTGTATTACCCGAATTACAATAATTTTGAATTTCTGAAGTTTAAAAAAAGTCTAGTTTGAAAATTTTGTATACCATAATTTCAATTTCAAACGCAAACCCGTAATGTATACCATAATTTGGGGCAGAGCGAGTATAATTTAGGATCACACCTAAATTAGGGTATTATGATTTTCTGTTTATATGTAAATACATTTTATTTGGACTAAAATAATTGAAAAAAATTAGACATATTTTAATGAAAACGTTTTTTCTTTTTTAATTCTTACTTCTTTATATTTCTACAAACTATGACTGATAAAATAAAATACATATATTTTTCCTTTTTCTCAAATGTTATTAGTAAAAAAAATGTGATATTTTTTCAGTTCCAAATTAAATGAATTTACCTGTACATTATACGAGAGTCACGTTACAATTACTGAGAATAAGATACGTGGTTCATATTTATTAGAATTTTATTTTAAATATGTTCCACAGCACTCTGTCCATTGGCAGTTCTGGTTTACACCACTAGCGCCACTGTTATATCAAACTTTTGCATCGCACTTACTCGAATATCAATTTACCATAAAATTTAAAATATAATTTTATTTGCATAATAACTAAGGAGTGGACAAATAATATCTAGTCGCTATTAAAAGTGTCCCCCAAAATGTAACATGAAAGACAGAGACGGTAGAGAGAGAGAGATAGGTTGAGGCAGGCCAACATGGTCGGCGGTGGCTGACAGCTGACACGGCATTTTGTGCCAAACTATAAGAGTGGGTATAAGTGTTTGGCGATAAAGTTTCTTTATTTTCAGTCCTTAAACATATGGAAATGCTAAATGAGTGTCGTCGTGTTGTATCACGAAAAGACAGACTTTTAAACGTGAAAGATTATGTTTGTGAGAGACATATTAATGAAGAGGACATTATAAAAGAATGGAAATCTGGAGATGTTAAGGTAAATAAAACATATTTAATTTCATTGCATGAAGACGAAATATAAAAAATAATAGCATTTTTTGCAAACTGGGTTTATTGGTAAAGGATTATTATCCTACCAAACCGATATTTTTCTATCATTGTTATATTGAAATAATAATTATGAAAGTGTTGATTACAACAAAGAATATTTTGATTATAGCTCCAGAATATTGATTACAAGAATGAATCCAACAATGAATTTAGTAGAAAAAAAGTAAAATAAATGTCCTGCTAAACGAATAATTTTCTGGAATTGTTATGTTGCAAGTTATAACTGTAAAATTGTTGATTACAACAAACGATATGAAGCTCAAAAACATTAAATTCATATATGAATCAATAATACTAATTTCATTAGTTTTAAAAATATATGCAAATATCTAAATATTACATATAATACAATAACTACTCAATATAATGTAAAATAATCTGTGATATCCTATATAATGGACCTTTTCAATTTAACGGCTATCTTTTTCTATCGCTGCAAATAGTAAGAAAATGGCGCGAACAACTGCCAGTTGGGCTGTCAAACGAAACGTCAAAAATATTGCAGTCATTAAAATACCTGTATTCTCAGTTAAAATTTGCATCGTTAGACATTTTACCTTCAATAAAAGCTTTTGAAAACTTATTTCGAAAAGATTTTTTAAAGTTATCTGAGATATTCTCACATTTTACGTCTAAATTTTTTAGAAACAAACGCCATAGATCTGTTGTTCTTACGATGCGCAGATCCCCATTGCGCATATCTTCTATCTCTTTAAATTGAAAAGGTCCATTGTATACATTGTGTGTTAACCTATATCTATCTCTCTCTTCACTCGCCTGTTACATTATGGGTGACGTTTTTTCTAACCTCTTGTCCACTCCTTACATAATATACTTCGTGTATTAAGTTTATTAAAATTAATTAAAACTTACAATATGTAAAATATAATTTTTATATTAAAAAATATATAATATCTGCTCTCATTAAACTGTTTCACTGCCACTGAACAAACACTGATAACGTCACGAACTCAGCGCAATTATAAATCATATCTCGCTTAATATAAGGAATTTTCACATTGGGTTTTTATTAATATATAATATATTTGAAACATTCATAAAAAGCAATAAAAAATTGTTTTTGGGCCCATGATAGTGATTTTCGTATTCTCAATAATTCTAATGTGACCTTCGTATATAAGTTTATGTATAATAATTATAGTTGTACATAGTTTTGTGTTGTAGACTTTTAATATGTACATTTTCTTATCTAAATATCAAAATATTTTTTGTTACATTTTTATTTGTAATAAAGAATTTGTAAGATATCAAATGATAACCATATTTATATCTAAAACAGACAATAAGTTTTTGAAATCTCTATAAAATAGAGCTATCAATTTCAAATGCGATAAATGATTTTTATATATTTCTATACGCATATCATTTAATTTATATAATTCTTATTTTCTTAAACATATTCTTAATAATAAATGATCCGTGGTGTTTCTGAAAAAAATTCTTTTCTAACGAAACAAAAAAAAACTCAATAAAATCAAACTCAACTAAGAAAATCACATCCACTCGAAATCACAAAGCTTAGCAAAAATTTTGACTCTACGTCTACAAAACGCAAAACTCATGCTCTATGGAAGTCCATGCTCACGCAAAGTGACTGCACTAGACGTGACTGTGAGACAACACGGAGGCAGGGTGGACTTACGTGCGATGGCTCGAAGTCTGGGAATGGCGGGTGATCCGGGCGGACTATGGGGGGACATGACCCCCGCTCGTGTCTTCGGGTCCAGGATGGTGTGCTGGACTGTGATCGTGTGACGGAAGTCCGAGGGGGAGCTGATGTTCTGGCCTGGTTCTTTTTTCAAGAGTTTCAGTCGGGATCGTTTGAATTTGCCTGAAAAAATAAATTCATTGAGAAGTTGAAGAGAAAATGACCCGTATTCTTACCTCTTGGAGTAGCGCTACTTCCGAAGTTGCGCTTTTTCGATTTTTTAAATTTTATTTATAGACAAGAATAGATTTCATATTTTTGTAAATAAAACCTATAATATTTTAAATAAGTGCTAATTACAATTTATTTTTATATCTTTAATTTTTTAAAATTACAGTTGACAGTTGAGGAGCTAATTTTCGAAGTAGCGCTACTTCAAAGAGGTGAGAATACAGGCAAATAAATTTACTAGAAACCGGTTATATGACATCTAGATCAGTTAAGATTGTGATGTTCAACCCATCGACAAAATTTTACTAAAAATCATTTTTAAATACGAAATAATTCTAGGACTATAAATATGAATATGCGAGTGAATATGTAATTTTATGACCCTGTTATGGCCGTCTCAAATGTCACTAAAATTACAAAAACGAAATTTACAGAGAGAGTGCGTCAAGTGCCGCCACGCACGGCGTAAGTTTATACCATTTCGAGAAATTACTAGTCACAAATAAATATTAATGAGGCGCGGGAGCACACGTGACTTTGACAAGTGCTTGTAGGGCCCATCAGGGTTGCCAAGTATACAGCTTGTGTACCTTGCCTGTGTTGCCAAATCAATTTGAGCTTAAAATTAATAAATAAAATTGTAAAACTAGTTCATTTTAATGAATATCATATTGTTTTATTTTCCGACACCTTAACTTAATTTAATGTGAAGCACAAGACATTCAACAATCAACTGATGGTTTCCTCAAATTTAGCGCGTGAAGAAAACTTTGTATCGTAGATGGCAGCACTAATACCACTATTTTTATAAAAATTAATTTAAAAATTAAGAGAAACCAGGATTATTTCGTGGTTGCCGTGGTCCGACTTTTACCAACTTTTTTCAGGAACCGCGTTCCAAATAGAAACCGGTAAATAATTTCAGGACTTACGGAACACAAAACCGTAAATCTGGTCGAACCGGTTGCGTTACGGAACATATTATCTATGAAAAGAAAAAATGCAACGCGTATTTTTGACAGCAATGATTTGGATTTAAATGTCATAAGAACAGAGAATCTGATTCGAATTTGTTTATTTCATTAAATTTACTTGACATCTTAATTTTAAGTGCAGATTAAATTTCTTTATAAAACCGACACTTAATTAATAAAAAGTTCAGTTCGACATAACATTAGTTATTAGTCACTAGTTTATGATTTTTATCACTATCTAATTATAGCCCTCAAAACCCAAATACAGGTGTCTCATTTTAAATGTTTTTATAAGGCATCTTGGGTAATATTAACGGTAGAATAAAACCGTTTGCAAATTCCAGGGTCAACTATTTGAGAAAAGTTCAATAGTTACCACAGGAATTTTTCATCTTCTTTTGTTTCTAACCTACAGACAAAATCACGTTTTTCGCTCATTTTGAAAATATCTCATATCTTATTTATTATGATAGTTAAATTTTGTACCATTTTTACGTAGAATAAAATGGCGAAATTTGATTACAAATTTAATAATTCTCGAGATATATTACCACTCAAAAAGTGACGCCAAGCTTGCAACAGGTGATTTTAGATTTAAAAAGTATATACAAATAAGAAAATATTTTATCCAGTTAAAAATGGACTTGGTGGCGCTTCGAAGCCAGCCCGTTTTAAACGCATACGTTTCGTGCAAGACATGCTGGACATCTCGAAACAGTAAAATATATTATAACACATTTGACATTTCATTTCGATGCAATATTGTAAATTTAAGCCAAAGCCAAGTTTAATATTTAAGTCTTAGACCAGGAATAGAGAGGGAGACAAGGCATAATCACGCGTAGATTTCCAAATCATCTGAGCGATTTTAAACCTTATTGAAACGTCAAAATCAGCCGCAAAAGGCTAGTCGACCAGTTAAATACTGTTATGTTACAGTTGGCCAAATCTAAATAAATACTTGATTATCTATAACTACAAATTATCTTGATTTTCTTTTATAAAACTAAAATAAATACGAAAGAATATTAATAAAAAAAAAACGTAATGTAAATAACGGACAAGTTAAAACGGTAGGTGACGCTTGTTGACAATGAAAACGTATTCGTTCGACTGCACACTTATGTAACACATCTGGCCGACTAGCCTTTTGCAGCTGATTCTGACAGTTCAATAAGGTCGAAAATCGCTAGGATGATTTGAAAAATCGTCTTATGGCGAAATACATAGCATGCCCTGTCTCCCTCTCTATTCCTGGTCTAAGATTTAAGTTACGTTGGGCAACCGGCCATTATAATAATATAGAATCATAGTTTAGACTTATGCACTGAGTACAACTCTAGCTCTTACGAAGTAAACTTGGTTCACATTAGACCAGTCAAAAAGTATTTAAACCCTTTTAAATAAATAAAAACGTTACAGTATGTTTGATTACCTTTTCGTTTGTTCGGAGTAGGTGTATTTTGCCGAATCATGAAGTAAAGTTCGCGTTCTAATAGGTCTATCTCTCTAGCCGCCAGTTCTTGTTCTCGTTGCCTCAACAACTCCTCATGTTGTCTTTGTTGCAGTTGAGCTCTGTTTAAATCTTCTTCTCTACATCGCAGTTCCTACAATTCATAAAAAATACTTTAAAATACATCCACAACTATCCAGTTAGTACGTTAACAAAAATTAATCGAAGCCGTTTTGCCGCATTCAACTTACATCTAAGCCCAAAGAAATAAGTAAGATTAATAATTAGCTAAGCCTCTAACAACAAACTATACATACCTCTTCAAACGACTGACAAGCCTGACAGCACAACAAAAAATTACATTCAGTGGCACTACATTCGCTTTAATAATTATATCATTCAATTACCTTCTCTTTCATGCGAAGATCAAGAAGAACTTCTTCGATTTCTTGTCTCCAGCCGTCCTGCATCGTGTGGAAGCTCTCATGAGGAGTTTGAGTAAACGCCGAGTGCACTATGTCGTCCAACGCTTTGAGAATTATTTCAAAGCCGGGCCTGCGATGTGGATCCGATTCCCAACACGCTAAAATATTATATTAAAATATAAATAAAGAAGGTAACCCATTCTAGCATTTTGTAACGACTGTTTTATACTATTTTCTCTGTTTCGGTTTTCTTGTACAATATTTCTTTCTCTACAGCAAATTTTAAAGTGTGCGTTTTTTTCCTCAAAATAGTGGATCAAATAGCACTTTAACCCCAAGGGTAGATAAAATTATAGCCCAACTACCTTAGATGAGAATGCGAAAATACAGAATGTCCCAGGACGGACTTACGCTATCGTTATTTTAAAAACTATTTAATATTATTTTACGAAATTTGGTATTAGGAGTTTTCCGACATGCCGTTTCAGCTAAAATATTTTCAAAACAGTAGGACTTCCGGTTTAACCCGAAGTAGACCCAAACTTTCTTATTTTAAATGGAGTGCTATATATTTTATTTTACCATTTAATTCAGAAGAAAATTTTAAATATGGAATCATAAAAAAATTACCACTTCCGGCGTAATTAAACTTTTTTGATTTTTTTCACCAATAACGGCCACTTTTTATTAATCTATATCTCGAAAATGGAAACGAATTTCTATAATCTGTAAAAACAGTTTTATAAAGAAAGCTTTTGTTTACAACAATATAATTAATTTTAATTCCTACGTGAACATAAAGTTGAAGTTCACAAAATTCAAAAAACTATATTTTTTAAATGAAATACTTCAGTTTTTATTATTTAAATGAATTCTTTGTTAAAAAATAATGGTAGTCTGTGTAGCACGCCCTATGTTGAAAGTCGATAGATTTTTAATAAAATGGAAAATATTTAAATTGCATTTATTTATATTAGTTATTACATTTAATTTAAGTGGGCCATGGTGGAAAAAGAAGAAAATTGTGTTAAAACAAAATGTTCATAGCCAACTAAACTAGACTTATAAACAAATATTAACGCATGTAATTTAAATATTTTCGAGTTTATTAAAAACTATTAACTTAAATTTCCATTTAAAAAAAATGAGTTTTTTGAATTTTGTGAACTTCAACTTTACGTTCAAAAATTGTCGATTATTATTTTATATTATTGTAAACAAAAGCTTTCTTTATAAAACTATTTTTACAGATTATAGAAATTCGTTTCCTTTCTCGAAATATAGTGATAAAAAAGTGGCCGTTATTAGTGAAAAAAAATCAAAAAAGTTTAATTACGTCGGAAGTGGTTAATCATGAGTAATTTTTTTATGGTTTCATATGTAAAATTTTCTTCTGCATACAATGGTATAATAAAAAATATAGCATTCCATTTAAAATAAGAAAATTAGAGTCTACTTTTCGTAAAACCGGAAGTGCTACTGTCTTGAAAATGGACATGTCGGAAAACCCCTAGATATCAAATTTCGTAAAATAATATTGAATAGTTATTAAAATAACGATAGCGTAAGCTCGTTCTGGGACACCCTGTATAAGTAAATGAATGAGTATTAGTAAAAAAATTGTTTAAATATTAATTATTTAGCAAAATGCTGAAGTCAATTAATAATTAGTATAACTTATCATGTCCTAAGCAATTTGATTTGTTGTCTGATTTTAAAAGCGAGTCTCGGACGTCTAGCACCACCCGTGTCATAATTTCTGTCACAATATTTTCAAACAAGTTTCAATGTTTTATAATTTATTACGAAAAAAATTCATTGTTACTTATGCTTAATAATAATTCTAGATAGAATTAACAGTTTGTCGTCCACTGGTAAAGACATGGTACGTCACACTCCAAAGTCTGAACTTTAAAATTTTTTAACTCGCTTATTAAGTAAAATTTGTAAGTCGCGTTTGCACTAAAATTCTTAGTTCATCCTGTTCTAGGAAAAAATTGGTACAGGACTCCATTATTGCCTCGCAAAATTAACGGTAGAGTCGCTGATTTTCAAAACAAGGTGGCCGCCATCTTTGACATATGACAGTTCACATTTTTCACCGCGTTTCGTTGACTGTATATACAAACCGAGTTTAAAAACTGATTTATATGAAGGCGATAAGTTCAAATATTTAATTATTAATTGCTACACTTCTCACTCAACTGTCACTTATTCAATATGGCGCTTGTACGATTGTTTTCCGTAGTACCGATTTGCGCCACGAGAGGGGAAATTTTATCTACGATTGCGAATAGGTAGACAGTGATTTGTGTTCTTATTCTATGCATTGTATTTAATTCAGTCATACCAATCTCAAATAACAAAATGTCAAAAGAAAACGTTTAAAAATGAAGTTCATTCTAACAACTAATCATGCGTAAGAAAATAACAGGTGGCGCTTGAGAGCCAACCATTTCTAAATGCAATAAAATAAATATTTTTATCTGTAAAAATGTGCCATACCTGAATATTAAAAATTACAAAATCAAAATCATGGTTAAATATCACTTAATTCAGTTGATTTTATTTGATAACTGACAGCTGATAGTTGATATTCTTTTCGCTTCTGTGAACTGTGCTTTTCGAGGTATATTTTGACCAATCAGAGGAGCGAATTTACTTATCTAAACCAACGCTATTTTCATACGTGAAATGATGTATAATTCCGAAACAGAGAAAGGTATTTTATTTGTAGGAAAAAGATAAAAATGACGTATTAAGCGATGAGAATTTGATAACGTAATACTTTATTAATAATATCGGATGATGATGTTTCAATGTTAGCTTAAAGCGATATTAAATATTTGATTTGATAGGTGATTAAATAGTCACGAATTTATTGAATTTATATACGAGTATACATTGGATTGACTGTATAATTTTCTAATTAATTTTCAATCATTATGACGTCTGTACATTTTAGTTCCGCAAAAGCCACAGAATATGTAAACGACGTTACCACAAATCAATAATCCAGTGGATTAGGATATGTTTACATATATGGTCCTTATGTTCCATTGAAGATTCAGGCACAAATTCTATTTGTTTATAAATTATAATTGTATATTAAAAAGTAGTTTAAAAAAAAGTTAGATATATTTATTATAAATCCAATAGCGTACGAAAATATATTTATTTCATCGGTAAATTTAGAAATATAAAAAACTATTTTTTTTTTAATAAGGTAGTTCAGTAATTACGTCATATGAGGCGCGCTTCATTTAAACCACGGTCCTATCGGTAACTCGTCTTCAAAGTGAATCTTATTGCCAAAGCAAATAAGAACTATAATTTTAAGCAGTTCATTTCGTCGCCAATATCTTATTTAATTAAGAAAAGTTAGCTATTTAAGCTGTCATTCAGTTAAGTTTGAATTTACCCTTTCAATAGGGGATTCCACCATTTTTTTAAATAATTTCATCTGAACGTGTAAGTAAAACGTAAAACTAAGACAGTCGGTGAAAATCCGGTGAAAAAATTCCTATTAATAAGCGAGTTATAGTCCTCCGAAATTTGAAAATATAGATCTGACGTGACGTATATAAGTTTTTATATCAAAGTATTTTCTTCGTGGACTTAAATGTTTTTGAAATATATGCTATTTCAAAATTATATTTATAAAAAAATAAATGAATATTATTATACTGTACAAGTCTACATGATTTATAATTGGAAATGTATTTAAATTATTAAGTTTAATGCAAAATATTTATATTCAAATAAAAACTGTTTGAGAATTGCACTACTGGACTGATAGCCACGCCTCCGCTATTTGAATTTCTCTACTTCCATTGGTAGTAGGCTCCGCCCCTAACTCTGTATTCGTTATATAGTTATAGCTGGTCCTTGAGTCGCCAATCAAAATAATATATATGGATTTCATATGAGTGACGAGATGCTAAAACAAAAACCCCCTTATTTCCGAAGTATTTCAATTATATCATTTTATTTCTTTATTAATATTCATTATTAAGCATATACTTTCACTATTTTTTACTAATTTCTCTTAATTCGATTGAGCTGTAATCCCCTATTCAATAAAACATTATCCTAATTTGCACTGGCGTAGCTATGGGGGGCTTTCATAAAGTGTTCTGTGATCTGGCAGCTTATTTTTGTACATGAAGACGGAAAAACAAGCATTTGCAAATACCTTGAAAAAAGGTAACTGTCAATTAAAAGGCATTTGATCTTGAATGAAAAAAATTGCCTGTGGCACTTTTTTTTCTGGAGACCAACCCCCCCCCCCTTCTAAAGTAAGGTCCAGCTGCTAATTTGTAATAACAATTATTCTATTCAACATGTTCGTGAAACATCGCGTGAAGCGGCCGGAAGAGCCCGTTTGAAAGACAAGTAAGCCGTTTTTAGGTTACAGTACCCTAAACGACATATTATTAATATATTAATGTGCTGAGACAGTTATTTACGTACCTTAAACTCAAAAAGAAGAAATCTAAAAGATCTCAAAAGAAGTGATTTGAAAACGCTTAAAAATGCCAACAAACAAAATCTCAATCGGTATGTCGGTAAACTATAGGATATGTTTGAAGCTGCGCAAACTTGATACTCTGTAGTTCAGAATGTGCAGAGATGGTGCAGAGTTGATTTCAATTTGAAATAAAACCTTTGCTATTTATTAATGTGTATACAGGATGTTTCCTTTAAAACAACCAGCGCTTTTTTGGGCGAACTAACAACTTTAGAGAAAAATGTTTTATACCAAAAATTATTAAGTATAAGGAGATAATCAGCCCGATTTTGTGAGAAAGTTGTTATTTCTTCGCAACGTTGTTATTGCAAATAACCAATAATATTTGCGAACACTGAATAAAACATAAAAATGACAGGCTTTACATTTGTTTCTATTGGTTAAAATTTATAGTAACGTTGCTAAGACTTAACAACTTCTTTACAAAATAGGGGTGAATGTATCAATAGTAACAAACCGAATATTTAACCAGTTGTTCTCAAACGGTAGAACAAAATTATATTTTTTTAAATGGCATCCTATATAATTTTTTAGCCCTTTAAATAGAATATTATTTTCTGATATAAATATAGCATAGGGTTGTATAACAATTATTTCGAGAAAAATGGTATTAAAATCTAGAAATAATGTAATAAAAAATGGGTTTACTACTAGCGTAACTAGGCAACAGACGTATCAAGACCTGTGTATTGCATTTGCATAGCCTATTGTAATATTATAACATTATTTTTAATACCATTTTTCTCGAAATAATTGTTATACAACCCTATATCATATTTATATCGTTCAAATCAGAAAAAAATTCTTTATATAATGGGCTAAAAATTATATAGGATACCATTTAAAAAATATAATTTTGTTCTGCCGTTTGAGAACCACTGGTCGAATTTTCGGTTTGTTATTATTAATAAATTAGCCCCTTATTCTTGATCATTTCTTGTATATAACACTTTTTTCTAGTCATTATTTCGCCCAAAAAAGCGCTGGTTGTTTTAAAGGAAACACCCTGTATATTGTATTACAAAGTAATAGAAAAATGTTTATAATTTGTTATTATTAATATATCATAGTTAACTTCTTCATAATAACAATAATATCAGCATCAAATTACAAGCCTTTAAATTCTGACCCTTATGTGTTCTGTTAATAGTCTATTTTGAAAGTACAGTTTTTGCTTAGGACAGTGCTTTATATAT
This sequence comes from Harpalus rubripes, assembly GCA_963082715.1. Lineage (NCBI taxonomy): Eukaryota > Metazoa > Arthropoda > Insecta > Coleoptera > Carabidae > Harpalus > Harpalus rubripes. Next base: position 73,341,923 of record OY720450.1, read on the forward strand.
CGCGCTATATTCTGACGTCACACTATTCTACCCCATTGAGTATTACATTTATCTAATACAGAATACGTCTTTAAATACTGGAAATGCAGAAGGTATTGTGTTGGCTGCATCAAATATTTTTAATGATAGTTTCCATGCGGCAAAAACCCACGATTACAATATTTACTTTAATTCCCACTTAGATAGCATTATTTTGTGGTTAATAATTATGTACCATGGAATCTGAACCCATTATCTTGTTGAAAAAAAAATCTCTCTCACCTTCCATTAGTTCTCTCCAAGGTTGGGGGCAAGTACTCGGTATAGGCAGCGTCAATTTATTAACAGCTACACCGTAGGCGACAGCCAGCGTGTCTATTCCTTTGTAGGGCGTCTCCCCCGTTAACAGTTCCCAGAGGAGCACCCCGTACGACCAAACATCGCTCGCCTTGCTGAATGTGGAGTTTTTGATGACTTCTGGGGCCATCCAGGCATATGTGCCGGCCTGGGACATCCTGGTTGTTTTGTATACTTCGCGGGCTAGACCAAAGTCGGTGATCTTCAGAGTTTTGAATTGCAGGTCGTCGTTTTCTATTGCTTCACTTAAAAGTACTGGAAAGAAGAAAGAAAAGTTAAAAATATCATAAAAATTTGAATTTGCATTATTCTAACGTGTTTCATATTTTATTTAGTAGAGTTGTAATTTTAAATTTAACGGATGTGACATAGTTATTCCATCCCCAATGTTATTTACAAATTCTTACAATACTTCAAAATTTTCGAACAATGTTTTAAAAAAATAGTAATTTTTTATGAGGGCATATAGTACTGTACAAAATTAGTAAAAGACCCTAATCAACATGAGTCCAACCTTCAATAGTTTCCGAGATATAAGGCAGTGAAAAATGAGTTTTTACGGGGTTTACCTCTACTATCTCGAAAACTATAAACTATAAAAGTTACGACTTCGATTAAATGAGACTTTTTGTTTCAATTTCAGAGGTCATCTTAGATGAGCTTTTGTTTAAAAAAAATCAAATAATAGTAAAGTTGTGGCGACCTTGACCAATATTTAATTTTCAAATAACTACGTAACTATTAGAAATAGACCTTTTAAATTTAAAGAGATAGAAGATATTATGCGCAATGGAAATTTGCGCATAGTAAAACAATGGACCTTTTCAATTTAAAGAGATAGAAGATATGCGCAATGGGGATCTGCGCATAGTAAGAATAACTGAGATCTATGGCGTATGTTTCTAAAAAAATTATACGTAAAATATGAGAATATCTCAGATAACTTTAAAAATCTTATCGAAATAAGTTTCTAAAGCTTTTATTGAAGTTAAAATGTCTAACGATGCAAATTTTTATTGAGAATACAGGTATTTTAATGACTGCAATATTTTTGACGTTTAGTTTGACAGCCAACTGGCAATTCGCGCCATTTTCTTACTACTTGCAGCGATAGAAAGAGATAGCCGTTAAATTGAAAAAGTCCATTGGCAGAAGTCATGGATACGCGCTTGTCATAACATCCAAGGCGTTTGTTTCTAAGAAATTTAGACATAAAATGTGAGAAAAGTATCTGAAAAATTTAAAAAACTTGTCGAAATATGTTACAAAAGCTTTTTATTGAAGCTAAAATGTCTAACGATGCAAATTTTCACCGAGAATACAGATATTTTAATGGCTGCAATAATTTTGACGTTTCGGCGCCATTTTACTTACTATTTGTTGCGATAGAAAGAGATAGCCGTTAAATTGAAAAGGTCTAGAGAAAAATGTTCCATATAAAATTTTATTGTTCAATCACTAACTATGTTTTTCTTTGATTCTAATACAAAAAGGCCTCTTTCTCGGAAATAGTTGGCAGATCTATTACTACGTTTACACGTATGAGAAAAATTTACTTTGACTTGAGTTTCAAAAAGCGACTTATGAAAAGTCAATTTAATGGTGCGTTTACACATAAGGTCAAATATACTTCACTTTACGTTTCTTACTTGTCCTTTACTCAACTTTGACTTTGACAGCAAAGTAAAATTTGGTTATAATATGTTTGATGTAAGTTACATATTTAACTATTATCATATAATCATAAAGAGAATAAATTATTTATAGAAAAAATGGGTAGTAAACTACAGTTACTAAATTTTTAAATAATATAACTATGCAGCAACAATATTGGATGCGAAGTAGATTAAAAAATAATCGCATAAAATATTTTAAAATTCGAGAATATTTTAAATTCAGATATAAAACACAAAATTGTGTAATTAAATATCTCGGAATTTGTGGATGAAAACTAGATGTCACTGTTAGTAAAGTAAAGTATGTTTCGTTCGTTGGTTCACACGACTTTTTAAAAGTCACTTATATGAGTCAAGTCTATTTTATTTTGTTCTTGACTTTAGGAAGAAAAGTAATAGGCGAGAGTGTTTACACAACGGCAAAAGGCGCCTTTTGAAAGTCAAAGTCAAGTCAAAGTACTTTTTTGCTATACGTGTAAACATAGTCTATGTCGATTAAGCTGTTTTTACTCAGTTTGATCAGTAGTAGCATATACCTTCAAAAAAAATTATCATTTTTTTAACAGTCTGTATATTTAAATATATCTCAACGCGCTGATTCCAAATTTTGAAACCCCATATCGATATATCTTTTCGTTCTCTAACGTTGAACGCAAATATCTCTAGAACTAAAAGAGATTTTAATTTGCGGTTTGAAAATTTAAAAATGCGCACATTAAATGTACACTGGCTTGCAAAAAAATCGCGTACACCCTAAAAATCAAGTAACCGAGTTTATTACAACTTTCTCCTTTTCTGATAGTTTTGACATCTTAATGACACAAATGACATTGACAAGTTAATAATCGAGACCGACTCAATACAGCAAAAAACAGGTGTACGCGATTTTTTTGCAAGCCAGTGTATCTAAAAGTATACAAAGGGGATAATTCAAGATTTCGAAAATTTTACTCATAGGAATGTAGGTATGGGTTTTGGTGGTCATAGCTCAAAAATAGGTACCTCCATACGCATACCGTGGGTATCAGCAATTTATTTTATGCAAAGGGGGCTCCATTTTCTAATCGCCCCAGATAAAATAAATACAATAATGTAGCAACGAGTCAAATGTACTTTATCTACGACTGTAAATTGACAGCAAAAATAAAGAAATAAATACATTTTTTGCCGATTGATATTAAAGTGCGATTTTTTTGACAGCCAATAGTCTGTAAAATTTCTCTTTTACTATTTTAGAAACATAATTTGATGGCGATAACTTTCAAAATAGGTATTTAAAAAATCACTAAATTAATATTAATTCTAAAATCGGCAAAAAAATAATGTCTTCCACACGGCACCAAACACAGATTTACAGCTTCGGCAGCATCAATGAACCCACAGCCTCTGCTGTAAATCTGGTATTTTAGTGTCTAGTTAAACAAATAACTATTTTACAAAATGACAGCTGTCAATAAATATTTTACAAAATGACAGCTGTCACCTCCAGCAGCTATCTTCAGACCATGCGTAATGAATCAGTTGTTAGTGGTTGCTAGCTTCTCGCCGTATCCAATACGATGGAAAGCCACAGCTTGTTAAGTTGTGATTGAGATGTTGTTTAGCGCTACACTATTATTCACGAAAGATGACTATTCTAGGTCATTTGTTTGAAGAAAAAATACACATCACTTTATAGCAGTAGCTTAGCAACATTTTGTATTAGAAAGAGAAAGATTATTTGACCTATGTCTATTTCATTTATGTGGTGTAACAGATATACGTAAATAGTGGCATTACTTTCTAACACACTATAAATAATAATGACATATGTCGTAGAATTACAGATACCTAATTATCTACTGCACTGCCCTCTGTGCTAATATTTACCCAGTGGCGTTGACGTTTAAATCAAATTATTATTCCTTGGTTTATAAGTTAAGGGGGCGTTTGAATGAAGCGGGTTGCATAAGCAAAAAAATCATTTTTTGAACGTAGTTTTTCGAAATTGTAATAAAAAATAACGGATATGTATTAAAGTTTTGTAAATTATATTATTATGTTTATGTCCTGAAACATTTTTTGTTGCAAAAATACAACGGAGATAAGAAAAAATATTTCATTTCCGGTTTATAACTTGAAATACGTACACCAAATCATATTCAGGACATAATTTATGAAAAACTATAAACAAAGATATAAATTTTATATAAGTGTATGCGACAGGTTTTGAAATATCTGCGTTTCAAAAATTTACCAAAACAGATTCATTCAACTACCGCGGCACTCAAAAATAGTTTGCGGATTATCTTTCAGATGTCAGCACTAGAGATGTCGGTAATGCAGTTCAAATATATGGAAAGTAAAGAAGTAAACACTGCATTTCTACCTGCATATAAGCATGACCGTGAGCATGACATTTTTAAAATTTGATATACAACCTTTTATTATTGCGGCTATTTCTATGAATGGTTTCTTAGAGAAAATAAATGTAAGAAGTATTGTCAAAAATTTGTCTCGAAATGTTCAATTGTGAACAAATAAAAAACATATATTATTAACAATTAAGTGTTTTCAGTAAGTAGTATTGTTTCACTAAATACAAGAAATCAACTAATAACAACATACAATATGTTGTAAGGCAATTGAAATTACTTTTATGGTATCAGCTCTTACATGGTGAAACTTCATTCTTGAATTTGTATGTTAAATAAACTCGGTTTTTCTAGTTACACAAATATTTATTTCATGGTGGCTATAATATTATAACACAGCATACTAATATAACAATATAAACTTAAAAACTTATGTATAATAAGTAAAAAAAAATACTGAACTGATGATATATATATATATATATATATATATATATATATATATATATATATATATATATATATATATATATATATATATATATATCAAATAATAATAAAATAATATTAATAAATAATTGAAATTATTTACAAAAAAAGTTTAAAGTAGCTTTTCACTGAGTAATTGATATGTAATCAATTAACCACCAGTATTGTGAATGTTATTTTTTATCCCTCAAAGTTTTAGCTTTCACAATGTATTCCGGGTCTTTACATTTTTTATTTTGAAATCTATTTCCCAAAACAATTTCCGGCAATATGCAATTTAAATAAAACTTTTGTAGTTTTGGAAGCATTACGTTTTCCCACAAGTCCTTGTCTCTATAAATTTCTTCCACAAATAATTTTGTATCAGGACTGATGAATTCTAAGAAATAGCATTTCTTTTTATTGCAAATATTTAACTGTCCCTGCACAATATCTCATGTCAAATTGACATTTAATTAAATATTTTAAACTGACATACGTTTCTTTGTTCAAAACCTACTTCGAGTTAGGAATTTTTTTGAACACACTGTAGTAATTTAACTAACCCGTAAATAATTGGTTAACACGTTGACTGCCACATAATATTTCTTTTTTTCACCAGAAGCCACTATATGTTTACTATTTTATTCTGTTAATATTCGGATTTGTTTATTGTATATAAATAAAATCTTTTATATATAATCTTCGTGTGCTAGGATTACATCAGAGAGTTATCTCGTAGTTGGCGCATAAATAAAAAATACTACCTTTGAAGCCACATACGAGATAGGACAATTCATATGTTGCCGATACGTTGAAATTTGTCTACTATTATAGAAATATACCTTCATAATGCTTTCATTATTTACCGAAAACAAATAAGTTCAACAGAAATCTTAAAAATTTATTGTTAAAAATCCAGATGATTTACAATTTTTACAAGCAATTCCACCAACTGAGAGGAAGCAATGTCCCACTAAAGACAAAAAAAATCATCGCGAATCACGATATCACTGTGTAGTTGATGTGGCCAGCACATTACCTTCCGTCAGTTCTATGTATTTTGTACATATTTCATACAGAAAGTTCCTTGTTAAAGATTCTATTTCTTGTACATTACCTTCCGGCAGTTGCATGTATTTTATGCAAATTCATACAGATAATTTATAGCAAAAGATCCTATATTTCCAGTAAAATTATAAGAAAAACACACTATGTCAATTTTACTTGATTTTCTTAATATATAGTAGCTGTTTTCATAGATATGGCTACTTTATAAAATTTAATTTCTTTATAATTTTTTATCTCTATATCAATTTAATATTAAGTATAAAATGTAGTCAAATCGTATAGAGAATAAAATATTCTTTAATATTTATAATAACATTAAATGTGAAAAAATTATATTTAACATAGTTTTTTCAAGAAAAACTGTTAAAAGCTTCAAATGGTGTTACTTCCGGTTGACGAATTGTAACCAAAATCTAATCAGCTCTTCAAATGGATGTAACGAAGAAGAATATATAAGTATTTTAGAGACCCTAAAACGTGCTTATTCATCAAAAACTCACCACTGAATTTTTTGACCAAAGACAATACCTTCCTTACCTAAAGGTGACGGAAGGTAAAAAAATACTAACATATTTTTTTATAATCAGTTTTTCTTCAGAGATAACGCCTATATTTAAATTTACATCTAGCTGTTATAAATTAATATTTAATAAAAATGATATATATTTTTTACATAATTATCATTATTTTTTAAAAGAAAAATACTCTTATTTGTATATGAATAAAAAAGCATGAAATCAAATTACATATAGTTTTATACCCATATTATGAAATCATACATTAAATGTGAAATGCTACAGAAATGAATAGTTTGCTGTTGCTGCGTCGCTGGTTATCAAAGCTTTTATTTGCCAGTTATAAAACCCCACGCTCTGGGTAAAAGTTGACCTGAAGAGTCTCTTATCTTTTTGTTTACGTTCATTCCTTCATCTCAGGCACGAACCTTAGTACAGACCCAAACCATCCAAGTGCCCTCTGTTGGTTCATTTTATTAGAAAAATTACAATAGTACATAGTCTGGCCGATATTACTTCATGTCGCTTTTTCGAAACCCCCCCTTAAGTCCATGTTTTTGAATTTTTCAAAAATATAAGTGAAGAACATAAATCTTTCAGAAAGGCGTTATTTAGAAAGAAACATAATTTTCAAATGAAGTTATCTGCAAGTAATATTATATCAGACGGCTCACAAATGACCTTGAATAGTCATCTTTCATGAATAAGAGTTTATGTAACCAGCGCACATTTTACTAACGATAGTAGAAAATGGTATATGTATTAATTAAGGAACAAGTGTCTGGAAAGTTTATAAAATGAGACATAAACTATACTTTTTTTACTACTGCACAAATACAGAAATCCACTTTTTAGGTCTCATTTTAACGGGAGTAGAAAAAATGATTTTGAGTATGTTTATCATTATTCTGTTATTTTTTTAGTGTAATCTAACATTAATTAGTTCTTTGTCTTTACATTGTACCACACAAATAACCTCAATTTTCATTTATAATTCAGTTCTCGGATTTTAATTAAAACTACAACAATGGTAGCATCAGAGAAATTATGATTGCAGCTTCTGAAAGTAATTAAGTTCATGGAACATTATAAATAATGTTTTGGATGCTAACGGATTTATATTCTAACAGTTAATTTCTCCATCCAAAAAGGAATCGGCTAAAAGAGGAAATGTGAATGATTTATGTCATATGAATTAATAAATTAATTGTCTCTCGCTCGTAAAAATAAATTATGCACACATAGTAGTGTGTAGCGGTTTTTTAAACAGAATAATAATAGTTTCAAAACGTCATAAGAACTACACTATTATTGATTCAAAGTTTGTCGTTTATATTTAAAATCCAGGCACATGAGTCTTTGTCTGAAATAAAATATTCATACCAAGCCTGAATAAATTTAAAAAACGTAAAAAATTGATAAACATTTGCTTGGGAATATAAATTAATGTTACGTAGATGGGTTTTTACGAGAAGATTCGACCATGATATTATGCCTATTATGTGAGCGAACAATAATCCGAACCGAAGGGCAAGCGGAGATAGTCGAGCGAATACGATAGGAGTGATATCGGTCGGAACTGGGTAGAATGTTCCGGAATTTAATGAGGTGGTAAACTTACATCAAAGCAACCATTGACGTTGATGACTGTGGATTACTTTTTATTTAATGAAACACAACTAAACTATTATTCACGAAAGATGACTATTCAAGGTCATTTGTGAGCCGTCTGATATAATATTACTTGCAGATAACTTCATTGCATTTCGTATGCATAGGCGTGAAACATGAAATATTGATGGACACATTAGAACTGAAAAAATAAAAGTAATTCATTTGAAAATTATGTTTCTTTCTAAATAATGCCATTTTGAAAGTTTTATATTCTTCACTTATGTTATCGTAAAATACAAAAACTTAGATTTAACGTATAAACCAAGGAATAATAATTCGATTTAAACGTCAACGCCACTGGGTAAATATTAGCAGAGGGCAGTGTAGTAGATAAAAAGGTATCTGTAAATCTACGACATATGGCATTATTATTTATAGTGTGCTAGAAAGTAATGCCACTATTTACGTGTATTTGTCACACCACATAAATTAAATAGACAGGTCAAATAATCTTTCTCTTTCTAATACGAAAGGTTACTAAGCTACTGCTGTAAAGTGATGTGCATTCTTTCTTCGAACAAAAGACCTTGAATAGTCATCTTTCATGAATAAAAGTTTATATGTATTATTGCAATCTATATTATTTAACATAATAATCTATGATTCCATCTTTCTTCTCATTATCTAAAAATAATATTTTACATATTGTTGTCATTTAGAAAACTCGCCAGGGCTCGTTTTCTAAATTTTAACGAATGCGAAAACATGTCTTATATAACTTGTTCTTTAATAAACAATTGTTGTATTTCCATTATGGTTTATGAGTAGGGCTGTGTGAAATACTACCTATATAAAAAAATCGATTTTAATAAATGATCAAAAAACGATTTTAATAAAGAATTAAAACATAGATTTTAATAATAGATAAAAAATCGATTTTGATAAAAAATTGTAAGATCGATTTTATTAAGATCGAATTTTATTGATATGAAATTTCTACTACGCATACGCACGTAAAACGCCAAATGTTTTTTGAAAAATCGATTTTTTTGAATCTATAATATCGGTATCTTTTAGAAAGATCGATTTTCCTGAATTCGGATAAATGTTTTTTAATCGTTTTTTTTTTTGGAAAAAAATCGATTTTTCCATGGTCTACTTGCGTGCCATTTTTTATTTAATGTTTTTGAAGAGCCGATAAAAACTTGCTACCCATATTTTTTCTTTTGCAAAATTTTCATTAATTGGCCAGAAAAAAAATTAATGAAATTTTAATATTTAAATTACCGCCATGTATGACGTCTAATTACGCCGAACCAATGAATGGCCGTAAAGCAATAACATCGGTACGTCTAATAGCAACGGCATGTGCGGGTAATTTAAACATGACATATCATCTGTTTGTCGTTTGAATAATAGTTTGGAGGTTAATATTTTCGTTTGTCATTTTAATCTTGTACGAGTATAAGCTAAGTTAAAATCCTTCAAAATCCTGCTTAATAAATAGAAATACGTAATAAGAGTAACAGGTACCACGCAAATTGTAAATAATAAAGAAGAGAGACAGTGACAAAAAATGAACTAATGTCAAAATCAAATTAAAACTCGCACTCGCTCGCCAACTACAGGTAACATTCTTAAATACGCATCCCTTTCTCCAGTTCAAAATAATGACGTCAAAGAAAATCTTCTTTCTGAATTTATTAATAAACATATAATTTTTTAAAAATAAAATTTATATTTTTACACACGTTTTCAACATTAGTGATAGATATCAGATTTTCAGTACCACGCAAGTAGCCTATTAATCGACTTTTTCGATAAATCGATTTTTTCAATTAATCGATCTTTTCAAAATAAAAGATCAATCCGATTTTTACAAATAAAGATCGTTCAAGATCAATAAATCGATCTTTTTCGCAGCCTCATTTATGAGCCCATTGGATTGGCATTTATTCAATTATTTTAAAGTTCATGTCAATTCTGATTGATGAACAAGTAAATGTCATCATCTAGTACCAATCTTCTAAAAAAAATGTATATTAAAATGAAGGCTCTTTCGATTTTCCATTGGCTTTCGTAATGACTTCATTATGAATGCAAAATATAAAAAAATAAATTATGTAAGTAAATAAACACTTGGTATAAATTTTTATACCCCTTTAAATAAATAAAAACGTGACAATACTATATAAAAAAATGAAATAATTACGTATTATTAATTATTTTATAGAATGTCAAGACAAGTTTTTCCATAAAGTTATTTTTAATGTAAACCTATTAAAAATCATGACGTTATTTTTAGATTAACAAAAAAACAAGTTGATAAACAACATCTAATTAGTATTTCGCGGTAAGTGGACGGACAGGTAGGTAGGTACTCAATTTATAAAGTGTAAAGTCTCTTTTAGCTTGATTGACTGTTCTTTTTCAAATATTTATCCTGCAGTTGTTCCTGATTCGTTTACACTAGCAAAATGAAAAGGAAGATTCCATGTTTTCACCGAAAAGCTTTCAGCATAATAAAGAACGCATATAAATAATTCTTACGCTTTTACTGTTCACGAGAATGTACTTAAACATGAACCAGAATATTAAATTATTATTTAATAGAGGTTTTTGAAATACTGGACGTAAGATTTGTATCCCTGACTTTTCATTTCTAAAAAAGGAGATAACTATTGAATGCCTACTAGCACTTTTAAATTTATAATATTGTTTAATTAATAATTTCCTGTTTTTAAAATATGTGCATAAATAATAAATATATAATAAGATATATTTACATATTTGTTTAAGCGCACGTATGTATATATTTAATATAAATATGTCTACTATTTAAAAACAAATTAATAAATAACAAAGTTAAAAAACTGGTGTGGCCAACACAATACCTCCCACCATTTACAGCCCGTGTCACAAAAAAGATTAAGTTTTTTGGATTAGCGAATTTTACTCTAATTTTGACAGTTTATTTCTTAAAATATAGTCTAATCTAATCCAAGTAACTACCTTTTTTTAAACCCCTCAACAGGATTAAATCCCAATTACAGAGTGGGTTCACATTCACACACATCCATGCCTTAGTGGGATTCGAACCCAGAGCCCCGAAGGCACTCATGACATGAGGCGTTGCTCTAACCATTGAGCCACCGGAACTATAATAAAATGAAGATTAAATTTTAAATACCGGGATAGAATAGAATTCACTAATCCAAAAATGAGGATTAGCTTAAATATTTTTGTGAATCGTTAATTTTTATTAATCTAAATACATACCTACATATTTACTTATGCTGGAAACTGTATTGAATCCCTTTTCTATTGTTCTATTTACTTTTATCTTTTTAAAACGTTACTAATATTATTTTGAAATGATTAGTTCTTTGATCGTGACATTTATCTGTCAGTTACATACATTTGAATAACTGCATTTTGTTTGTTTAAAGCGGAGGCCCTGGGATTTAAATTATAGATAATTGATAAATGTATCCATTAAAGCATTAATGCAAATCTATAGAAAATTTAATAATCTTTAATTTTTATAATAACATTAATCTCGAAAAAATAACATTAAAAGGTATTTTTCGAAGAAAAACTATTTTGAGCTTCTAGTAAAGTGCTATTTCCGGTTATCCGATTTTCACCAAAATCTAATGGGCTCTTTCCAATACAGAAAAAGTTGGAAATACAAGATTTCAAAATTTTCTGAATGATAGTATTTGAGTTAGAATGGAGGATCCACACACATACACACAGACATCGTGAAAATGTTAAAATTGGATTCTAGGGACCTTAAAACGTGGTCATTTACCAAAATCTTCGATATACGATTTTTAGCACGATCCCTATACCTCCCTTACCAAAGGTAGCGGGAGGTAAAAAAAGGTTCTTTTTGTATAAAACAAAGCTTATTATCCGTTATATTATAATCCTAAAGTTCCTAAATGCAACATCCTAAACTGTATCTGGTTTAAGATTGCAATGGTGTGAAAATAGAAGCAGTTTGATCTTGTTGTTTAATTGGATAATATCATGGTATTATCCAATCAGAAAACAATATCAAACTGCTCCTATCTTTGCACCACTGCAATCTTAAATCAGATACAGTATACAAATGTTATGCCGCTAGTGCAATGCTTTCCAATCGGCGTGTTCCGTCACACATGGGTGTCAGTACTCTGAACTTAATTTTTTGTTAATCCAAAAAAAGTTATATAAATAGAATCGAAAAAGCATTAATGTCCGACTGGTATATTATTATTATCAGTAATAATATAACAAGAGAGAGAATAAATTGAAAATAATTTGACAGATTTTTCGAAAACTTGTTATTCGAAAACTTGTTATCAGGCTTTCGTGACTATTGCCTGGCAACAACTTTGAGACAAATCTGGAAAATTATTTTCTAATTTATCGAACTCTCGAAATATATTTAATTAGATTATTATTTGAGCCACAAGTTACAAACAACGGAATCAGGCTGTCATGCTATTGTAACGCTATCTACTGTCGTAATTAACTAGCTTCATTCATATTTACGCGGCTCAGTTGGTAATTCTATTTTGACAACTAGAACATACTTTGCCAATGCAAAATAAATAATCAAAAGATATAATTACTAATTATGGTATTTCTAGAAGTGGTTTCTATAATTTTTTGGTTTATTTCATGATCAGAAATGACACAAAATTCGTCTTTTTCGCTCATTCTACTTATGTGTTGATTACTATCTGACATGTGCCAACAAAAACAAAAGCTACAATTCCCGGGAATAATCTCTAGAGCTTTATTGTCAGTATAATAATGATAGGATTGGTTAAAACGCAGACACCTGGCACAAAATGGAACATTTCATTCATGTCAAAAAATAATCATCATACAGGTGTCCGAATTTCGAATGCGCCTTTAGGGGGCCATATTAGATGTGCTTTTGTTTTGACAAAAAATCTCATAGCCTACTAGAAAATGGCGGAAAACAGAATTCGGTCGATATTTTCATTTTGAAAATACTTCTGAACTATCAGTAATCGAGAAAAATGTTTCAAATAAAAAAGTTAGATATTTTTATTGTCTATCCAGTGGTGTACGACAATAATTTTTCTACAGGTAAGTTTTCGAGATATGACAATCTTACATTTTTTTAAATGGAACCCACATTTGATTTTTACTCTAAAAAAAAAATACTTATTGTTTTCTATTTCGATTGGTATAGGAGTTACAGTATTTTAAATTTATTTTACCCTTAAAATCATAGATTTTTCATTATTTTTCATATTTTTTGTCAATAATTTCATTAGTTTTTGAAATAGTATTTTATTTTACTTAAATAACTTATTTCATAACTACCCTGTTTCATAATTTAAGTTCAATTCTATATTTTCAAATTCACGTCAGTAGGTAAACCAGGTATGATCTAAAAAATTATTATAACACAAAACCCCTTACACCAATCGAAAGAAAAAAAAAATACGCATTTTTTTGAAGCAAAAATGAAATATGGATTCTATTTAAAGAAATGTAAGTTTGTGTTTTTTCGTACTGCACCAGATTTAATATTGTGCACGCCGCTGAATATTTCCTTGGAGGCGTGGTGAGTGGAACCAAGTGTTGACGTAGCCGACTTGTTTAACATTAATTTGAAGAGCTGATAAAATTTTTAATAACAATTTGACAACAGGAAATAGTAGTTTCTTAAATAATCTAAATATTACTTTTTGCAATTTATATAACAAACATTAAAGAAGATTTAGAGATATATAAAATAATCTGTTGTAATAAAATGTCCTGCAAAATTTTCGTATCCCGAAATCGAATTCCCAATAGATTGTGGGCGCCATCTCTCCCACGTATTGTGGCACTCAATGCAACTCAACTGACCTACAATAACAACACTCGCGACACACAAACTTTCGCCTTCGTATCGCGTCGGCGGTGGCGGCGCTGCGCATGTAAATACGAGTACACCAACACCAACCGCAGTGCAACCCGGGCAACACCTGACGGTCGTCGCCATGGCAACACAAGGGCCAGACAGGCATATGTTATCATTAGAGGGGACGCAGGCAATTTCGAGAGGAACTATAAACATATTTTTTAATTTTAGGAATTTACAGAGAAATTGAGTTGTAAATTATTTTTATGAGGATGTTTATAATAAATTCAGATGAGCTCTTATTGCTTTTTCTTTGTTTCAGCCTTGTTCGTTCTAATTTTGTAAATGTGAATTTATGGTTCTTTCCAAAACATTTTTACAGTCTATATTTTGTGTCGCAAATAAAAGTTTTATTAAAAAAAAAACATTTCGTAGAAATGGCACTTTTTGTGACTTGATTCACAAGGTAGAAGTTTCATTTCTACGCCGCTGGAAATTTCTACGCCGGCGGAGTAGAAATAAAATAAACAAATATCCATAGAAACTACATAGAATTAGCGAATAAAAAAAAAGTACTGCGTTGAAAAAAAAAATTTAATGTGTCATTCGGAATGAAAGTGTCTTTGTGTGCCTCGCATGCTACTGTCCGACTCGCTTCGCTCGTCGTGCAGACTTCCATGCTCGCCACACAAAGTATCACTTTTACTCCTAATAACACAATATCCTATTTACTTGTGTATTTGTTTTTTTTTCCGGAAAAAGACAAAGATCACTAGACTTAAAGTTTCATTAATTTAAATGTTATTTTCTTCATTTTTCTCCAATATTTATACCTGAAACTATTACAATAGCTCTTTAACTATCAAATGGTTAATAAGGGCGATTAATAATCGAGACGTTTTACGGTGTGCGTGCAGCAAATGCGTTCATGATTGAGATTATTAATCATCAATGGGGTCAGACCATATTTTCCAATTAATTTTTTTAAAGTTTATATAAAATTTCAAATGACGGCATAATTTTGCGACCATAGTGTCGCCTACCGAGTAAAAATGGAACAACATTTGACGTTTATGTCATCAAAAGCAAGAGTATTCTTCAAAACTTTTGCAATATTTATTGCCTGATATCATTTTTCCCCTACATCTTGAGTCAGAAAAATACGAACGAAATAGCTATTTGTGTATTAAGAGCGCAAAATGGCGCTCGAAACACACACACACACACAAGATTTTTTCTACTGTCGCCACAATGGGGTCCCCCACCATAACAAAAAATAATAAAATGTATACTTTGTACTTACAGTAACTACTCAATCTCAATAGTTTTTATGATTTCAAGATAATGTTTTGGCTTTCGTTTTTTCAAAAAATTAATGCCAATTTGTAGTGGCCGAAATAAGCCAGGCAAATTTAGACGCTGTGACATTAGGGGACTACAGCGCAATTGATTTAAGAGAAATTAGAAAAAAATAATGAAAGTTTATGCTTAATAATGAATATTAATAAAGAAATAAAACGATATAATTGAAATACTTCGGAAATAAGGGGGTTTTTGTTATAGCAGCTCGTCACTCATATGAATTCTATATATATTATTTTGATTGGCGACTCAAAGGCGGCATATAAATATATAACGAATACCCAGTTAGAGGGAGAAGCCTACCAACAGAAGTAGAGAAATTAAAATAGCGGAGGCGTGGCTATCAGTGCAATACTGAAATTCTCAAACAGTTTTTATTTGAATATAAATATTTTGCATTAAACTTAATAATTTAAATACACTTCCAATTATAAATCTTGTAGACTTGTACAGCATAATAATATTCATTTATTTTTTAAAAATATAATTTAGAAATAGCTTATATTTCAAGAACATTTAGGTCCACGAAGAAAACAGTTTGATGTAAAAACATATTCGTGACGTCAAATCTATTAGAGTAAGATCCCAGGGCCCCCAGACGTAACTTATTTTCTCAAAGATGAAATGTGTGGAATAGAGTAGTATTCCTATGTACATTGAACGCACGCATACCTGCTAAGTTGGGTAGACGGCCAATTTACAGGTACCAGGTGCGAAAGGTAAGCAAAAATTGGACTTACTTCACTTAAATTCTGAAAGCTGATTTTTATGTATGGCTTATAGAATATTAGTACAAAATAATATTCAACACTCCCAGACACTTCCGATCGCCCTTAACTTCCGACAGACGCTTTAAAGCTCACACACTTTTGTACTAATATTCTATAAGCCATACATAAAAATCAGCTTTCAGAATTTAAGTGAAGTAAGTCCAATTTTTGCTTACCTTTCGCACCTGGTACCTGTAAATTGGCCGTCTACCCAACTTAGCAGGTATGCGTGCGTTCAATGTACATAGGAATACTACTCTATTCCACACATTTCATCTTTGAGAAAATAAGTTACGTCTGAGGGCCCTGGGATCTTGGACTATATATTTTCAAACTTCGGGGGACTATAACTCGCTTATTAATAGGAAACAACGTTGGCATAAGTGCATTAATCTACTGGGGAATATTTTGAAGGAGACAATTAATATTGATGAATTTAAGTTTTATTAAACCACGTAATTCAGAAATGGAACACTGGATACTTAATTTGAAATTTTTATTATAATAATATCCTTCCATATAACATAAATAATAAATATGTAGCAACCTGTTTTCGCATACTGTACGTATAACAGAAGGCGTATTTTACTGTAAACAATATGAATTTATGAATAATATATCTGATTTTTATTATTTAACAGTATGTATGTAAATGTGTAAGAATAAAATAAATTGAAGAATATACCCTAATATAAATGTTCTAATAACATATGTGAGCTTATGAAATGTCAGCTTGTAATCTTATAAAGCTAAAATATGAAAATGTGCTACATATAATTACGTTCTTACTGTATATATTAATTAGTTCCAATAATTAAAGCCTGGCATTAATATTACGCCTCAGGACTTTTTATTTCGAAGTATTACTGTAATAGAACAGTTTTTCAAATAAAACAGTTACAGATTTTTATATTTTCAATAGAAATAATTATGAATAGCTGTTATAAATTAATATATTATTTTGTCTTTGTACATAAGAGTTAAAAATTATTGTAGTAACAGAGAAATATATATATATATATATATATATATATATATATATATATATATATATATATATATATATATATATATATATATATATACCGTGTGTCTGTCGTAAAGGTGTACATAGGAGATTAACATGGGAAATCAATTTTTTGCAATTTCCTGCTCGCCTAATTATTTTAAGTAAAAATGCGCCAAATAAAAGTCTAAAATCTAAATCAATAAACAGAATTAGCTTTCCATGCATTGTAACGATAGAAATTAAATATGAAAATATCGAAAATTACGTTGAAAATATCGACAGCCATGGAATTGAACAAAAAATAAATGAATGCTTGACGTTTTCTGTTTTTTTTTTTTTTTAATAGTAGTGGAGACCCCGAGTCGATGAGAAAGTGGAGTCCCCCATTTAATAAAATAAATTGCTGATACCAACAAGTCTGTATCTCTAGGCAGGGTTGGCCTAATTTAAATCATATCATTTAAATCACGATTTAAATCATGATTTAAATCAACTGATTTTTTTTAAATCATTGATTTAAATAAAATTTTATAAAATAATACATTTTTGTCGAAAATTATCAATTGTTTTTCAAATTATTTTACCTACATGCAGAGTTAACAAAAAGAAAATTCTACAGCCATCGTTTTAGTTGTATTATCGAATGATCTTCAATATTATTAAACAAAAAGATTGCCCCAGACACCTCTTCTCGCTTTAAACTCATTTTTAAGAAACACAACGAACAAAACAAATCATAATAGAAAATTAGGTTATAACACGAATGACAGATGCAAACATAATGACAGGTACAGTATAGTATGACTAGCGAATGAAAGTAGACGTTTAGATTATTTAATAGATGTGGTTTCTTTGGAAAACATTTCCCTATATTTGATTTGAAAGGAAACTGACCCTTATGTATTTCGTTACAGAAGATTAGAATTGTACTCAATACCAGAAGGCATTTAAAATGACCTTAGCAACAGGATTCAGGGATGTATTTAAAAAATTAAATACCGCAAATTGTAGTTTGTTCGTCTCAGGTGTAAGCAACCCTCGAATTGGAATTACTGTTAGAGGATATTAAAAATAATCCTAATTCATAGAATTAGCAAATTAAATATTTTAACGATTAAAATAATTTGTTATAATAATATAAACGTCAACTTTCAATCGCTAGTCATACCATACTACGAAGAGGGACGTGATAACGAGAGGGGGGGGGGTTGTTTGGAAGCAAGATCTTCTATCTCTCTTGCGTGTGACGTCAATTATTTAAGTGTCTCTTACAATCACAAAATTCGTTTAAAATTGATGGCAATCCGGCTTGGAAATGATGTATATTTACATATAAACATACAAATATGTAGTACATTAAAGTTGTATGTTTGGTTTCTGTAATTTATTATGTTTTCTTTTAATAATTCATTCTATCACAATAAATAATCCGCCTTGTTATAAACAAAAATGTTTTCAAGTTTACTGTTTATTTACTACAAACTTGTATTAATTATGGTCATTTTAACATTTTTGTATCTCACAACAAATAATTCCGATAATGATCTCGAGTAAATAAACATCTTTGGTTGGTAACTATAGCAACAGTGTAAACAAACAGCAAACAGCGTTGCGTGGGCATTCTTTTGGCGTATACGCACTCTGTATTCATACGGAATAAATTCGCACGATGAAGTAAATTTGCCCGGGAGATCTTGCTGACCTCTACGTAAACCGGATCGCTTAGCTATTCGCTCAGTTCTCGTAGTTGTACACGGTGCCATTAGGTGCCTGCCTCCTGCACAGACACATGGGTAATTATGCAACGCAACGGATAGTTTAGCATTTCGTTATTTAATCGATCCGAGCAGCCGGTATCTAGACTAGGTAAACAACAGGTTTGTTACCCAGACAGAGAGAGATACATGAATATAAGCACGTACTCTGACCATTATAGGAAACTTAAATGATGTTTATATGTGCGGTACGATTGACGACAAGTAGAAGGAGGGTTTAAAGTATTGTCTTCCTTATAAATGCTACCAGATAAGCCTATCGCATGTAAGAAGTAACTGATAGAATATCTTACAAAATACACTCTACTTCGGTATGTCATTTGAGTTATGTGATGGAATGAAGATCCGGTTTTGATATTGAATCCGGCCATGTAACCGTAATTTCGGTTCCTGTCGAATTTCCTGATTAATGTTAATGTCAATAATTTTGTTAGATAATAAATATGACAATAACTACGTAAATGTTAAAGGACTCCCAGTAAAACATTGTTAAAACTGTTACATACACAGGGTGTGACAACTAAATAATTTCTGTATTATTAAAGACACAATAAAATAGAGAAGAAAATATTTTTAAAAATCAGTGGTTCTCAAATGACTACACAAAGTTTTTTGCGTCTATTCGATAGAGCATGTTTTTCTGAATTCAACTATGTACTCATTTTATATCCTTAAATTACAAAAATATGGAGAAAAATTTATTGAAATAAATTTAATTTTTACAGTTATTTTTCAGTAGAATATGTATGAAAAACAAAAACTGCTATCTATTAATTTGAATTATTTAATGTATAATTCGTATTGTTTCAGATAGAAGACATAAAGTTAAGAAATATTTGTTACGTTTTAATTTAAACTCAATTGTTTTTCATATATAGCATACTGAAAACTAAATATAAAAATCAAATTTATTTCAATTTCAATTGAATTTTCTTAATATTTTTGTTATGTAAAGATATAAAATAATTACATGGTTGAATTCAGAAAAAAAAATACTCTATGGAATGGGCTAAGAAAATATAAGCCATCCCATTTAACTTTGTGTTGTAACTTGAGAACCACTGGTATAAAAATATGTTCTTTTTTAATTGGATGTCCCCCTTGGTCTTCTGTAAGATTGTATTATAGTAATTTTTTGTATCTTGAATAATACAGATTAGCTATTTGTGTATTAAGAGCGCAAAATGGGACATTGTCGATTGAGAAAATGTACATTTGCGCTCGAAACACACACAAGATTTTTTCTACAGTCGCCACAATGAGGTCCTCCATCATAACATAAAGTTATTTTTATGTTTTGTTTCAAGTACATTAAACTAATGCAATGTAAAAGTGGATGTCCATTTTGACAGCACACGGCAAACTTTTGCAGGTGGCAGCACAACTGTTCAAATAATTTATTTTACATTTAATTTTAATTTATCGTTATTTTTCATTCATCTTGGGCTATTGTTTCAATCTAATCTAAGAATTTTAAACTTTTGTTTTTGTAAATGAATGCCCTATTTTATTTTCACAGCAGTGCGGCATTTTGTTTGGTTATGTAACATACCGACAGAGCAATTATATGTCAGATTGACTTATGAAGGTGGAAAATGTATAACTACAGTGCCATTAGTTTCCATTACGACTGTAGACAAGTGACACTTCTCAACATTGTATAGTTAGAAATTTGGACAGAGAGCGTTTTTTCTTTGTTGCGCATGAGCGGCAAAGTGACATTTTGCGTTGACAAAAGAGAGCGCAAATGGCTACTTTGTATAGACTGTAAAAAAATATTTTTGGATAATGAAAGAACAATCATGCAGTTTTAATCAAAACATCTTGAAGATATAGGCCTCTGTTCTCTATGCACTAATGCAACCGATTTCTGAAGCTCCTCTCCACAGGTTCCAACATTCGGGCTATTTCCTGCCGAATAAGATTCTTCAACTGAAGCAGGGTTGTAAGGCGGTGTTTGTAAAAATCTGCATTGAGAAAAAAGAACATAGCGTTAGATCACGGGATGTCACCTCGAATCGAGATAAGCCGTCAGGGGAACATTGCCCTCCTAACTGTAACGCTATGTGAGTTTTGTGCGCTAGGTTAGGCGATGCTTAGAATTTTTTTGTTATTGTAACTGGATTTTTAGTCATATATTTATGTAAGTATATTCCCCAAAAAATAGCAGATTCCTCTCGGCTCACAATAGCCCGTATTCAGGCGCATTTTTATAATAAAAGCGCTTTTTATGAAACACACTCTCCAGAAGAATATAATGCAAAAGCGCGCTCCAAAAAACCGCTTTTATCATAAAAGTGCGCTCGGAATACGGGCCAATGCGTTTGTTAACAGTTATCTTTAATTCCATTATTATTTTCCATCGTGTGAATGTATATAATGTTACTATTTATTCAGTTTTATATCTCATGTTTAATTTTTAATAGTAATTACCTACAAATGCCATAATGACAATAATAAAATTCCATATAATAGAGATATAAAAAGTAAGATTCTACGCCAGCCATGTGTGAAGGTTATTCTTTAATAGTTATGTTAATTTTACCGTATGTATACAGCGTTCAATTTGTACGTAATAACCTCTACATTAAATTATTGCTAAAATATAACAGTACTGTAGCATTTAGCACAGTTCACTGTGTTTATTTTTCCTATATGGTTATTACATGCATGCCGTAATAAACTTATTATTTATTTGTAAGTTTATTGATTCGTTATTGGTGTCCGTTCTCACAGATGTTTTCCTTGCTTTTCAAACCGTAAAAATCGATTTTTTACTTTTAATTTAAAATTTAATTGCCTACAATTGTGAAGGTCCGAAAAAGAAAATTTCCATTAACTGAATTTATAAATATTTTTCAAGTTGATTTTATTCTAATTGCTTTTCCAAAAATAGGAGATACGTTATGAAATCAGAATTTTAATTAGTTTTATTGAAATGTAAACTATCTTTTAAGTCAATTTATATGCTACTGTATGGTAGATTTTCACATCTACTGTTGCTTTCGTAAGTTTATTTTCATAATTTGTCCATATTTCAAACTCAATGGTTCAATAAAAACTTCATTAGGATTTAATGAGCAAAAATGAATAGCGAGTAACGAGAATAAATTAATTTCGTTTTCTGGCTTTCCATTTTATTCAGTTATTCCTTTATGATTATAATATACAGGCCGAACACGAGATACCGTGACATACGCGTTGAACAGGGAAAAACAGTGTTTCTTAAATATTATCTGCCCTGAGAAAAATTATACATACAGGCTGTAATAGCTATTAACATACCTTGGAATGTTATGTATATCATAACTGCCGCAGATGTAAGTTTGAAATCCGAACTCGTAGAGCGAGGAATTTAAGACATCTTAGGCTTGTTATGATTAATAACATCCGTGGTTTGTTCATTAGTTTATCGGTTTCAGAAAATTAAGACATTATAGATAAATATCATTTTCTGAAATTCTCTCTTTAATGCAACTTTCAGATTGCTATGGTTAACAGAACAATAATTTTGACATATGTCAATATGATAAATATTCAAATTATGTGCTTTTTCCTCATGTTTATTACTTTAGAATAAAGTAGACCGTATTTAAAACGATAGGCTAACGTTATCTGTATGTATTAATGAAGAGCATTATATTTTCATTTTGTACACCGTTGTTGACAAGTCAGTATGGTAATAATATTACCATACAGTTATTACTTAGTTACCAGCCTACTTTTGTACACGTAAACAATGGAATAATATCCTGAAACCGGTAAATAAAATAAATACATTAAATTTAACCAGTACTCGTCGAAAGCAACAATATTTCTTAATAATTTTTTCTCGAAATCGCATATTTTTTTAGCATTTTTACAACCCCGAAAATTGACAAGTCTTCCACGTATTTTTCTAATAATTGAATGCAGTAGCAATAGCTCTGACAAGTTTTGTTTTATCAATTGACAGTCATGTCAGTTGTTGCAATGGACCTTTTCAATTTAAAGAGATAGAAGATATCGCAATGGGGATCTGCGCATAGTAAGAACAACTGAGATCTATGGCGTTTGTTTCTAAAAAATTTAGACGTAAAATGTGAGAATATCTCAGATAACTTAAAAAAATCTTATCGAAATAGGTTACAAAAGGTTTTCTTGAAGTTAAAATGTCTAGCGATGCAAATTTTCACTTAGAATACAGGTATTTTAATGACTGCAATATTTTTGACGTTTCGTTTGACAGCCCAACTGGCAGTTGTTCGCGCCATTTTCTTACTATTTGCAGCGATAGAAAGAGATAGCCGTTAAATTGAAAAAGTCCATTAAATTTTGACATTCATCATTTCATTAAATCTGTCAGAAAACAAAATAAATGGAAAAATGAGTACTGGACTCCATTGATCAAGCTTTCAAAATAAATAGGCCACCATTGGGATTTTCAGGTATCAAGAGATGGCGCTGATCGCATTAAATAATGGTACACTTTTTGTTGGCATTTGTAAGCATTGCTGTTAATTGTGCTTCTTTAGTTTTCGTATTATTTTCTCATTAGTATTTTGTATTTATAACTTAAGTATGTATTATAGAGTTTCTGTAGTTATAAAGTTGTAGTTTCATTCACGTAAATGTCAAATGTGTACCACTGTTTGTAGTTCTAATATTCGCCGCTAGTTAGCGTTTTCTTATTTGAAAATCCCATAATAATAATTAAGTGAGCGCTTCTTTGTTTCATGGCTAAGTAGATAATATTCTAATTTGAAAACTCTAATAAAAAAATTATCTTTTTTATATTCAATTATTTGATACTAAATAATTTTCATTTCAAGCCATTAAATTTGTAAAAATGGCATATTTATTTTATCTTTTTTTATCTCTTTAAATAAACAGATATCACCCATTTCTTTGGCTACAGTTTGTCGTTGAAATTCTAGTGGAGCTTGCCAAAAAATTAAATGAAATTGGAATAAATCAATTATGGAATATGTACTTTGTTAAATGGCGCAAAGCGTATAAATTGGATTATAAAACGCTACTCCAGATAGATAGATATTAAATACTTAAGACTATGTTGGTATCTACAATTTACAGATATATTAATCTTCAAATATACAGCACGAACGGCCATAACCGTTTAACATAGGAAAGCAGTTTTTTTTGCGCAAAAGTAGCTTATTAATTTTAGACAACAATGCTTCAAATAAATGTTGTACAAAATTAAATTCTGCATCCAATAATCATTTTATAACCGAGCAAATTGAATTTAATATTTTTGTTCAAAGTCTAGTTACATTTTAAAAATTATTTACTAATAGTTACGATTGTTAACATACTTTCTATTATTTGTGTAAAATATTAGTAGCTGGATATATTAATAAACGAAGAACAGTAAATTAAGTATTTAGAATGGTAAAAGGACCGTTTACTGATCGAAGACAAAACTCTAATTTAGTCTGAGATCGGTCATATTTTGATGTTTTAAAATAATGATGAGCTGCAGGTATAGAACCTGCACCGTTAAAATAAAAATTACCGTAAAATAAAATAATAGTATTGGCAACTGAAATGTCCTATAGAGGCGCTGCATTCATTTAAGATGGCCGACCTAATGGTAATTTTCCTGCGGTGTGATTGGCTGCCATTACCAATTCGGAGAGTTCGCAAGTTTGCCGCTTGGTGGCTACGGGTTAATGTCAGTCGCGAATATTAAAGAACGATTGTCATAATTGTCATTTTATTTTGTTAGAAAGAAGTTCGAACAAAATAATCGACAATTATGAAATGAGTTCTTTATACTATTTTTTCTATTTTGTAAATCGTAGTGTCAAAATTTAGGGAATTTTGTGTCAGTTGGTGATACTAATATGAAGTTTGACGTTCAAAAACGTAACCTTATTTTTGTAACATCAACTAGCTACGATATACAGGATGTTCATTTTAAATGGGCCACCATTGCTATCTCGAGAACTATAAGAGTTACAAAGATGGTTAAATGGGCAAACAACATCAATTTCACAACACAAATCTAAAAAAAAATTTTTTTTGGACCTGTTCTCAAAATACGGGACCTAACTTTTAAATGAGGTCATATATTTTTTATTTGCTCATTCGTTAGAGAATTTATTTCTGAATTCAGTAATATAATATTTTTATTCTTTTTTTTTTTTGAGAAAAATGCATGTGAAGTTTCATATTATATTGATTAAAATATGGCTATAATAAGAGTGTCATGAATGGAAAAAACGAATACGTGTTAATTTTTTAACATAGAATTAGATTGCCATGAAAGAAATCCATGAACATTTTGTTTAAGTTGACATTTATGATCACTTAGGGCCGGTATTTCCATCTTCGGATAAAGTGCTGGATAACTTATCTGTCGGATAAATGAACAACATCGCATCAAAAAATGACATTCAATACAATTTACCTCATTTATGTTCTTATTTCGATGCAATATTTTATCATTTATCTGACGGATAGTTATCCTGAATTTTATCCGGATGGAAATACCGGCCCTTACAAGAACAAAACATTCACTTCTTTAGGTCAGGGCATTCTAATTCTTTATAATAAAAATAACATGTAGTCATTTTTTCTATTCGTGGCGCTCTTATTATAGCCATATTTTAATCAAATTAGTATAAAAGTTTACAGGCATTTTTCTCAAAAAAAAAAAAAAAAAAAATTGTTATGTAAGGGTATAAAAATATGATGTCGCTGAATTTTGAATTAAATTCTCTAACAAATGAGCAAATAAAAAATATATGTTCTCATTTAAAATTAAAAGTTATGTACCGCATTTTGAGAACCACTGGCCCAAAAAAAATTTTTCTTTTATTTAAATTTGTCTTGTGAAATAGAAATTGTTTGCCCATTTCACCATCTTTGTAGCTCTTATAGTTCTCGAGATAGCAATAGTGGCCCATTTAAAATGAATACCCTGTATTCTATTTCTTTCTAACTTTACTAGTCTATTTCTTCTTATTACAACTTTTAAATTCATAATAGGCTACTTGCGTGGTACTGAAAATCTGATATCTATCACTAAATACCTAAAGTAAAGTTGAAAATGCAGGTAAAAATATAAATTTTATTTAAAAAAAATTATTTGTTTTTAATTAATTAAGAAAGAAAATTTTCTGTGACGTCATTATTTTGAACTGGAGAAAGGGATGCATATTTAAGAATGTACCCTGTAGATGGCGAGCGGGCGCGAGTTTTAATTTTGAGATTAGTTCATTTTTCTGTCACTCTCTCTCTTCTTTATTATTTAAAATTTGCATGGTTTCTGTTACTTTTATTACGTATTTCGATTTGTTAAGCAGGATTTTGAAGGATTTTAACTTAGCTTATACTCGTACAAGATTAAAATGACAAACGAAAATATTAACCTCCAAACTATTATTCAAACGTCAAACAGATGATCTGTCATGTTTAAATTACCCGCACATGCCGTTGCTATTGGACGGACCGATGTTATTGCTTTACGGCCATTCATTGGTTCGGCGTAATTCTACGTCATACATGGCGGTAATTTAAATATTCAAATTTCATTAATTTTTTCTGGCCAATTAATGAAAATTTTACTAAAAGAAAAAATATGGTTAGCAAGTTTTTATCGTCTCTTCAAAAATATTTAATAAAAAAATGGCACGCAAGTAGCCCATTATATAAAAATAGTATTCTTAACAATCTTTTGTGTTCGTTTATTTAGCGAGATTTGACATTCATAGCCACCACCACCAATCTTAAAAAAATAAATTGAACTATGCTCTGTACCATTTAAGCCATTCAGTAGTTGGCACTGGCAACAGCGCAAATCTGAAGTAACCGAAATTACATTGGGTAAACTTGTCTCTTATCTCTAATTTCAGCCAATCAGAGAGGTCAAAACTATTCCCTATGCTCCGCAATACTAAATGACTTAAATGGAACAAGGTTATAGTCTATTACAGCATTCGAATGAGCTATTAACGAACTCTTTTGGGTTCTGTTACAGCTTTGTTACTGACGCAAAATAGAAAAAAATATTTATGAGTATTCTACAACTGTACGAAGCCTTCCTAAATAAATAATTCATAAATTAGATTTTTCTGAAGTCACACCCCGAAGCTTGTACAACAGTCTTGTTAGAAAAACATAAAAAGAAGGTGAAAAACCAGTATCTATCAAGAATCGGTATTCAAGAAGCATTCGAATCTATCAGTTACGTCCAAGTGTGTACGCAACTCTTATAAAAGTCATTGAACTCAAGCCTCAACCGCACAAGGTCGACAGAAGCACCGTGAAAAATCTCCAGCCAGAAACAATTGCCAACAACACTTCGGCAAGTAAACAAAACACTGGCGACGAAAGGAAAATCGCGGACAGCGGACACTAATTTAGATATTCATTTATTTCTAACGTAGGTGAGAGAGGCAAAACAAAAACTATCCAGCGAGATAATGTGATGCAAATGAAATGGGAATTTCATCACAAACACATGAATTATTTATTATTTTAGGCTAGGAGTGGTGCTGTTAAGTGTTCAACCCAAAAACTACATTCTGAACTGCCAACGACGCGAACAATTCTATTAACAAATTCGAGAAACATCTTAAATCCCCTTTTCAGCCTGATTTCGGGAGACTATACTCATATACTTCTTTCCTTTTTATACGTGACCGCGTGCCTGAGTGTCTGGTCTTGAATCTGGGAAACCAAGTTCGATCCCGACTGACGCCTAAAGAAATATTAGCACAAAAATTACCCCTGTGGTACACTCTCCACGCCAGCAATGAGTGCCCTTGAGGTGACACCTAAATTCTAATTTAAGATAGTTAAAATTTGTCTATGGTATAGTACCCTAATAAATTCTGCCATTAAAATATCACCTATAACTCCTATCAGCTGTTATGTTATCAAATAAAATTGACAGAATTAAGTGATATTTCTTCATGTTTTTAATTTTGACAGTAATTTTATGTAGGTCTTGTAGATTTATACAGATAAAAAGTTTTGTACCGGGTAGTGGCGGTTAAGGGTAAATATACGGATTTAACATTTGATATTAATTTTATGTAATTTCCTACTCTCCTATACAAATTGTGGAGTACAAAGTTGTTCAGAATAAAAAGTTGGAAAGAAAATTATTCTTACATTTTTACCTTCCGTCACCTGGCAAGGAAGGTATTGTCTTTGGTCAAAAAATTCGGTGATGAGCTTTTAATGAATATGCACGTTTTAGGGTCCCTAGAATACGATTTTACTATTTTTACGATGATGTCTGTATGCATGTATGTATGTGTGTGACGATTCTTTCGGATCGCATAACTCCAATACCACCTTTCTAAAAATTATATTTTTTTCGTATTTCTCTTCTTTACATCCAAATGAAGAGCTGATTAGATTTTGGTTATAAATGGTCGACCGGAAGTACCCTAATTTGAAGATTTTGACAGATTTTCTTGAAAAACGCTGTTAAATATATATTTTTTCATATTTAATGTTATTATAAATATTAAAGAATATTTTATTCTCTATACGATTTGATTACATTTTATTTTCAATAGATATAGAGTTAAAAAATTATAAAGAAATTAAATTTCATAAAACAGCCAGCTTTGCTATAAACATGGAAACATTTACTATATTAAGAAAATTCTGATTGACAGATGTCAGCGTCAAGTGCAATTAACGTAGTATGTTTGTGTTATAATTTTACTGGAAATATAGAAACTTTCTGTATGGAATTTGTACAAAATACATAGAACTAACTTAAGGTAATGTACTGGAAATATTGAATCTTTTGCAAGAAACTTTCTGTGTGGAATTTGTACAAAGTACATAGAACTGACGGAAGGTAATGTGCTGGCCACATCAGATTTTTAATTATGTTCGTGGCTCGATTTTTGATTTCTTTATAATATTAAAAACACATTTTATAATTTTTGTTAATTAGTACCAATAGCCTTGGCCCAAGGCATTTGTTTTCTTGAAAAATAAATATATAGTAGTATTCACAAAAGATGACTATTCAAGATCATTTATGGGCCGTTTGATATAATATTACTTGCAGATAACTTCACTGTATTTTATACCCTTAGGCATGCAACGCGAAATATTTATGTATACAATTTGAACTGAAAAAAATAAATGCATTTTATTTGAAAATTTAGTTGTTTCTTAAATAATTCTTTTCTCAAAATTTTATATTCTTCACCTACGTTTTTGCATAAAATAAAAATATAGACTTGAAGTAAACATAAAATAATAATTTGATTTGAATGTCAACGCCACTGGATAAACAGTACAGATGGCAGTATAGTAGATAATTACATGTCTGTAATTATACGACATACGTCACTGCTATTTTTAGTGTGTTAGAAAGTAATGGCACTATTTACGTATATCTGTTACACCACATAAATTAAATAGACATACGTCAAATAATCTTTCTCTTTTTAATACAAAATAACTTAAAAATAGACTTGTGGCAATTTATTTTATGGAAGAGTAGCCCCATTTTCTCATTGCCCCAGACAAGAAAAAAATCCAAAGGGTCGAGCAAAGGATTAAGTAGAAAATATTTGGATAAAAAAATGATTATACTACATATGTTTTTAACTATTTCAAAACAAAAAATGTTTATGCATTAAGTTCATTACTATTTGCATTCCAAAATTGCATACCTTGCAAAATTTACTCAAATAATATTATTCTAAGCATGCACTTAAAAAGTTGACTTGAATCGAATTCGAACTTGGTATATTTAAATTCAATAATACTCTATGTCTTCTCTTTTTACTTTTCAGCATAAAACTGCTGTAACATATTCCAAGTATCGACATTTCAGCATTTTACAACTCCTTTCAGACACATTTCACCGAAACTTGTGTAAAACAAACATTAGCATAGAATTTCAGATGTAGAACTTGAATGTCACAACTTAATATGTAGATGTAAAATGTCGCAAACATTAAATCCTTTCGTATTACAGCCTTCACTTTTTATATTACATGGGAAAGCAATAAAAATCATATCAAACAACAGTTATCTTTTCACTTTTATGCATCTTTGTTTTTTATGGATGACTTTATATTTTACTTCTACAATATAAATAAATGTAGAAGCACACCTTTTTCATATTTAAAATATAAATACCTGATGTGGTCAACACATCACATTCCCTTAATTATACTGTATTTCAGATAAGAATAGACTTAGGGGTAAGATAGGGCTTATGATACCATCTTTCTGATTGGTCTAAACGCAAACCAAGTTTACAATAGCAATACGTAAGAAGGTATATTATTTATTCCATTTTGACTATATAATCTATTTAACAACTTTAAATAACTGTTTACTTACTAAAGAATTAAAAATTATCAAATTTGACGTTTCGAGCAGTCAAGTATGTCATATACGAAACAAAACTAATGAATAAGTTTTATGGGTGTGAAACAGGTTGGATCCTCAGCGCTACCATAAGCCTATTTTTATCTGAAATACAGTATAGAAAGGTATATACATACATATATAAACAACTTTAAAGAAAAATGTTTTATACCAAAAATGATCTAGAATAAGGGGATAATGTATCAATAGTAACAAACCAAATATTTAACCAGTGGTTCTCAAACGGCAGAACAAAATTATATTTTTTTAAATGGCACCCTATATAATTTTTAGCCCTTTAAGTAGAATATTATTTTCTGATTTCAACGATATAAATATAGCATAGGATTGTATAACAATTATTTCGAAAAAAATGGTATTAAAAACTAGAAATAATGTAATAAAAAATGGGTTTACTACTAGCGTAACTAGGCAACAGACGTACCTATACCTATGTATTGCATAGCCTATTGTAATATTATAACATTATTTTTAATACTATTTAATGTTAAAGGTAGAAATTCACATGGTTCGTATTTTTCGTGTATTTTTTTTTCCGAGCTAGTACAACTGATTCCACTTAGAGCCTGGTTTATTTTCAATGAAGAATCTTGTTCATTTATTGCGAATATAAAAGAAAGATGCTAACATCATACACTGATATCGTGATATGTAGAAATTTTCTTCTTTCCAATCATTCAAGTTTTCCAACTTTTTAATCTCAATTTCCATCTATTGCGCATCTTGTAACATTTAACTAATATTGTAAATTATAATATAAATTTAAATATGATAAAATGGTTTACAGGCATCACCCATATCATGAGAAAAATTATATTTTCTGCCACAGTACCTTCGCTGGTATATTGACTTTTTTGATTGTCACATCAGAAATGCTATCATTTTAAATATTTTCTTTATTCATTTCAATATAATATGATGTATAATATTCATACACAAAAGCAACAACTCAAAATAAAATTGTAAATTGTATCACTTTCTCGAAATGTCAAAATTGATTCGGTAACCAAAAATGCCAATGTAGCCGTTAGAGGCGTTGACGCTCAAAATGCGCACATCGCCTATAGCAGAAATAATAATTTGGAATAGAGTAGGTGAGTGACATCGATATTAAAGCGAGGTTACAGTCTTTAAAATAGGAATATTTTAAAAACTAATATTTTTTAAAAGATTGTGTTAGTCCCTATCATACACTTTTAAGGTCGCGTTTTAATAAAAATTACCCATTTTCTAATTTCTTACTATCTTGTAATATGACAATATAATAGAGTTGATCTGTTTGTCTTATTTTAAAAATAATGGCAAATTTTCAATGCTATTAAAGTTATCGTGTTTCTTTGAAAATAAACTTAAAGATAACATAGTTATATAGATAAAGATCCCGCAATGGGAGATAATAAATAAAATTAGTGAGAAAGAATGCAGCAACTCTACCTGCCGTCTTACTGATAAATGATAGCTATGACAGATATGCCAAGGTCTGTTTGAATGCGTAACATGCAAATATTCATACGACACACAAACAAAACCCACATGAAATGAAATGAACTGAAGCCCGTAGGTAATCTAACTGGATTGGAACCACGTACGTTTATCCAGTTATGTCAAACGACTAAATGGACATTTAAATAAATCGTTGTTAATTTAATTTATCACCTCGAAATATCATTGGGAAACCTTATTTATTTTTAGCAACAACTGTTTTTTAAATGTCGCTAAAAATATCAACTATGTTTTGTCAGTTTCCTTATTTCACAAGACAATCTTTTAGTTTTAGTAAAATATATAATAGTATATTATACAACGACGCTATAATGGATGCTCTTATAACCTAGGATGAAGTTTGCAACATGAGCGAGCGAAGCGAGCAAGTGTTGTAATCATCTGAGGTAATAATAGCCATTATAGCGAGTTGTATATGTATACTATACAGGCTGTCTCATTTTCGATGTTTTTTTAAGGTATCTCGGGTAATATTAACGATAGAGCAAAACCGTTTGCACATTCCTGGGTCAACTTTTCGAGAAAAGTTTAATAGTCACCACAGGAATTTTCGATCTTCTTTTGTTTCTGAGCTACAGACAAAAACTCGTTTTTCGTTCATTTTGAAAATATATCATATCTTGTTTACTATGATAGTTAGAGAAAAATTGTTTTTACAATAAATTTACTGTTTTTTTAGATAGAATAAAATGGCGTAATTAGATTTTTTTAAAACAATACTTCTCGAGATATAACACAAACTTATGATTTTTTAAATGGGAACCTATGTTGAAAATAGTCTCATCTTTTTCCTTAATTTATAAGCTTTTCAATGCCATATAACTAGTTTCAATTCTTTTGTTTTAAACAATAATAAAAGACGAATTATTAATTTATTGGGGTGAAAATATTGGAAATTATTAAGAAACAAATGAAAAAGTTTAATACAGATCATCCTTTGTTTATTTTGATTCTATATCTATTAATTGAGTTCTCAAAATTATTCTTAACCAATTATTTTCGGGTTAGTTAAATTACTATTTATTATTATTATTTATATAGTTGGCTTTGACACAATCCGAAATAAACGGTTTAATATGCCTTTGAAGTAAATAAATTGAAAAAATTAGTAAAACTGAAACAAATATTATTAGAAATATGCAAATGATGATCTGTAAGAGATTTTTTCATTTGTTTCTTAATAATTTTCAGTATTTTCACCCCAATAAATTAATAATTTGTCTTTTATTAATGTTTAAACCAAAAGAATGTAGACTTATTATATATCATTGAAAAGCTTATAAATTAAGCAAAAAGACGAGACCATTTTCAACGTAGGTTTCCATTTAAAAAATTATAAGTTTGTGTTATATCTCGAGAATTATTAAGTTTTCAAAAAATCTAATTACGCCATTTTATTCTATCTAAAAAACGGTAAAAAGTTTATACAAACAATTTTTCTCTAACAATCATAATAAATAAGATATGAGATATTTTCAAAATGAGCGAAAACGAGTTTTTGCCTGTAGCTCAGAAACAAAAGAAGATCGAAAATTCCTGTGGAGACTATTAAACTTTTCTCAAAAAGTTGACCCTGTAATGTGCAAACGGTTTTGATCTATCGTTAATATTACCCGCGATACCCTAAAAAAACATCGAAAATGAGACACCTGTACTTTATCTACGATTAATGTATTACAATTTTTTTTTTTAATTTCGTTTCATAACCCCGAACAAATCCACATGACGTATTTTGTATTGAAATTAGGATAACATTGCAATGTATAGTATGACTAGCGAATGAAAGTTGACGTTTAAATTATTTAATAGATGTGGTTTCTTTTGAAAACAGTTCCCTATATTTGATTTGAAAGGAAACTGACTCTTATGTATTCCATTACAGAAGATTAGAATTGTACTCAATACCAGGAGGCATATAAAATGACCTAAGCAACAGGATTCAGGGATGTATTTAAAAAATTTAATACCGCAAATTGTAGTTCGTTCGTCTCAGGTGTAAGCGACCCTCGAGTCGGAATTACTGTTAGAGGAAATTAAAAATAATCCTATTTCATAGAATTGGCAAACTAAATAGTTTAAAGATCAAAATACTTTGTTATAATGAACATAAACGAAAAATGTTTAAAATATTTTAAACGCAACCCTGTTTTGAAATTCAGTTACCCTAGTCGGCCATCTATTTTCAGCCAGACATACTATTATATTTCTGTGCTTTCCTAATACAGTATTTAAATGGGTTCATGCACAAATTTTATACCTGAATATTTCGTACAATTGTATTCTTCTCTAGGGTTTCAAAAGAAACCACATCTATAAAATAATTTAAACGTCAACTTTCATTCGCTAGTTATACCATATATTGTGATGTAACTATGCTGATGAAGATATCTCATGTTGAAAATTGCATGTTTATATTATTAAAAATTTTCTGATTGGTACATCAGAGGGAATAATGACTATTATTCCTCGGTCATTATTCCCTGCTGCATTATGTTTGACATATTATTTATTAGTCGTAGCAAAATAAAAATATCATCACGGCATATTACCCATTACTGGGTGTGCCAATTTGCTTTGTACGCAAACATCGGTAATGATGATGACATTTTCGTACAGTGTGGGCGTCACCTCACGGGCACTTTTGTACCATTTAAATTTCGTAATAATTTTAGCCACTGACCCCATTATTTTTACAAGAATAAATAATTTAATATTTTATTGTATAATATATACAATAATAATAATACTTGCAGATAACTTCACTGCATTTCGTACCCATAGGCGTGCAATCCGGAGAATTGTATGATAAAACTTGTCAAAATATTTGAAACTCCCTTAAGGAAATAATGGCCACGTTTCGTCTCTAGAGCCAAAATTATGTACTTCTCTTTCAATATTGATACCATAAAAATGTCTTTTACTCTCGATAATGGAAAAAATATTTTGTTATACCTGGGCGATTGAAACAATAAGGGCAAATAACTCTAGTTTAAATTACAAAGTTGGCTGCGAAATTAAATGCCACTTATTGGTGTGAAAAGATCCGAAATTCTACTTCCGGTTTCGTTGGAAACAAATTCATCTTTGATTTCTTAAAGATATGGTATATTTTTTTTTAGTTTTTTAGTGACGCCAAATTCTTGCATTTGCATTAAAAAATAAACTATACTCTATCCGTTTTAACTATAGAGCGTTGGGTGAGATAGGGCCTAAGATTCTAGCTCTCTGATTGGTTCAAACGTGAACCGAGTTTACACAGTAAAATAATTGACGCGAAATTTAAATTGGATTGACAGCTGTATCATTATTTTGACGTCTGACAAAATAAATAAAAAGGCGATTTCGGGCGACATACGTACCCGTTCACTTCTTAGGATCAGTTACGGTCACTTGCGGTATGCTATGGTCAGTGGTGGCGCCAAAAATCAATGGTTCACTTGTTGACACCGTGCTTGGAGGTTATGTATATTCTGCGACATTTAAAACTGTCAAAAATAGTGTCTGACAATTAAAATGCATTAACGGAGAAAGATAGTTTTTTCCATATTTGTCCAAAAAAGAGTCAACGAAAATAATGTCACCCTGTTTGACATAAGACCACGACTCTGACTGTTTTGACTTTGACATGATAAAAAGAGATAGAAATAGTGAACAGAGAACTGACCCGACTAGCAAACCCGTTCAGCTGTGAGCACTGATCCAAGCATACCGGGTATGTTGTTCCTAGCGCCCGAATGTGTGAACGCACCTGAACGCAACATACCGCAAGTGAACGGTTGTCGCCCGAAATCGCCTAAAGTCAACAAAGTCAATAGTATACGTATTATTAATTTCTATTCAGTTCTGTTTGTTAAGTATATTATTGTTCTTTTCGTTTATATAATTTTCATAGTGTTTTGGCGTTATATATCATATTACTTAGTTTTCGTTGTGCGCGTTTTCTTAGTTTTTAATTACTAGTTCGTAAGTTTTGTTTTTGTTCTCTTCGTTAATATTATGGATAAAAATAGATAGATATGTACGTACAAGACAAAATTACTGAAAAACTGTCAATTAGAAAGAATTTTTTTTAAATCCAGGAATGGCGCCAAAATTTAAATTTTTTATTTAATACATGTAAAAACGGCCGCGCTCGAAACGCCATCTAGTCTATAGTTAAAACGGATAGAGTATAGTTATTAATTGTTCAAAATTATGATATTTTAATGTATTATCAGTTTGCAATGACATTTGTGCATTCTTTGTTTAAGGAAATATTTTGACGTATACCTGACGTATCATTTGTTTTGATTATCTCGGACAGTCAGTGATCTGTGGAACTGTCAAAAGATTATTTGTATTTAAATTTAATTTGATTTTACCTCAGATTTTACTGCTTTTGGAATTTTAGACAGTTCGAATTGTTCGAAATAATTAAAAACAATTGCCACATCAGGTAAATGTCAAAATATTTCCTCATACAAAGAAGGCACAAATGTCATGGTAAACTGATAATACATTAAAATATTATAATTTTAAATAATTAATAACTAGCTTATTTTTAATGAAAATTGACATGAAAATGCAAATATTTGGCATCACTAAAATGCTAATTTAAAATACTTTCCGAAAATATAAATATATTTATACCATTTAATTTAAAAAAATCAAAGATAAATTCGACTCCGACGAAACCGGAAGTAAAATTCATAATTTTTCACACCAAAAAATTAATAATAAAGAATATAAGGTAGCTATTTGTCCATATTTTTTTCAATCACTCTATGTGCCTAAGATATGACAGAATATTAACAAAAATTGTTCTAGAAATACAAATAAATACTTGAATACCTGGATTATGATAGATAATGATATCTCTGATGTCATAATTTTATTTAGAATCCGATATACAGATCGAAGTCCGTTTTGGTAATATTAGTCTAATTATACGCTCAATTATTCAGTTAACAAATACTTTTTATATATTTGCCTTTGTTGAATAATGCATCTGTGATAATGATAACAGTTTAGTAGCCTTCATCTTGTATATAATTTATTTGATTAGGATAATTTAGTCAAGTGACACTTGTCACTCGGTGTGATATAATGCAATTATTTATTAAACCCTCGATTAAACCCTTATCCCTTTCATGTATAATGACAATAAATGACCTCCACTATTCTTTTATGGAACTTCTAAATTCAAAGCGATCTGTAGTTCTAGAAAGTTTTAATTCTCGTTCCTTAAGCCGTAATAATTTTTTTTACTTCCATTGTTAAAATTTGACTAACGTACTGATTTCCATAGCGCTAAACATTTTAATCACAATTTGATAAGCTGTGGCTTAGATCGTATTGGACATGGCGTGAAGTTAGCAACCACAACATCTAATTCATTATTCATTCATTTTATAAAAATAAGTAACTTAAAAATGAATATCATTAATTCCGCTGTCTTAATTTGTCGTCGTAGAAAAAGTATAGTAAGTGACTCGTTTTATAAACCCTTCAGACACTAATTGAGACTTTAATATACGATAAAATTTTGTGACGCACTTTTTAAGCTCCTTATTTTCAACCACTGGAGTTCGCTAAAAATTGGTGTACATAAATTGATCTTTTTTAATATTTCTAAAAATATATATGTTTAAAATAACTTTTCTGGTCAATAACTGAAAATATGCGTGGATCAATTTAATAAAAAAAACTACGTATATTATATAGTCCATTCGCTGAGACTAGAGAATGTGGAACTAATTCTTGAACAACGACAAGTCATTCTATTGGTCAAAAGAGGATAATTTTGGAGCCGATAGAATGTCTTGTTTCTGTTCAAGAATTAATTCCACATTCTCTCGTTTCAGCGAATGGAGTATAGTCCAAGTTTTGATTTTTAATCACAACTTGACAAGCGGTGGCTTCGATCGTATTGGACACGGCGTGACATTAGCAACCACTAACACCTAATTCATTAGGCATGAGCTGAAGGTAGAAGTTGGAGCTGACATAAGATGTCATTTTATAAAAATAAGTAACAAACATGAATATCATTATTTCTGCTGTCTTAATTTGTCGTTGTAAAAAACGTATAGTAAGTGACTCGTTTTATAAACCCTTCAGGTACTAATCGAGACTTTAATTTACGATAATATTCTGTGACGCACTTTTTAAGCTCAATTTATTTTCAACCACTGGAGTTAAAATTGGTGTACATAAATTGATCTTTTTTAACATTTCTAAAAATATATATGTTTAAAATAACTTTTCTGATCAATAACTGAAAATATGCGTGGATCAATTTAATAAAAAAAAAACTACGTATATTATATAGTCCATTCGCTGAGAGATATTCCACATTCTCTCGTCTCAGCGAATGGAGTACAGTGCAAGTTTTGATTGCCACTGGCAGCCAATGTTATTCAATATACCTTTTACTTTCATATAAATGCAACGAAAATTATGTGGCGTGTCATCATGAATTCAGACACGTGTTTTGTTTACTTTGGTTGATGCGTTATTTTATGTATTCATTTATTAGAAAATAGAGTTAGGCTTGAAATCGAATGTTTTAAAAACTAAAAACTATACTTCGTTTCATGTAAGAAATAACAAATGATGCTTGAGGGTCCACCAACCAACCAAACTTTGTGCAGAGGTATTCAAAATTTTTTTGTAAAAAATTACCATACCTGAATATTAAAATTAAAAAGTCGAAATCAAAAACAAGATTAATATTACATAATTCTGACAGCTGACACGTGATATCTATTTCACTGTTGTGAACTAGGTGAGCATTCTGACCAATCAGAGAACAGAATTTATTTCCCTATTTAACTCAACACTATTTTCTTACATGAAATGAAGTACAATATTTTTTTAAAACTTTGGTGGTCCCTACCACACATTTCGAAGGTCTAATTTTATTATAAAATAGTAATTTTCTAAAGTGAATGTAATATAGATGTTTAAGAATATTCTTACCGTTGGAACTTTTCAGGTCACGGTGTATAAGCGAGATGGGTGCACCAGTGTGCAGATAGTTCATGCCGCGAGCGATCTGGATGGCCCAGTCGACGAGCACGTCGGGCCGGATCTTCCGGCCCGCCAGCACGCGATTCAGCGAACCACCCCGCGCATACTCTAGCACCAAACATAGATTGGGTTCTTGCAAGCACACGCCTTCCAGCGACACAATATTATCGTGCTTGAGTAGCCAGAACAACTTGGCCTCCTTCAGCACATTTTCCAGCGTTACGGACATATCTTCATCGGGGTCTTGTCGCGCTGCCTTCACAGCAACCTCGCGAGATTTCCAGATACCGCGGTATACTTTGCCGAATCCACCAACGCCGATCACCTCCTCGAGTTCTAGCTCGCTGAAGTTGATCTCCACTGGGTGGATGTCGCCAATGACCGAGTTCACCTGGTCGATAGGGTCGTACTCCGCCACGAAGTTTGCGGGGAATATGCCGACCTTATCCCCGATTTTTCCCGTCCACCAACCCTCGTCCCCCGAGATTTTGGAGTCGGTGGAAAGGACCTCGACGATCTGGCCACGGCGGAGGGACAGTTCATCTTCACCCTGGGCGTTGTAGTCATAGAGCGCCGTGCGCAGCAGAAGCATGAGATCTCCCATGCCCATGTTTCCAATACCGACCCCTCGGCCAACTGTTTGCATCGAGCTGACCATATCTCCATTGCGAGGCGATTCCATGGACTTCGCAGGAATTACATCCAGCGGAGGCATCCGTTACTCGGAGTTAGTGCCGCCGTAGCTATATACAAGCACACATCAATACTAATACAAAACCATAACACACTAAAATGACATAAGAAACTCTCTTTCCATAAGGTTCATGATAACAACCTCACAATTTTCCTGTTTTGGTTTAGAAAAAATCTAGATAAATGCAGTAATTATTATACTCCTTTTAACAATTTCAACAAGTTACAATTAACAATGATCTACGTTAAAAGAAATGAAAAGTGTTTTGAAAAACACAACACAAATATGCAATTCAATTACATGTAGGTAATTAATTACTACCCAGGCTCTGGTTAGTGCAAACACTGAGAAATTCTAAACTTGAATAATCACCACTCACTCGCATGATTTTAACTAATATCCACTGTAATTCACTTATACACAATATACACAGCAAGGCCCATTTCGTTTTATAGAAATACTGAAGTTAAAAGCCAGGTGGTCGTAACAACACAGGGTCCTGGGCAATCCACTCGCGTTTTATTGTTTTTTACCATTTCTCTCACTTTATTTACTGTTACACCTAAACATCACTCTTATTATCACTTATTGAAGACGTTTGCACTTGTGGAAATATTTATTTCATATCATGTTTGTAAAATTGAAGTGTTTTAGACCTATAACAAACCCGAACAATGCAGCCATGATTAGGGGCAATACACCTCTGACATAGACCATCTGACGTTACATTTTAGAATTACAGTCCGTCTACATTCGCTGCTGTCAACGGAGCCTCTTTTACGCGCCTTTAGATGGCGATACTAGGCACGAATTCTGTATTCGAAACACTTTTATTATACTAAATTATGTATTTCTTTTAAATTTGTCGATTGTGGTATTAACAAATACTCCAAATTTTAGTAATACAGCATTTATTCTTGCAAAACTGACTTTTCGATCCATACTTTTACCTTCTTCAGGGTAATATCTTCCAGATTCTTAAACATAAATTCATTCATCGTCTGTTTGCTCTCAAATCGACAACACTTATTAACCCTGAAAAACGTTTATTCTTACAAAACATTCAGGGTAAATAAAGAACTTTTTCTTCAAGCGTTTTATAATATTCATATTATGCTACTGTATACACGTTATAGGAGATATTCATTGTCTTACTAGTAGAAAAATGTTGTTATTGTTGTACTAGTAAAAAAATGTTAGTGTCTTAGTTCACCGCTGGTGGCGGCAGTCGTCACAGCAACACAGATTATATTGAAAATTGTTATTTGACAGTTGTATTGTTTTTGTTTTGTAATGTACACAGCCAGCTTTGGCTGAAACTGCAAACACTACAATTAAAGAATTCCAAAAAAAATGTCAAAAAAATCTTTGAAACACTTGAAGAAAAAATAGTATATGTCATTCGGAGTAGAACGCCCTTTTTGTGTTTTACCCAGCTTGCCTAGCCTCGGCTAACGCCTCGGCCGCAATAGCTGACTTCAACACAAAAAGACCGCTTTCTACTCCTAATAACATAATATACTATTACGATTATTAAACAAAAAATCATGTACGTATACATAAATACATTAGTTTACACAAAAAAGAATAGTTGTCGAATTTAGAGTGAACAATTATATAAGTGCTTTTTGCGAATTTTATTATTTATGTATACATGATTTTATGTTCAAGAATCTGTAAGATCTTACACTGAAGAAGGTATAAGTGTATATCGAAACGTCGGTTTTAGAATAGTTATTTGTATATCAAGGGCGCTAAAGGATTTCGCAAACAATATTTTTGTGCAATCATAAAAAATATGTAATATACAAATTTTCTTAAATTTAAACAGTTTCATTGTAACTGGGAGAGTTTAGCCATGTTGAAATGTAATGATTTTTCCACATTACTGCCATATTATACATGCAATATTACTATCAATGCAATAAAAGTAATAAAATATAGCGTATTTTTTTGTACAAATGATATAAAATTTATCGTTAGTTAAATCGCCCGAAATACGATGACGTATGCAGCATCTTTGTTTCGCCGTAGTTGTCCGCTACGAGCGCTTGTTCAGAATGAAAACATGAACGTATGTCTTCTATATTTGATATTGAAACGTCAAAATCAAAGTCAAATCGCAAAAAGCAAATTATTTTATTTTAAATATGTAAATGTAAAACCTAGAAAATACGATAAACACATAATTTAAATTGTCACTGTCAAGGAGGATCGTCACTATGTAAACATAAATAGATGGCCGTGTGTTGTTTCTGCCTCTTTCTATGAAACACGTTTTGAGCACGTATGTCGAGATCTAATTCGCACATAGTTGGATGTTATGTACGCCGTAATGGCGGGAAGAAAATATTGCAAAAGTTTATAATTTTTTTTCTCTGGTATTTTTTTTAAATTTTACAAAATATAAAAGTAAAAACGGTTTAGATTTAAAAATATTTTAACATAAAAAAATCAAAAACTCCCCCATTCTCAAGTGTCAAAGTGATTGTTTACCCAATTTCGGAGCCTAATATTTTGTCACCTCTCGCCAACCTATATACATAGGTAAGGCAGGTATAAAAGTTTTCGGTTAAAAAATTCGATAGAGTTTTCAGTAAATAAGCACGAATGGACCTTTTCAATTTAACGGCTATCTCTTTTTATCGCTGCAAATAGTAAGAAAATGGCGCAAACAACTGCCAGTTGCGCTGTCAAACGAAACGTCAAAAATATTGCAGTCATTAAAATACCTGTATTCTCAGTGAAAATTTGCATTGTTAGACATTTTAACTTCAATAAAAGCTTTTGTAACTTATTTTAATAAGATTTTTTAAAGTTATTTGAGATATTCTCTCATTTTACGTTTAAATTTTTTAGAAACAAACGTCATAGATCTCAGTTGTTCTTACTATCTCTTTAAATTGAAAAGGTCCATTAGGGTCCGCACAACATGTTTTTACTATTTTTACAATGATGTCTGGTTGTCTGCCTGTGTGACGATTTTTTCAGTTTTTAAAGAAAAACTATATTTAATTATAATCCATTTCATGTAATTCTGAACAAATCTATAAGTTTTACAGATCTGCAAATAATGAACGAAATCGCAACGAAAACTGCCACTCTTATGTATAATTTTATATTAAACAAAAATAGATGCGTTTTTGTCAGGTTTTATAGATATACAGGTCTGTAAGACTTACAGATTTGTTTTGAATTGGATTTTGATATTCAATTTTGGCTAAATTGATAAACCGGAAGTGATTCATTACTTGAAACTCTGAACAGATTTACGTGAAAAAATATATTATGATACAATCCAAAACTTCTCAAATTTGGTATTTAAAATTCGTTTATGATTGAGAACAATATGTATATTAGGTTTTGATTTTAAATGATAAATTGGAACTGGTACTTCTAACAGATTTTCGAGGACAAACAAAATATAATCAAAAATTTCGTAATACCGACTTTAATCTCATTACTATTTTAAACATGAAATTGGCTGGAGGTCATGAGCTGGCTATATTAGATTTTTCTATGAATTGAATTGAATATATTGGTAATTAAAACCCCTATTTAACTATTTAAAATGCCAGTATTAGGTCGAAGTTTTCAATGTTTATTTATTAAATTACAAAATTTAGTTACATTCTTAATCACTAGAGCTTACAGTAAGAGATGTTACATTATTTTCACTCACCATTTCCCCCGAACTTAACGTTTTATCTTTCGTTACATAATATGTAACCCAATTATCATTATATTTGTATTTATGAGACACATACGCACTTCTATTCGTATCAGCAGTTTCCGTAGCTATCAATCCTTCATTTTGCTTTAATCGTCTAACTTTCTTCCTAATTTTATTGGCAAAGTGGCAAATATGTATTTCTCCAATACTTGTACTACATTCGCAGGGAAGTTTAAATTCTCCATCAGAGAGAGAAATCTTATCGCTGGAAAACGGAGAAATGGAAGAATATTTTTCAGTTGTACAGGAAGATGAGGAAGTATAAGGAGTCGAACACGTTTTGTATCTTTGAGGACGTTTGAATTTGACTTTATTTGGACGGCAAAAACTGTCGGAGCTCGATTCTACTGGCGATGGAACTTTTCTTTGTGATTCTGGGCTTTTTCTATATTCGTCTATGTTTATGTTTTGCCCTGGGCAAACTTCTGTACAAGTTTGTGTATATTCATCAAAAGTTGGAACTTTTTGAGTTCCCATGTCACTTGTAACTGTAATATCTGATATTTGAGGAGGTATTTGCTCTCCTACTACTGTCGTCGAATGTAGAACTTTACAAGGTTTATATCTAGGCGTAAGATCTTTTTGAGTACTTGCTTCACTAACAGTAGGTAGTGGAAATTTTACGGGACACGGGACGTCCGTAACTATTTTACAAACACAACTATCTGTTGTTTCTAATTGTTCCGGAACTTTTATCGGAACTTCTTTATGAACTAAATCGCATTTATATATAGGACTTGTTTGTGTGCTAATATTTACATAATCCGGAATATGAAAAAAATATTTTTCTTTGCTAGGTTTACATTCCGGACATAAATGAATTTCAGGACAACCATGAGGACAGCATGAAAGACCATGCGATATCGTTTCATCTTCATATGTTATAGTAGAAATTGGGACTTCCTCAGAACTAGGAATTTTCTGTACATCTTCATTATTTTGTGAATATTTCTTAATAACAGCTTTTGGAACATCTTGACTCATTTTCCAATATTTTAACGAAGGGCTTGTCTGTGAGCTAACATTTACAAATTCTGGAATGTCTGAACGTTTTTCTGGTATTGTTTTATTTTTTTCTGCTTCACATTCTAAACAATCTTGGCTTTCAGTACATCCATGAATGCAACATTCTTCAGATTCTGACGAAGAAATATCAATTTCTGGTTTTGGTTTAAAATCGGGAGATGTATATTGAGTACTTTTATCATATACACTAAAGTCTTTAAATGTTACACTTATATTTTCGTTTTTGTTTGCTGAAATAATTGATTGTATACTATATTGAGTACTTTCATTTTTATGTCGTTTTCGTAAAAATTCATTCATATTTGGACGCAAATTTTGATTAATTTCTACTGAAGTTGCTTCCGGACTATATTGAGTACCTCTATTTTGCAAAGTAAATTCTTGTTTGTGTATTTGCGTATATTCATCTTTCATTATTTCTTGGCTCGGTGATTCGATAGCAAAAGTATTCGTAACTATTTCCGTCTGTTTTAGTTTTAACATTTTTTTATCTGACAAATTCTGTTTAGCTGCTTGTCTTTCATTCCAAGCTTTCAAAATTGTGTCAATGTTATGTTGCGATCCTTGAGAGATCTTTAGGGAACTTTTTAAAATAGGTTTTATATTTTCTGGGGAAACTTTTTCACTTGAATGACTTGAAGGTGTTTCATTTTGTTTCCATTTTGGAGGTTGGTTTAATGTCCATCTTAGGGACATGAATT
Source organism: Harpalus rubripes (assembly GCA_963082715.1). Lineage (NCBI taxonomy): Eukaryota > Metazoa > Arthropoda > Insecta > Coleoptera > Carabidae > Harpalus > Harpalus rubripes. The sequence goes on from OY720450.1 coordinate 73,386,798, forward strand.
CGCCTGGTTTTAATTCTCGTTCTTCGTCTAACCTTTTTTTAATTAGGGCACATCTGTTTTCTAAATAATTTTGTATTTCTTTCAAAGTTCGGACAGATGGAACATCATCTATATTTAAGTTTAGTTCTTCGCGTATACTTAAACTTTTTTCTGAAACTTCAGCCGATTCAATCAATTCAGGAGTTTCATCAATTTTTACAGTTTTCTTGGGTTCTGTTTCAACGGAAAGTTGTTCTTCTTGTGGAGTATCATTTCGTTTTTTAGATTTTAATTTCCCAAAACAAGATTTGGATTTTTCCTTTGGTTTTTTGACGTCCTCGTGTGTTAATTCCACGTATTTAGTGTTATCGAATTTAGGAGATTTTTCCTGGTCTGTAATAGTATCTGTGGGTTGAATAACTACGTCCGGTAATTTTTGTGTGACTAGCGGTCGTCTTATATCTACCGCAGGCAAAGTTTGTACTGATAAATTGTTTTTATGCGACTTTGTAACATGAATGCTATCTCTATGTTCCAAATTTCTTTTTGGTTCATTGTCGTCAGAATTTCTGGAAGATTCTATTTCTGGCGTAAGTACAGGAGTATTCGGAGGAATTGGAAGCGGTAAAGTCGAATTTGGAGTAGATTGTTGTTTTTGTGGGCAATATCCACATTTATTGAAAATTTCGGGATCTCTTTCCCGATTTTTTTCTTTTTTGGAAGTTGAAGGTTGATCCTGAGTTATTATATAAGGTGAATTAATTTCTTTTCGAGGTGTAGACATCGATTTTTCTTCTGTTGTATGAGGTATATCAAAATCGCTTTGTTCGTCATTTATCTGACGAGGTGTTGTTTTTCTAGTTTTTGGTTTAGGTGTAGATGGTTTGTCTTTCATATTTTTTAATTTCTTACTCATATCTGATCTTGCAGTACTAGGTGCAGATCTAGGTGTATATCTTTCCCAAATTGGAATATGTTTCTTTTGTGTACCACTTACAGATCGTTCAGAACTATGTTTAGATGTAATAGATTTTGGTTTATGACTTATAGATCTCTCCGAACTTGATTTAGAGGTAATTGGTTTTCCTTTTTTCTCTTCTTGGTTGTCTGATGTATAATTATCTGTATTTTCTATTTCGTTAAGTGTAGTTAAGAACTGGTTCATATCTGTTTTAATATTCTTGAGTTCTTCTTGAGTATTTCGAAGCATATCTTCCACAAAGTCGAGTTCTTTGAGTGGCTCCAACTCATAATTCGGTAATTTTGATCCAACTTCAAGGTCGTCATCTTTGTTTTCGTCTGGTATATCCTGAAAATATATACAAGTTAATACGAGTTGTGTTGCTAATAGTTACATAATTGTTAATTTCTAATCTTGAATAAAAATGATTGAAATTTTGATAAATGAAATAAATGACTGGGGATTTTGTTTTTTCAAAGCATACTTACTTTTGGTGATGGTGATAGTGGTACTTCGCCGATAAATGATGTTTGAGTTGAAATGGTTTGTGGGTGGAAATTGGAGCGAGAACTCAGGTTACCCATGTTCAATTCCGTGGGAAATAATCTGGAAATAAAATTATAATTGTAGTCAAAGAATAAATAGTTTTTGTTACAAAAATAAAATCATGCGATAAAAGCATTTATTAAAATATCATGTATAGGTGTTTACCAGGCGTCACCTCCCGGGCACTAATTTTTTTTTAGTATTTTATTATATAGGGTGCGCAAAACAACCTCCCTATGACATTGTGAAGCGAGTAGAGGACATAAAAGGGAAGGGTGAGGGGGCGGGGTGAGGTGACTATTCTGTAGCCTCCGTCTAGCGCGCGTTTAGCTCTCGGTTCGAAATATCCTTCGCCAAGCAGTTCTAGGGAAACAGGATGTCGCCAGGAAAGGACGTGGCAACTATGGACTACTCGAAAATCCAAAAACATCGACACAGGGAAATCGGGCAGTTACACTATCTATCAATTCTGAAGGAGTGTGAGCCTGCTCCATAATTTTATTGAAGAACTTGGCCTGGAGAATGTCTGGTTTCAGCAGGAATGGGCTACACAGCGCGAGCATCAATGCAGGTTTTGAGAAAATGTTCTCCGGGCGCTTGATTTCCCTAACCCGCGCGCTCGCCAGGTTTAACACCGTAATACTTTTTTCTGTGGGATAATCTCAAAACCGAGGAACCTGCAAACCTTAAAGGAGACAATCTGCACAGAATGTCGGACACCACAAGGCCGACATTATTTTCAAAACCACGTGATATTAAACTTCTCATGTTGTAAGTTCAGGTTGCGAAAATATTTTTTTTTTATCTGGAGTATTTATTTTTTAATTCTACTTGAAAACTAGGGAGGATGTTCTACCACACCCTGTATTAGTTTTATTCATATTTAGTCTATGTATGAAGCTACCATTTTAAATAATTAAATACTTATAGGAGTCCATATTTTGAATAAATTAATTATTTTTTACCTCTCGCTATGAGAGGTATTGAATTCATGCTAAAAATCGCATATCCAGATTTTAGTGAATAAACACGTTTTAAGGTCCCTAGAATCCGATTATAACATTTTTACGATGATGTCCGTGTGTGTTGGATCCACGATATCTCAAATACTATAAGACTAAAGACATTTTTAACTACGGATTTCTCAATCTAACAATAATGGGAAGAGTTGATTAAGTTTTGGTAACAATTGGACAACCGGAAGTAGTACTTACAAGAAAAAAAAACATTAAATATTATTTATCGAAAATTTATGTAAATACTTATATTAAAGAACGTTAAATTATTTATTCGATAAATATAAATTCATTATTATATCTTCTATAGATTTAGAGATAAAGAAATGCATATAAAATAATTTGATATAAAAAATCTCAGATCAAACTACTTCAAGACAAGAAATTCAAATGTTTGTAATTGACACATAAATGTCACTGTCAAAAATATTTGTGTGCCACTGTCAAAAATATTTGTACATCATTATGAAGATTATGAAAATAAAAAAGTCAACAATATACGAAAAAAGAATATAAAAGGAATTTGCGAGAAAATGTCGAATATAAAAAAGAAAAGGATAGTAGAAAAAGAAAATTTCAGGATATTGAATATAAAGAAAATGTATGTATTGTACATAATTTATATTAAATATACCATAGATTTTGCAAATATATGTGAGAATTATTTTGTAGTGAGACATGAATATATGTATTTGTATTTAAAAATATTTTTTGTTTTATGCGTACAACCAGGTAAAATATCTGGCGAGAGGTTATGTGCTGGCCACATCAGATTTTTTTTTTATTATACTCCCGTTTGTTGATGTGCCAAGTAATTAGAGCGCGATGAAATGGGAAACGAGTTTGTAGCAGTGTAATTGCATAGCATCTCGCATCATCTCATGTCGTGTCGTAACGTAATGAAGCGTCTATTTCCGTCGGTTTATGATCGAAGCGTCTGCATCGGCGCCAGGTCAATAACGGGGGCGACGACATCTATTCTCAGATCAAACATTCTACTTACTTCCTACAGAGTATGCGAGCCAATGCACATACTCCAAGGAAGATCCACTCCTACTATCGCTTTTATTTTCGTCCCATGACTTGGCATAAACGCGGTAAGGTGTGATGTGGGATTCGGGAGAGTCGAAAGGTGCATTCACATAAGTTTTACGTTTTAAATCACAACAAAACGTTCACAATAAAGATTTTAAATTGTTTTAGGAACTAATGCTATCTACGCGCAGTTTAGCAGATATTCATAGTAATTAACGTATCAAGGGTGCTATAAGGATTATACAATTCAGCCAATGGCATGTGAGAATTTTACTTAGTTACCATAAGCGAATATACCCTTGACGACGATAAACGTCAAAAATTTAATTTAATTTTTGTTATCAGTATTATCAGAATATATTGTGATGATACACTCAACGTATTAGAAATATTCGTTTTCCGGCAATGGACTGTGTCATATTTTGAGTCAGAGCTCAACGTTTCGCCCGCAGTCGTATGGGGCATCTTCAGGAGCAAGGGCCAAAGGCCACTTGGTTTATTTGGCCTCTAGCGTGGTTTACACGTCGGGTAACCTTGTAAACTGAGTCTCCCCCTCTTGTTGCTTAAACTCGGCCTCTCGCGTGGTTGACACGTCTGTTGAATAATTTAAAATACAAGTTTAAATTTTGACGCTACAACTACACAAGCTATAAGTGACATCTATGATGTATGTTTTTTGTAATAATAAGAAGAAAAAAAGTTTTCCGCCAAGAAATATTGTAGATGTGTGTGATGATTTTTGCAACGCAATAAAACGTTTTATATTAGGTTTAAAAGCGAGTTTTATTTACTAATATAATACAACAAAAGTAATAAATAACAACGTCGGGTAACCTTGTTTAAGACAGTACTATCCCCGTTGCTCCTGAAGATGCCCCATACGACTGCGGGCGAAACGTTGAGATCTGACTCAAAATATGACACAGTCCATTCCCGGAAAACGAATATTTCTCATGATTCAGACTGTGGAAGCCTACGCAATTATTTCTCAACGTATTATTTTAGAATACCACTCCTCGTTCGGAGTCGTGATATTCCAAAATAATGCGTTTCGTGACAACACAATATATTCGATAATACCTAAACACTCGTGTGGTCCAGTGTGTTCAAAAAAATTCCTAATTCGGAGTAGACTATGAACAAAGAAACGTATGTCAATTTAAAAACATTTAATTAATTGTCAATTTGACATGAGATATTGTCAAAAATGTTACCTAACGTAATCAAAGCTTTTCTTCTTGAATCTTATTTTAGAAATGGAAACAAATTAAAAACGACGAATGTCAATATACTGTATCCTTTATTGTCTTTTTTCCTTAAAGTTGCATTTCAAAATCAATTTTGACATCTTGACTTTTGAATAAAATAATGATGACATACGTTTCTCTGTTCATAGCCTACTCCGTGTTAGGTATTTTATTGAACACTGTATTATGACAGCGTTTCTTAACCTATGGGGTTTGATTGGGTCGCGTAAACTATTAAAATTTTTATAATTTTGATTATAAATGGCATATTTTTCCAAAATGTATATAAAATTACACTAAAATGTTACTAATGTAAGCAATACAATGTAGAATTATTACTGCAACACTACCGAGACTGACTTCATTTTGGTTAAAAAAAGACACACCAATCTCGTAATTACTAAAACTAAATTTTAGAAACGGCGGTGATTCGAAGAACTTTAAAAACTTATGCAAATTGGGCAAATATAGGAATGTAATATTTATGTTTCAAACATTTGACTATTAGACAAGATTAAAATTGTTGATTTTGTTATGGTGTTAATTTTTTATTCTTTTTTTATAAATATGTAAGTATGTGATATACCTATTCCTACATATTGATTTCCTTATTATCATAAATAGACTATTGTTTATAATAATGATATGTTTTAATTTTATTTTTTAAAATTTTCTATATAGTGGGTCGCGAAACCAATATAATAGATAAATTTGGGTCGCGCCTTGAAACGGTTAAGAAACGCTGATATATGACGTGTACTTTCCGAGGGCCTCTGGCCCGAGGTGTGTACGTTGACGAAGGCATTATTGTCCGTTTAACTCCCGTGGTGCGTTCAACGTTTAACGTCCGACTACAATTTTTTAAATATTCTACAGATTACGGATCAGACAGTTTTAATAAAATTTACGGAGTAGATAGCCTATATCCTAGTATCAATATGAATTTCTTGGCAAAATTAAAATAGCAATAACTCATAACACCCTAGGGTGTTATTTGTTATATAACATAACCAATGTGACGTTAAATAAATTAATATTATAGACCGTTGATTAAGGGTGAACAGATGACTAGCAATTGATTATCAATTATTTTAGAGAAAAATATGTTTCTGACTATGGTTATTTTTCCCAAGAAGCTTTTTAAAACTAATTATTTGTGTGAATGTAATTAAAGGCATAAATAAATAGACTGGGATGAATTTTTAATGTTATATTTACACTTGTTTATATATACAGATCAATACATTGTGTTACACCGAGTCGGTTGTTATAAGTGATACAAGTAAATCACGCGCAACGCGCGCAGAGGCTCACTTCGCATCCGGAAGCTGAGACAATCGTTTCCGGTGGACGGAGTGTAGACTATGCGCGCGCACGCGTAGCAATTGAACCCACAAAAACAGCAAATGGCAATATTTTATATATAAGTTCCAAGTACTTTACTCATTTTGGGATTTCAATTATGTTTTTTTCTTTTTTTACAATTTACCAGCGAGTTTTGGAGTTCCTATTTATGGAGTTCAGCATGTCCCCATTTTCTTGACTAGGTTTGCTTTCATTTACTCAAATGATACAAATAAAGCCGTGGAAAACGAACGAGAACGTGCATTCCCACATCACTTATACAAATAAATAAAAACGAAACGGAAATTGACACCCATTCTGTAGTAGTTCAAACAAACGGCAATCGAAAACGGTGCTCGATTATAAATATACAGAACAAAATGCAGTATGTAGTATCGGAGGCCATTGTTATTCAATATATGTATCATTTATTATTATATATATGTCATGTATTGTATTGTATTTTATTGTATTGTAGGCTTATTTTATTGTGTGTATGTGTGTGCAGAATGTGTCAATTTACTCTGTCGAAAACGAATCACATTCATGAACGAACAGTAAGACTTGTCTACAGAGCTTGGGCAAGTTTATCGACTATTTTTTAAATATTAATTACTAAATAAAATCCTCAGCAGTACTGTTGCCAGAAACAGTTCACTATATCATAGTTTGTACACGGTCGCACGTTCGAAATGTAATAATCGTCTGACGTGAGCAGAATAAAATCAATTTCTATATACAATATATACAGTCATAAAGTCCGCTTTGTAAACAAAAGTGTAATTGAAGAGAAAAGCAGGCAACTACTCTTACTAGTCTACAACAAATTAATCGTAGGTAAAATAAATAAAACATCCTTATGTGTATGTACGGTAGTACGAAAAGAAAAGAGACCGAGAGAACGGACTTGGTCCTGTGTTTCTCTCATGAACACAGACAGAGACAGTTACAGCCACACTAGCCACAGGGCTAGTCTTTAACATTATTATACATGGATGGAATCCCTGCTTTAAATCGATCAACAATCAATGAATAATGTGGTTTACACAGCCTTCATCCGCAGCGGCCTTGCCCCTTGCCGATCGGCTCCGCACCGACGCTGCCAAGGCGTCAAGAGAGCGCTCAACAACTCAATGCCTCGAGCATCGAGAGACAACAGATCCACGTCCCCGAGAGAGGACGCGACGGCTTCACTGGGCGCTCTAAGTGTCGCGCTCCTTCTTCACCTTGAACTCCTCGCCCAGAATGGTCGCGATCTCGCCTTGCATGAAGGCCCACGGGACCGTCGAGTTCGCCAACGGACATTTCTCCCCACTCGGGCAATACACCTACGGACGAAACATACATTATATTCTCTGCATATACAATTAGATTAGTAAATATATGTGGGTGACAATCAGGGTGTGTGTGTCTGTTTGTGTTGACGCACTATATATGAAAGCCAATGGATGTTGTTCATATATTTAACAAGAGAAAGTTTGCCATCAGGTTTATAAAATAATATTGAACAAATTTCAACATATTGCACGTTTATAATAATACACTCCTCATAAGAGTATAACGAAAAGGCGCGCTCCATTCCATAAAAGCGCTTTTATTATAAAAGTGCGCTCGTAATATAGGTCTAACGTTTTAATTAATGTATTAATAAAGAGACATTTATACCTCACGCCAACTTACATACATAGGTAAGGGAAGCACTGTTTTCGGTCCAAAAATTTCAGTTTTCAGTGAATAAGCACGAGTTAAGGCCTTATCACACTACAATCATATCTCTAACTTCTTTTCACTGACTTATTTTTTATGACCAACTCGAACTATCACACTGCAATTTCGAACAACCGTTTTCTCTGACTTTTAGTGGATTTTCATACTTGAAGTTGGTTATAATATGGTTTCTTTAATGACAACCAACGACTAAATATAACTAGACAAAACTTCATTTGGTTTGTTTTGATTTCGGCTGGCCAGACTGAGAAACTAGACATAGAGATATGTCTTGTCTAGTTCGAGTACTTCTCATTAGAGGTCACCACTGAAGCCACGTAGGGTATCAGTGTCTAGTTTGAACGTTGCTCACTAGAGACGCAAGTATGCTTAGTTAAAATTTCGTGGTTAACATTCAATAATTTGTAAGGTTTAATATTTAATATCACTCACAAAACCACTTCAACTACAAAACAATGACAAAATACACATGCTTCTACGTGGTCTCTAGTGAGCAACGTTCAAACTAAACCCTAGACTATACACTGACACTCTACGTGGCCTCTAGTGAGAAATACTCGAACACATATCTTTATCTGTAGTTTCTCTGACTGGCCAGCCGAAATCAAAACATTCAGTGAGGAGGGATAGGGAATGTTTTGTCTAGTTATATTTGGTCGTTGATGACAACATATTTCAAATTTGTTTGACATATCAAATTATTTCAAGTAAAATTAATGAAAACGATGGAAAAATAAAGCAATTATGGACAAGCATAATAATTTTATGCGCGTCAAATAAAAAATGTCAACTGACGTTTCTGCAGTTATATTTTACTCCGTAAAGTTACATTCCTGTACTTCAGAGACAGTTGGGCATGCGCAGTAGAGAAGTCAGCGATAAATAGCCAGAAGAAACGAAGTCATGGATAATGCGTGATAAGTCCTACAACGCGTTTTTACTATTTTTACAATGATGTCTGTCTGCCTGTCTGTGTGGTGAAGATCTTTTTATCCACAAAACTCATAACGAGTTTCTAAAGAAATATATTTTTTCTACAGTCTATATACAAAGTAGACATTTGCGCTCTCATTTGTCAACGCAAAATGTCACTTTGCCGCTCTAGAGCGACAAAGTAGAAAAACTCTCGCTGTCCAAATTTCTAACTATACAATGGTGGGAAATGTCACTTTTCTACAATTCTTAATGAAAACATTTAGTCAGGAACTAATGGCACTGTAGTTACACATTTACCATCTTCACAACACAAGTCAATCTGACTTATAACTGCTCTGTCGGTATATTACATAACCAAATAAAATGTCGTACTGCTGTGAAAATAAAATAAGGCATTCATTTACAAAAACGAAAGTATAAAATGCTTAGATTAGATTGAAGGAATAGCTCAAGAAAAATGGAAAATAACTATAAATTAAAATTAAATATAAAATAAATTGTGTGAACAGTTGTGCTGCCACCAGCAATAGTTTGGCGTGAACGCTTCCAATGGACATCCACTTTTCCACTGCACTAGTTTAATGTACTTGATACAAATAAATTTTTGTTATGGTGGAGGACCCCATTGTGACGACTGTAGAAAAAATCTTGTGTGTGTTTCGAGCGCAAATGGACATTGTCGATTTCGAGAGAATGCCGCGCTCCTGCGTCGCGCGTCATCAACCTCTCAATCGACAATGTCCCATTTTGCGCTCTTAATACACAAATAGCTATTCCGTATTTAAGCTTTCTGAATTCATATAAAGAGTTGATTAGATTTTGGGTAAAATTGGACAACCGGTAATGGTACTTTACTATATTAAAATATAATCCAAAAAATTGTCAAATTTGGTATTTAAGACTTTTATATTAATGAGAACGACATATACTGGAAGTGGTATTTTACATGAAGCTCTGAAAAATTTTCTTGGACTCAAAACTTATCAAATTTTGTATTTAAAACATATTAGATTTTGACTATTATGATAAACTGGATTTGGCACTTAACTTGGAGCTTTTAACAGGAAAAACAATAAAATATCCAAAATTTCATATTACATACTTTTCTATTTTTTGGAACAACAAATTGGATATCTTTCATAAACGATCAACCAGAAGGGGTAATTTATTTAAAGCTCATTGCTATTTTCCACATGGAATTGGCGGGAGGTAATGTGCTGGCCATAATACTTTGTTTATTATAACTAAATTGTGTACTTTTATCATTTTGTAACATGATTGGTTGTGTTGTGTATAGAAATATATGTATGTCTTGCATTGGTAATAAATAAAAAAAAAACAATTTCCTCACCTCTGATCCGGCACCTTGCCTCTTGATAGAATCCCGAGAACAAGGGAAGCAAAACTTATGATGAGGTACAGACGGACATTGTACAAAATGGGTATCCTCTAATCTTTCTTGACAAAGTGTACACTTAAGAGTAGCCGCTGGCGGAGGTTGCGTGGGTTGCCCCCCATCTCCAGCTTGTGTCTGCATCTCCCCAGGTCCTGTGACATTCCCCCCTCCTGCTCCAGCTTCTGTAGACGTCACCGTGGTGGAACTAACATGCCTGGACCCGCTGGACCGGCGTCCCGAGCTCGAGGAGTTGGGGGAGTGCTGCGACCCCCGGGAAGCAGACCTGGGGACAGCAGCTGCACCGGAGACTGCACCTGGGGGAGAGCCACCCTGGGAGCGGGGACTTCCGGGGGGGAGTTGGTCGGCGACTGACATGAGGGCGGCCATGGGGGATTGGCCGGAACCGGAACTGGTCTGGCCGCCCCCTGTGGCGGGTTCTGGGGGGCTGCTTGTACGCGTGCTCAACGGGGAGCCGCTTCCCGTGCCGTTGGAGTTTGCCACGGAAACTGGTGTTGGGTAGCCTAAAATGAGGAAGAATATAAAACTAATTCCATAACTAGGTACATCAATGAAAATTTTTACGAAAAAGACACAATAAAACGATTGCTTTTCAGATGTTATAAACACAGCCATAGACCATTAGTAAGAACAACTGATTAAAGGTGATTAGCGAACAGTTGACCAGCATTATTTTTACCTCCCGCTACCCGTGGTAAGGGAGGTATAGGGATCGTACTAAAAATCGCATATCGAGATTTTGGTAAATGAGCACGTTTTAAGGACCCTAGAATCCAATTTTAACATTTTCATGATGATGTCTGTGCGTATGTGGGTATATGTGTATGTGTGTGTAGATCCTCCGCTCTAACTCAAATACTATCATTCAGAAAATTTTGAAATCTTGTATTTCGAACTTTTTCTGTATTGGAAAGAGCCCATTAGAAGCTCAAAATAATTTTTCTTCGAAAAATACCTTTAAATGTTATTTTTTCGAGATTAATGTTATGAATTATACAAATTAAAGATTATTAAATTTTCTATAGATTTGCATTAATACTTTTTCTATATATTTTATGGATAAATTTATTAAATTATCTATAATTTAAATCCCAAAGCCTACGCTTTTAAACAAACAAAACGCAGTTATTCAAATGTATGTAACTGACAGATAAATGTCACTATCAAAGAATTAATCATTTCAAAATAATATTAGTAACGTTTTAAAAAGATAAAAGTACATAGAACAATAGACAAGGAATTCAATACAATTTCCAGCATAAGTAAATATGTAGATACGTATTTAGATTAATAAAAATTAACGATTCGCAAAAATATTTAAGCTAATCCTCATTTTTGGATTAGTGAATTCTATTCTATCCCGATATTTAAAATTTTTAATTTCAACTGTTAGGTTTAAAAAAAAGGTAGCTACTTGGATTAGATTAGACTACATTTTAAGAAATAAACTGTCAAAATTAGAATAAAATTCGCTAATCCAAAAAACTTTATCTTTTTTTGTGACTCGGGCTGTAAATGGCGGGAGGTATTGTGTTGGCCACACCAGATTTTTTCTCTAGTAATCGTTAATGGATTATTGTTTAGAAAAAAAAATAGTTCAAATACAAGAATTAATTATACGCATCTATTATTTGAAAATAATCCATAAATGATTGACAGAGAAAAAACAATGCTAGTCATCTGTTTGCAAATCACACTTAATCAGTTATTTATACTAATGGTAATAGTTATAAGTGTTATGTCCTATAAATGTAATGCCCTCTAGTGTCACTAGCGACGTAGAATTCAGACATCCTAATCCCAAAAGTGTTAAAACTTGTCAGTCATAATAAGGCCTAACCGCCTACCTATATCGCATGTTAAACTATAGATGCCTGTATTATTAATGGAATATGCGATCTTGATCAAATTTTAAATATTAAATTAATATTAATATGGAGTTAAAATAACATACCCATATTTTTTAAATTTATTAAATATTAAATTAATATAGATTTCGAGAAAAACAGCAGTAAAATTAAATTAAAAAGTAGTACAAGCAACGGTAGCAAAAGAGAAAAGTGTGTTATGTACTGTCGGTCGGCACAAAAGGTCATAAGTCGATATTTTTCAATTATTGCGTTTGGATATTTTGGAGTCCCAACGTACATAATTTTATCTGAGAACAAGGCTATAAGTCTTTGAAGTTTATGGGTAACGCATGTTGAAACGAAATAATTGAAAAAAATCGACGTATGACTTTTTGTTGCGGCATTAGCGATATTACTTCGAATAGATGACGTCACTGAAGTTTTAAAGCCGTTTTTCTAGAAATCCATAAATTAGATGAATTTTAAAAAATTGTCACATACCCCATTCTGATAATAGATGTACATTGTTTTAATAGTATATTAAAACATAAATTACAGAAGGCAACGTATTCTAGCATGTGTCACAAATCCGCTCACGAGCGCGCAGCGGTGAGTGGGCGAACGAACGATTGCTTGAATTGCCTTCTGTAACGTGCGTTTTATACTATTTTCCCTGTTGAGGCTTTCATTTACGTATTTTTTTTTAATATTTGACAATTTCCATTAAGGGATATTTTTGGTAGAATTATTAGGTTTGTGACAGTGATTTGTGCTTTTGAAATTTAGTGCATTTATTGCAGTCATGCCAATCTCAAATAACAAAATATCACCAAAAATCGTTTAAGAATGAAGCTCCTTCTAACATCAATATGCGTGCTAGAATGTGACGACATTCTAATCCCAAAACAGAAAATATTTTTCAGCATACATAGGTAGATTGTAGATCTGCCTTTCTATAAAAACACCTAGTCGTTTTCCAAATGATCATTATGATTTCAGAATAAGGGCGCGAGCAGACACGTGACTCGAGCAACCTTGAAGTGCTTTTAATCAGTTGAATTGTGTGCGCATGTCACTTTGACAACAACAATGTTACTTTGACAATACCAATGTTTTGAATTACTTTGATTTTGAACTGCTAAAATGTTATTATTTTACAATTTTCAGGCAGTAAAACACAAAATTAAAAATTATAATTTTTTAACAGTTCAAAATTAAAATAAGTCAAAACATTGGTCTTGTCAGAGTGGCACTGTTCTTGTCAAAGTGACACGCGCACACATATCAGCTGATTCCAAACACTTCAAGGTTGCTCGAGTCACGTGTCTGCTCGCGCCCTATAGACGGTTGTCATCTATAATTTAATTGTATTATAGGTAGTTGTGGTTAGCGTCTTATTACGAATGATTCATTCTCTGAGAAATCTTTTCTTCCCGTTCCTACACGTCCCAGTTTAGCAATTGTGGGATTAGGCAGTCTGAACTCTACGTCACTGATGGTTAAGACACTAGGGAACCATGACATTTATGGAGCCTAGCATTTAGGAACTGTAGGAATATAACACATTTATTACAAGTGTCAATCGCTTAAAAACTTTCATTGAGTACTATTTATGTAACTTGAGGCATACGTATCTTACTATCGAGACAGTAACAACATAAATAAACATTTATGACTATTAAGTTATTCGGAAATTTGAAGGAAATTAAAATTCGTTTATTGTTCACTCAAGGTAAAAGTTATAAATAAAAATGACGTACAGCATTCAATGAACACGTGTAAATAATAATAACGGATCACGTAATTCTTATGTGGAACGAGGGGCCGGAATTCCACATATACAGCGTGTCTCATGTAGTGCAAACATTCGCACAATTTGTATGGACGCATAGCATTTCGTCTGTTAACGCCTCAGCAGCGTGAATACGAACATCGTCATAGCCACCTAATTAATATATGTTGCACAACTAATGGGATCCGGTACTCATTTCTCAATTTATTTATTTTTCTGAAAGATTGAATAAAATTAAGAATTTTAGCGTTTGTCACACTTTCCAAATGTGTAGTTTTTGAAATATAATTTATTTAAATTTAATTATATTTGTGTGACGTCAAAATTTCAGTTTTACTTCGCCTAATTTATTTACATCTGTCATTGTCATTAATTCTGCCAAAAATTGATGTCAAGGTGGGTTAACTAGTGACAGCTGTCACTTTCAGAAAACTATAGTTGTAAAAATCTGTTATTATAAAGATTTTGAATAAATATGATATATTTTAATAAAAATGATAAATGTTTAATATATTTTCATGTAAAATAGAACTACATATAAATATAATGGATTCAAAACGGAAAATAATCGGACACGCAGTCTATTGAAAATTATTTATTTCCTGGCCTACGTTTCGACTGTAACTACAGTTTACTTCAGGGCTAGAAAAGGTTAATTATAAAAGATAACATAGGGAACCCCCCACACGACACATTGAAGATAACAAGGTGCAATTTTTTAAACATATTTGTATATCAAGTCAATGGGCTACTTGCGTGCCATTTTTTTTGTTTAATATTTTTGAAGAGACGATAAAAACTTGCTACCCATATTTTTTCTTTTGTCAAAATTTTCATTAATTGGTCAGTAAAATATTAAATTACCGCCATGTATGACGTAGAATTACGCCGAACCAATGAATGGCCGCAATGCAATAACATCGGTACGTCCAATAGCAGTTTGACGTTTGAATAATAGTTTGGAGGTTAATATTTTCGTTTGTCATTTTAATCTTGTACGAGTATAAGCTAAGTTAAAATCCTTCAAAATCCTGCTTAACAAATCGAAATATTCACTCTAACTCAAATAATTCAGAAAATTTTGAAACCTTGTATTTCGAACTTTCTCTGTAATGAAAAGAGCCCATTAGATTTTGGTGATAATCGGTTAACCGGAAATGGCACGTTAGAGGCTCAAAATAGTTTTTCTTCGAAAAATACTTTTAAATGTTATTTTTTCGAGATTAATGATATTATAAAAATTAAATATTATTAAATTTTCTACGGATTTGCTTTCATACTTTTTCTATATATTTTATGGATAAAATTATCTATAATTTAAAACCCCGAACCTACGCTTTAAACAAACAAAACGCAGTTATTCAAATGTATGTAACTGACAGATAAATGTCACTATCAAAGAACTAATCATTTCAAAATAATATTAGTAACGTTTTAAAAAGAAAAAGTAAATAGAACAATAGAAAAGGAATTCAATACAGTTTCCAGCATAAGTAAATATAGGTATGTATTTAGACTAATAAAAATTAACGATGCACAAAAATGTTATCCTCTAATCCTCTTTTTTGGATTGGTGAATTGTATTCTATCCCGGTATTTAAAATTTAATCTTCATTTTATTATAGCTCCGGTGGCTCAATGGTTAGAGCAACGCCTCATGTCATGAGTGCCCTCAGGGCACTGGGTTCGAATCCCACTAAGACATGGATGTGTGTGATGTGAACCCACTCTGTAATTTGGATTTAATCCTGTTGAGGGGTTTAAAAAAAAGGTAGTAACTTGGATTAGATTAGACTATATTTTAAGAAATAAAATGTCACAATTAGAGTAAAATTCGCTAATCCAAAAATAAGGATTAACTTAATCTTTTTTGTAACTCGGGCTGTAAATGGCGGGAGGTATTGTGTTGGCCACACCAGATTTTTAATATTCAGGTCTTGTACATTTTTACAGATAAAAATATTTTTTATATTTTGCGTTCATAATGAAGTCATTACGATTCGCAATTTTTTGTTTTAAACGGTTGGTACTAGATGACGTTTCTTTAACCCATTTTTACCTAATTTATTTTTAGTTAATTGACAATTCATTTTAATAATATGTCAAAATTATTATAATTTATTTTTTATTTAGGGAAGATTATTTACATGAAAATGTACAAATGGTTACAAATATAATCGCAAAATGAGTAAGTAAATGTTATTGTAGAAGGCGCAAAAAATAAAAAATAGTATAAAGAACTCATTTTATAAGACTTGCTTTCGCACTTGTCAATTAGAAAACTCGCTGACGCTCGTTTTCTAAATTTTGACGCGTGCGAAAAAAACGTCTTATAAAACACGTCTTTTAATATACTATAGTATTGACCAAGTTTGGTTTCACGAATTTTAATTATTTATTTAAAGCATATATTATGTTATCCGGAACAGTAATATTGTATTTTTCTTACAACAGCTTTTGCGTACACGAAATGAGTTCGTTTTTTATAAATATTTAATAATGGTTTTGTATTTTTGTGGTGCATTTTCGGTCGATAAAAAGCAATTAGGCATTATTTTAAAGTGCCGTGTGCAGGAATATTCTATAAATATTATAACCAGCAGGTCACGAAATCCTGCATAGGGCAGGATAATGAGTGTGCGTGTCAACCATGCCGTAACACATCACGTGACCTCCATATGCTGTCGTGTGACGTAGCAGGAGTATGACCATTACATTTTTACCGCTTCGGCTGTCCCCGCCGCCATTCGACTGCGATCGGCAGCAGCAGGAATGTGACCACGACAAGTTTTTTTGTAGCGTTACGTATTTTTATAAAGTGGTTCCAGTACCAACTCCGGAAATGGCGTCATGCGCTGTTGCCGTCTCACGTCAGGCAACATGGCTGCCGTGGATCGTCTTTCACATGTTTCACTCCGCCGCTGCGCTGATGTCTAGCTACGCATTTGTTTGGTTGTGTTGTTTACGCCTGCTGAACATTTTAACGCATCAGAACTTGCTTTGATCTCAGATAGGCGAACCCTAAGAATTTACCCTCGTATTGTCTTGAAACCAACTGCGTAATTCCGTAAAAATTACTGTGTTTATCATTGTTTTTTAAAATAAATATTCGGTTATCGACAAGTGAGTCATACGCAACAAGAATGCTAACGCCAACACTCGCTATTTAAACTGAATTTATCGCCAAAGATTAAATGTTACTGCTGAATAAACAAATGAATGTTAAAACTTACAGTCACCATTTTATTGCCAATTAAACTACATAGTTTATTTCTTTGTTTTGGAGTAAATAAATTTTGACAAGCGTAACTCAGATTCATTACGCGTTGTATGGGAAACATTCACATATAACTATGAATTTATTTATAGAAATATGTAACAATGATAAACGACTAAAAACACATTCAAACATACAGTCGATGACTAACTTGTGACACAAGTACGAGTACATAGAAGCATATACCGGGTGTCTATTTTTTTTGTTGCCTATAGAAAATACAATGCTAATTTTTTCATTTCGCTCTAAGTTTTTCACAGTGAAAATGTAAATACAAAAGATGTTCAGAATTAAAAACTGCATCCAACGAGCCTTTATTTATTGATATTAATTTTGAGTTAATGCCCAAAAATTGAATTTTTGTGGTATAAGATTGAATGTAAATATCTCAGGAACTAAAGGAGATATTAATATGCGGTTTAGAAATTTATTTGATGCAGTATGACACCCCATCAATGAAGAATATGCCATGCCATAATGACACATCTATACAGGGTGTTTTCCGGATACGGGACACCTCGATTATTTTCTTTTTTATTGGAAATACAAGAAAATCATTCAAATAAAAGTTATAGTAGATGAAGGGGGACATTTACTTATTGAAGAAAAAAAATTAATCAGTGGTTCTCTAACTATAACATAAAAGTTATAATTTTTTAAATAGGTTGGTATAAATACATTAAGCCCATTTGATAGAGTATTTTTTTCTGAATTCAACCATGTTTACACTTTATATCCTTACATTATAAAAATATTGAGAAAAATGCAATAGACCTTTTCAATTTAACGGCTATCTCTTTCTATCGCTGCAAATACTAAGAAAATGGCGCGAACAACAGCAAGTTGGTCTGTCAAATGAAACGTCAAAAATATTTGCAGTCATTAAAATACCTGTATTCTCGGTACAAATTTGCATCGTTATACATTTTAGCTCCAATAAAAGCTTTTGTAACTTTTTACGAGAAGTTTTTTAAAGTTTACGTAAAAATTTTTTAGAAACAAACGTCATAGATCTAAATTGTTTTTACTATGCGCATATCTTCTATCTCTTTGATTGAAGAATTGAAGGGTCTATTGAAATTTAAATAATTTTATTTTTAAAGCTATTTTTCAGTAGGCTGTGTATGAAAAACAAAACTGCTATCTGTCAATTTGAATTATTTAGTGTATAATTCCCTCGATAATTCCTATTCTTGCTATTTATAAAGATATAAACAAATATTAAAGTTTCGTTTTAATTTAGATTCAATTTTTTTCATGCATAGCCTACTGAAAAATAACTATACAAATAAAATTTATTTAAATTTCAATTGCATTTTTCTCAATATTTATAACTTTATAACTCTGGTTTATTTTTTATTTTTTCAATAAGTGAATGATTTATTTGTTATTTGAATGATTTACTTGTATTTCCAATAATAAAGAATATAATCGAGGTGTCCCGTATCCGAGAAACATCCTGCTGTATGTAAAGTTGTACATGTTCTCAGGCTTTACATCTAGTGATTTAGTTGTTGTAAATGTGGTAATTTTTATGTAACAGTTGAGAAAACGTTCTATTGTTAATCTTTCTCAAGGTAACATCATTATCTGTGAGCCATTGTGCTGGTAATGTGAAAAATTGTAATTATCCACAACAGACAGACTTTTTCACGTCATCAACACAAGAGGAACGATGGATTTCACCCAGAAAATGTTTATAAAACAAAGATGAACTAATAACTATGAATATTATTTTACAATGTGTAATAGTTATTTACATTATACGTGCGGTAGGTGTTATTTTACAACGCGAGGTTTTATATTGAAGCACGACGCGCAGCGGAGTGCTGCAATAAAACCGAGCGTTGTACAAATACCTAACGCACATATTATGTATTAAATTTTTTGGCCGAGATATCTGCTAAAATATGTATTTTCTATAAATTTTGCTTGTTAACCTTAAACCATTGTTGTCATCAAGCGAGCTGCTATCAAAACAATTTATTGTAGGCTCAGCATCAAGGCGCTTTGAAAACCAACGAAACGTCAAAATAATCAAAAAATTGTATTTCTTGTTATATTTGTAATCATATCTATCAAAGAGAAAAATGTCAGACAGTGACGAATCTATAACATCTACTCCGCCAGAGTTACGTGAACAAGCAAAAAATGTTTCATCGGAATTACTCCCTGAAAAATCATATGCCCGTTACAAGAGATATTATCAAGTTTTCATACGGTGATGTGACGAAAAAAGTCAACAATTGAGAGGTTGGGTTGGGACAAGACCAAGAATTTGCACTTTGATTATTTTATTTATTAGGGATGTCTATTGTCTATGCTGCTATGCTGGAAGGAAATTAAGGTTAGGTAGATTAGTTCCTACATACGTAGTTCCTACAGACTACATGAATGATTCTAATGTTACCTACCCTTTTCGATATTCTTCATTAAAATTAATTTCAAACATTTGAAATAAAATAAATAATTCTCATCAATCATTCCACTTATTTTATCATTTGACAATTTTGACATATTGACATTGCCGACTGAGACATGCCAAAATATGGCGCTGGCGGATTAAATTAAAAGAAATTCAGTTTTATTTATTTTATTTATTTACTATTATTGTACGAAAATTGCGGTAGCTACCGTTTTTGTAGGCACTCTTTATTATTACAAAGTAGATTTCTTTATTAGTGGCCTATTAAAAATAAAAAATATGGGTGTGTATTACTTTATTCGGTGCGGTAAAGTCATGGCATGTGTAAAATCGCAACTACCATGGACGCCAACGATGTGTGATTGTTATGTTTACACTTTAGGAGGCCAAAAACAATTATTCGAAATCTCTCTTATCAGTCAACTTTGGTTGATGGAAAGTGACAACTGACTGGCAACTTTGTTTGAAGCAAGTTAGGTTTCTTCAACCAAAGTTTTCTAAAAACGTAAGTAAAGTTATTACGAGTAATTTAGGTTCATATTTTACCAAATAAATAAACTATGAAATTTGAAAGTTTTAATAAAATTTAAATTTTCTCGTGACGTGCTTAACAATGCGGCAGCACTACCCTCAAGTGGCCAAATCTGAAACTACTAAACAATATTTCACAACCATTTTTGCCAAAAATTACAATAAAATTTTAATTCATACAATTCGTAGATGACCTTGATCGGACATCTTAGAAAAATTTTACTGTATAATTATTTATAAATTATAATAAATTTATAAGTTTTCATGTTAACAATGGTCAAACAATCAGATAACCAACAAGGAACTTGACTTGAGAATTAAATATTTGGTTACATATGACATATATGACCTCCAAATGACATTTCACAAACATGTGTAAATGATATACCTATCAGTTATATCTATATCATCCAACTTGGTTGTACTATAGACTTATCATTCGGTGACGTCACAAATGGATGTCGCGAAACTGAATTAAAAATTTAATATTTTTGAGAAATATTGTACGATATACAGGTGAGTCTTTGAAATAACAATCTTTATTCATATGAATTTTTCGCACGAAGAACTATTAATACCTAATCGCATTAATATTAACAAAAACAGTTTTATTTATTGGCTAATGCAAACTACTGTCCATTATTGCAATTGTTTTTTATTAAAAACATAATTTCCATAGTATACTAGATTTAATTTAAATAAATTTAGACAAAAATGGTGAATAACTCCGAAATTATTGGTTTTAGGCATAGGATACCCTTAATAACATAGAAAGATAACACAAAAAGAAACCCAACTAAATAATAAAATATAGGGTGTTCCATTTGAAAATGACGAGTTATAGTCATTTCAAATTGAGTAAATTTGATTCGCTTTATTGAACACCCTGTATGAGTTTATTTAAAAAAATGTATATGAGAACATAGAGTATAGTTATAGTTGTACAGAAAATATTTTTCTTAATTTTTACTATTAAAATAACATAAGTACGCCTTTCTAAAGCAATGCATGTATTAGGTATTTTTTAGAGAAAAAACGGAATAACTTGGCAACGCCGAGGAAAACTAAAACAAAATTCATATGTGCCTATAGGTGAATAAAATACAATTCAAAATTAAGCAAAAAGACGAGATTATTATCAACATAGGTTCCTATTTAAAAAATCATAAGTTTGTGTTATATCTTGAGAATTATTAAGTTTTCAAAAAATCTAATTACGCCATTTTATTCTATCTAAAAAACAGTAAAATTTTTGTAAAAACAATTTTTCTCTAACTATTATAATAAATAAGATATGATATATTTTCAAAATGAACGAAAAACGAGTTTTTGCCTGTAGCTCAGAAACAAAAGAAGATTGAAAATTCCTGTGGTGACTATTAAACTTTTCTGGAAAAGTTGACCCTGGAATGTGCATACTGTTTTGATCTATCATTAATATTACCCGAGATACTTTAAAAAAACATCGAAAATGAGACACCTGTACAGCTAGTCGTTTTCGTTTATAAAACTGCGCCTTTATGAAGTTTCTCTTAACAAATGTTATTCTAGAAATTAAAATGCGATGTTTCTATCGATAAAAACAATTTCCTAGCAGGTGAAACAACTAGTAATCGGCAGCGGCAATAAGAAAAGGAAACAGATGGTAGGCATATGGAAGAAAGCGCGGTTCTTGAGAAAGGTGTTCTGTGCACATGCACATGGCTGATCCGTTAGTGTGTGTTCATGTTCACCTATTTTTATTCCGTAATTTGCACCAGTTTCCGTTGGATGGTGTTCGATTACAAGCAGGTGCAGCAGTGGGTAAAAATAGGTGAGTGAATATACCGGATGTCGACTACGAACCGTTTGTTTACCACCAGAAGAATAACATACAGAATAGCAGACTAAACGCTCGAGTAAATTAATTATTCATGTTGAATCTTCTATATAATTTACACCTATGTAAAGGATGAACGCGCCAAAATTAAGGAGCTAAATTTTTAGTAACATATACCTAGTAGCGTAGAAATAAAAACTGACAATCGTGTTTTGTTTAATTTATTCATTAGAGCGTCGCTTATTGTTTTTGCACACCTTTTGCGAAAATCCGGGTTTAAAGGTACATTCACAAATGAAAATTAGGTTTAGATTTATAATTTATACTTTAGATTTAAAGGACTTTGGCAGCATATTATGTAATGACACAATTCACACTTCAGAATTTATGTCTCCAAATCCAAATCATAAAGCTAAACATTGCAAGGTCCAAACTTTAGGTTTATGATATAGGTTGACGTCACAAACTTCACCAATGAGAACGAGTCTGAAACGATATAGATATATACACCCATCTTTATTTAAAATTCACTTGGTGGATTCGGCTTTTTAAACGGGAAGAACATGGAGACTGTCAAAACTTAAATTACAGTTAAGTGTACGCAAACTTGTGCCAAAATCTACGGTTGCAAAAGTTTTAAAAAAAATCAAAGAACGTCTCACTAAAGAAAGAAATTCAGGCACGGTGGTATGCAAGGAATTTTTAATCCTGACAAAGAGCGGAAAGTGCGTCAGTTGTATGCAGAAAATCCTAACATTTCTACGCGAGATGTATCAAAGAAGGTGAAAATGTCCCAATTGTACGTTCAAAATGAAGCAAGCTGGACTGAAGAGTTACAAAGCACAGGCCGCTCCAAATCGAGATGCAAGACAAAATTTAGCCGTGAAAACAAGATCACGAAAATTGTATGACAATTTGTTAACCACATACCGGTGTATAGTGATGGATGACGAGACATAATGCTTCGCTAACTTTTATTAACTTGCTGGCCAGGATATCTATACTTTCTTTAGTCGCCAGAAAGCTCCGGAAAGATGTAACAGGAAGAAAAAGGCTAAGTTCCCAAAGAAATTTATAGTATGGCAAGCCATGTTCTTGCGGATTGAAGAGCAGAACTTTCATCTCTTGCTTGAAGAAACGTCTTCTACCCTTATTGAATCAACACAGCACTAAACCATTACCTATAAATACCTAATCGTACAAATATTAATAATAAACAGTTTTATTTATTGACTAATGCAAACTACTGTCAATTATTGCAATGGTCCATTTTTATATATAATATTTTTGAAGAGACGATAAAAACTTACTACCCATATTTTTTCTTTTGACATTTTTTTTATTAATTGACCAGAAAAAAGAATAATGAAATTTGATTATTTAAATTACCGCGATGTATATGACGCAGAATTACGCCAAACCAATGAATGGCCGTAAAGCCATAGCATGGGTACGTCCCATAGCAACGACATGTGCGGGTAATTTAAATATGACAGATCACCTGTTTGACGATTGAAAGTTAGTATTTTAGTTTGTCAAAATCCTTCTTAACAAATCGAAATACGTTATAAAAGTAACAGAAACCACGCAAATTGCAAATAATAAACAAGAGACAGAGAGAGAAAAATGAACTAATGTCAAAATCAAATTAAAACCTGCACTCGCGCGCCATCTACAGGTTACATTTTTAAATATGCTTCCCTTTCTCCTTTTCAAAATAATGACGTCAGAGAAATTGTTCTTTTTTAATTTACTAAAACATATATATTTTTTTTAAATAAAAATTAT
The DNA here is from genome assembly GCA_963082715.1 of Harpalus rubripes. Lineage (NCBI taxonomy): Eukaryota > Metazoa > Arthropoda > Insecta > Coleoptera > Carabidae > Harpalus > Harpalus rubripes. The sequence goes on from OY720450.1 coordinate 73,410,486, forward strand.
ATTTTTACATTTGTTTGCAACATAGCATTAGGTATAAGCGATAGATATCGGATTTTTAGTACCACGCAAGTAGCCCATTGTTTCCTAATAAAAACACAATTTTTATTTTAGACAAAAATGGTGAGTAACTCCGAAATTATTGGTTTTAGGCATATGATACCCTGAATAACATAGACAGATGACATAAAAAGAAATCCAACTAAATAATAAAATATAGGGTGTTCCATTTGAAAATGACGAGTTTTAGTAATTTGAAATTGAGTAAATTTGATTCGCTTTATGAACAGCCTGTATATTTTTTTTAATTATATGAAAACAGAGTATAGTTATAGTTGTACAGAAAAAAAATTCTTAATTGTTACTATTAAAATAACGTTAGGTCATTTTTAGAGAAAAAACGGAATAACTTGACAACGCCGAAGAAATTTTTTAAAAAAATATATGTGCGTAATGTGTATAAAATACAATTCAAAATATATGCGCCTACCACTATGCTATTTAACATGTTACTTGGTAATCATTTATTTCCAATATATAAACAACAATCCTGGAAATTCTACAAATTTCCTTATTTTTTTATGATATTACACATTTAAATTTACTAATTTGAACTGTAATCCATAGAATTAGTAGTAATCCCCAATAAGTATACAAATTTTCAACTCAATATCTTCCACTGGGGTCTCTTATGTGTAGGTCGGCCTAAGACACCCGGTATGTATCTTCCTATTGAAAATATTCATAATGAAAAGATATGCGTGACTTATCTTGAATGCGAATGTTGAATGACTTCAATCAATGATGCAAACTCGAGTTTTTATAATAATAATTGATAGCTAATAGCCTCAGCAACTTAGTAATGTTCAATGTCAAAGTTTCATCGACTTATTAATTCATTTTATGTAAAAATAAGTGTATGAATGGAATGAATGAGTCAGATCTATAATAATGAAAGTAAATAACATTGAAATGCTTATAGACTGTTCAAACACCTTCGCCAAGACACAATTATTGTCTAAATAGGTTTATAAGTATAATAATTAGGAGGGAAACTTTGAATTTATAAATATTATCATTAACCAAAACAGGTGTTTACTATAATGACAATTTAGTAAATAAACTGTTTGTAGTCGTCAGTTGTTTCGGCCGGAAACATTCATTTGTTTCAGTCTAAAGGTGAAGGCCAGCTAATCCTACACAAAAACAATCGCTAATCTAAAACAACTTCACGTATTTTTCAACTCAAATTTATACTATTATAACTACAATCGCATTTTTTGCCCTATAGATAATTTCTACATTAAATACTATCAGTCACTATCGAAATCCATGGAAAGATTACTTAGCAACGAAGATATGGCGGGAACAATGGAAATTCTAATCAGCTGATACAGTAAAAAAACAAGAGAAAAAAACAATGGATGATGGGAGGCATGCGATAGGCTATCTTGCGTGTAGTAGAGCAATGTTGAGAGCATAGGCGGAGGAAGAGGGGTCGTGAGAACGTGCCACCCCTGAGAAAGGCACCAACTTCAAGGTCAAAGAGAACCAGTCTCACAGGTACGGTACTATACGATGCATACCGGTTCCAGAGTACACATACCTACATTCCAACATATTTAAATGCCTTTTTAACAGTTTTGGGCCAGACACAGTGCTCATTCAGATTTTTGACGCCTCTTTTTAACAGTTTCTGGGCGTAGACAAACAGACAGACAGTTATTTTATATCCACACACAAAGAGAAACGGTTATTCAATGGTTTAAAACTTTCCATTTATTTATGTTACATTTTCTGATAAATAATTTCGAAAAGAAAATGATTTAAAAAGGACAATAAAATATTAAAAACTGTCATTTAGCAGTCCAGAGGTGAAAAGTTGAAACTTCAATTAAGAGTCGGAGTTTCAAGCCCGTATTACGAGCGCACTTTTATAATAAAAGTGATTTTATGGAGCACATGCCTCATAAGAATATAATTTAAAAGCGCGTTCCATAAAAGCGGTTTTATTATAAAAGTGCTCTCGTAATACGGCCCATATAAATTTCGGCAAGCAAATGGTATTTAGAATTCATACAAAACTGTATTGATATTTTGAGCTCTATATAGGTTTAGACTAAACAACATAAACAAACTAGCTAGACGCCAGACTAATGATTATATTATTACATGACGATAATCGAGTGACTAATTGGTTACAATTTTAGCCGCAAGTTTAAAATATCAGTCTAAGTATCAATATCTTCAACTCCCTTATAAAGTTATATACTATTATTTTTATGAAAAAATAATAAGAAAAGTTGAAGAGTAACTATGATATACATACAGTGTGTTCCATTTAAGTGCTACACTATTGCTATCTAGAGAAGTATAAGAGATACGAAGTTCGCTAAATTAGCAAACAATTTCTAAATTATATGACTATTAAAATGAACAAAACAAAAAATTTTCTTAACCAGTGGTTCTCAAAATATGGGACCTAACTTTTTATTTTAAATTAGAACCTACCTTTTTATTAGCTTATTCGATTCAGTATTTTTTTCTGAATTCAACGATATCCGTATGTAATACCTCCCGCTACCGTTGGTAAGGGAGGTATAGGGATCGTGCTAAAAATCGCATATCGAGATTTTTATAAATGACCACGTTTTAAAGTCCCTAGAATACAATTTTAACATTTTTACGATGATGTCGGTGTGCATGTGTGGATCCTCCACTATATCTCAAATACTATCATTCAGAAAATTTTGAAACCTTGTATTTCGAACTTTTTCTGTAATTAGATTTTGGTGAAAATCGGATAACCGGAAATGGCACTTTACTGGAAGCTCAAAATAGTTTTTTTTTCGAAAAATATGATTAAATATTATTTTTTCGACATTCATGTTATTATAAAAATTAAAGATTATTAAAATTTGTAGATTTGCATTAATACTTTTTGTATATTTTATGGATAAATTTATAAAATTATCTATAATTTAAATCCCGGAGATACGCTTTAAACAAACAAAACTCCTTGATTGCGCATTCAAATGTATGTATGTAACTGACAGATAAATGTCAAAGAACTAATCATTTCAAATTAATAATAGTAACGTTTTAAAAAGAAAAAAGTAAACAGAAAAATAGGAAAGGATATCAAAACAGTTTCCAGCATAAGTAAATATGTAGGTATGTATCTAGATTAATAAAAATTAACGACTCACAAAAAAGTTCAAGTTAATTCTCATTTTTGGATTAGTGAATTTTATTTTATTCCGGTATTTAAAACTTAATTTTTATTTTATTGTCAAAAAAGGTAGTTATTTGGATTAGTTTAGACTATATTTTAAGAAATAAACTGCCAAAATTAGAGTAAAACTCGCAAATCCAAAACTACGGATTAGCTTAATATTTTTTGTGATTCGGGCGGTACATAGCGGGAGGTATTGTGTTGGTCACACCAGATTTTTTTATTTGTTACTATGATGAAGGATCGCATTGAGTATTTGAATAAATTTTACAAGACTTAAATCAATTTTTTTTGTAGTTTCTTAGCCCAAGTGCGTTAAATTGAAGAGCTCTTTTTAAAAACAACTATAGTCCATATATTGCAAATAGGTAGAAAGTTGTTTTTTTTTTCTCAATTTAAACAAATGGACTATAATAGTTTTTGCTAAGAGCTCCTCAATTCCTTGAAGTCATTAAGAGAATATTTTTTAAAAGACATTTATTCCTTTACGCGTTTACTTTGTTATGGAGTTTGGTACAGAAATTCCCACAATTTAAAGTTTAAATTCAAAAACACAGTATACCTATCTAGTTCTTCAACTTTGCGCTAACTAGTTAAACGAGTCCACTAACTATTTTCTGTTTATCTATCCGGTGTCCTACTTGGGAAATTTCATCATCAGATAAATTCTTAGAAAGTAATAAACAGTTAGTAACATAAACACCAATAAGTGATGGAATTTTTGACAATTACTTCATTCTTTGTGCTTTCTCGTGAAGCATGTTTGTTTTCCCATAAAAATGTTTTTGTGGCCTGCAAGCTACTACAGACTGCTGTCTCACAGACTGGATAGAAACCTGTTTGTCCAGTGTCTCATTACCGCAAGAAACGTACACGCATTGGCTTTATTCACGGCGCGACTTGTGTGGCAGACCAACAAACGGACGGAATAGTAATACGATGACCAAGGACAAGCATGCTGCGAAAAGCGCGAAGAATTTGTTATTAACAGACAGACACTCTGATGGAAATTTTATTCCATAAATTTAATCGATTTATGGCTTGTTTGGGACGAATTTACTTTGTCATTTAGGGCCAATCTTACAATCTCCAGTTTAAAATTAGACTTCCAGATAAATAAACAATATTAAATACTTTTTTTGCACGATCGTTTTTTTTTTAATGTTTACCGATAGCCTATTGGTAAACATTAAAAAAAAAACTATCGGCGATAGGGTTTCCAGGGCAGTAAGATTTATTTTTGCACGATCGTATTATTTTTTATGTTTACCGATAGTGTTTCCAAGACAGTAGGTCTTATTTACAAATTACTGAATGTTAAGTGTTGTGACTCACGTCATATAAATAAAAACAAAAATCAAAGCTTACTTCAAAAATGATTTTTTAATATCGCAAAATAATTTTCAAATCTTATTTTTCTTTTAAATTTTGTGCGTCGATCTGTACAAAAAACAGTATAAGCATCACGAACGTTAAGGAATTACCGACCTCAGCCCAAATTGGGACCTTCGCTTCGCTCAGTCCCCAAACATTGTCTTCGATTGGTAAACTGTACTTACCGTTTTTAATACTTAATATACTATTACAAATTACTGATCGGTAATCACTTACCGATCAGGAGGGGGGAGGCGGTAAGTAAATAAAAACAACAATCAAAGCTTACTTTATGAATGACAATCAAAAATTTTAATATCAAAATATATGTATTGGAAATCTCGACTTCGTCTCGATCTCTAAAATCATCCTCATCCAAAATAAAATTTTAATGGCTATCTTGTGTCTTGAAAGTTCATATTTGCAGTACTATACTTCATTTCACGAAAGAAAATTGTAGATGGCGATTGAGAGTCGACCGTTTTTACATGCATCAAATAAATGATTTAAATTTGTGAAACCAAACTTTGTCAATATAGTATATTAAGTATTAAGACCAGTAAGGGCAGTTTACCAATCGAATTTTGTCAGAGATCGGTAATTCCTTAACGTTCGTGATGCTTATACTATTTTTTGTACGATCGACACACAAAATTTAAAATAAATAAGATTTGAAAATTATTTTGACATAAAAAATATGTCATTTTTTAAGTAAGCTTTGATTTTTGTTTTTATTTATTTACCGTCTCGCCTCCTGTCGGTAAGTGAAGCACATCACTTACCGTTCAGTAATTTGTAAAAGTCTTGGAAACACTATCGGTAAACATAAAAAATAACCCGATCGTGCAAAAATATAATTTTAATGGCTATCTTGTGTCTTGAAAGTTTATATTTGCAGTATTATACTTCATTTCACGTAAGAAAATAGTAAATGGCGCTTGAGAGCCGACCGTTTTTACATGCATGAAATAAATAATTTAAATTTGTGAAACCAAACTTTGTCAATAATAATTATTATTATCTTTAAAAATGTACAAGACCTACATATTAAAATTTACAACAAAACATGGTTGAACATCACTTAATTCTGCCAATTTTATTTGATAATTGACAACTGACAGGTTATATTTTTTTCGTTTTTGTGAACTAGGTTTGCATTACGACCAATCAAAGGGCAGAATTTATAACCCTATTTAAACTAACGCTATTTTCTTATGTAAAACGAAATATAGTCATGTAAAATTTCAACTCTTTTGAGTATGTACTGTAATGGAAAAACTAGGATAAGCGGGGCCCGTATGCCAGCAATTCTTTTGGGCCCTATATACCTAAAGTGTATTAATTAATTACTGCGGGGCTCCTAATAGGTAGTTACGCCACTGCTCATGTTGATTGTTTTTATTTGGTTAAGAGCCGGTATTTCCACCTTCAAAGTTCAGGACAACTATCTGTCAGATAAATGATAAAATATCGCATCGAAATAATGGCATAAATGATATAAATTATATTGACCGTAATTTTTTGATGCGATATTTTTAATTTATCCGATAGATAAGTTATCCAGCACTTTATCCGAAGATGGAAATATCAGCCATTACAAAAAAGATTGCGAATTTATGAATAATTTTTATATAATTTAAGGTGGTTCTATTATTTTAAGCATTCACGACAGTTTTTAATGAAACACATGCAGGCAAATTTTAAAATTTGTTTACCAGTCGTGCGCTGAGAAATTTGAAACCAAAATAATTACAGCGAAAATACTTTGGCAATATAGGAATATAGTCTTACATTACCACTATTACTAAACGACAGATTTTTAGAAAAAACTACCTAACGAAAGTTCAAGGGACAATTTAAACATGAGTGAAAAAAAAAACGTCCATTTACCAGCTACTTTTATAGTTATTTTCTTCGAAAGACGGAAAATATGTGATTTTCGACGCAATTTTTGCATTTATTAAAAGTTATATTCCTATTTTTATTAAATATATTTGTTTTTTTTTATTTTTATAAGATATTTACAATAACAATTCAATTCTTTTACATGGCAAAATTTTTGTATGAGACAGACATAAAAGAAGCACCTTAAGAGTAAAAAGTTATTATTTCTGCATCAAAACCGATAAAATTTCCTGGCAATAAAATTCCATGGCAATTCTATAACTTTTCCAGGCAATATTAATTTCCCTGACTTGGCCACCCGAGTTACAGTCTAAATGCGAAGCGCCTTAAATGGAGATAAATTTTGTTCCATTTTGTGATTGACAGTATAGCGTGGGAGAGACGAAAAATCTTGGGCGTTATTAATAGCATGGCGCGTATGTGATGGCCTCCGAACGAACCAAAACCAACGGTATAAATAAAGGCTGACGCAGAGGCAGTGCGATCCGGACACACGGAACCGAGCCGTGAGCAGCCTGCCGGGCCCAAGCCGATTTCTATTCAAGTTTGGTCGCCTCGCCACGCTTTCACGTCGGCTGCGGCCGTGACGTTGTGGAAGGACAGGTATACAAACAGGAATCCGGCTTGCTGACGTCACGCAGTGAAAGCGCACCAAACAATCATTGTCATTGTCTGCCCTAGCGTGGCACACCACACCACAGCCTTCCTGGAACATAACTAATTGCTCTCTCCCTAATTCCAAACTATAAACTGCATGTTCTGTTTGTTTTGATTCTATAGTTAGATATTAGTCACGGCGCTGCAGAACAGAATTTACGACTACAAGCTCTCAGTATAAATAAACGTTACGTCATTTGGTAAAAATCGCGGCGGAGTTAGTCTCTTGTCGGTTGGACCGTTGAACTACAGATGTTTCGCAAACAAGTGGAAAGCGACACGACACGACAGCACAGCGTGCTAGAGAGGGAGCGAGGGGCTGAGGCTGGTGAATGTCATGTGACGTGTGACTACGCTACGTGTCCGTAATGGCAGGATGTCTATGTGTGTGTGACGTCTGCCTAGTAACACACTCGGCAGCTTTATGCATCGATAGCAATAGCACTCGTTATGTTGTTACTGTCTCACGGATAGTATAAAGTACCATATGCTCACCGTTAGGCTTGAAGGCCTGGGGCGCTGTGGCGGTGTCGAAAGACGGCGTACGGATGGGGTGCTTCTCCTGTTTGAATTGGCGCTCAGACGCAACGAAAGGCGCGGCGAGGGAAACCGCCGGAAGGCTTTCCCCTCGAGTTAGAGGAGGTCTCACGGCATTGCTGTGCTCCTCCACGGACATCATCCTCTTGGCTTGGCTCACATCGCCGTTGGCGTGGGGGTGATGAGGATGATGCTCATCATCCTCGTTAGTGGAGAGGCCGCGTTTGAGGCCGAGGGCAGCGGGTTGGGGCTGGGGTTGCGCGTGGCGCTGCAGGCCGTGGTGCGCCACGGCGGCGGCCAAGTGCGCGGCGGCAGGTAGGCGCACGGTGGCGCGCGCCAGCCCCTCGTGCTCGGCCTGGCTGGCGGCCGTGCCGGCACTGGCCCAGCCCGGGCCTGGCGCGCCTCGGCTGTGATGGAGCGTGGCGTACGACACGGCCCCAGGGCCTGCGTGGTGGCCGCCGCCCCCAGAGCTGCGCCCCACGTGCCCCACCACGTCCATACCCGAACCATTCTGATGGTCCGATGTGGTGGAGCTGCTTCGGTGCGCCTTGCTGCTGCTGCTGTGGGAAGAACTAGAGCTTGACCCCGAGCGAGCTTCCTGGAAGCCGTGGGCTCGTTTCATTTGCCTGGCTGTTTCCAGCACCACCTCAATGCGATCCGCACCTTCATAGTTCACGCAACCGCGGCACACTGCCTCCGTAAAATCGTGCACCATTGCCCACGGCATACGCGGCAGGTCGCACAGGTAGCAGTGCTGACGCTTTGCTGCCTGCATCACAGACATCTTCACCATCTATCGAATCACAACAACTCTTGTCTATATACGAGCACTAGCTTCCACACAACACTGTTTACAATTACTATAATAGTCAAATTCGTACCAAACACTATAACAACTAACGCGAGAGATCCGTATACCACTCCATAGTCCAACAACACATGACTAAGTTTGGATGTTTGGTGTTGGTTGGCTGGTAGTGTTAGCGGTTGAGCTTGTTGTTACGGTACACTCTAGTCGGCGACTGGGGAATAACTGAACGGAGCCGGTGCCGGTTGCGAGGCTGAGAAAGAGACGGAGAGCGCGCGGCACGCAACGAAGGCGACCAGTCAGCTTGCCAGCGACGAAAACATTGCTGGCGGCAACGTCATTTCCATGGGATCCACACACCAGTGTACAACTTATCAGTACCAACAGATAATGCCTATATTCAATAGGGAAGACTTTGTTATCACTTTTACCTTCCACTCGACCAAATTTCAAGTTACCCAGGTGTTATCATTATTAATATAAAAAAGTTATGCGTAGATAAATTGATTCGTATTTTTTTAACTAACTATTGCAATACAAAATTGTGAGTTCGAAGTTTCAATCTAATAAGATCTTTTTGAAATACACCAAACTGTACCGTCGGATCATTACTTTCACCAATAGTTCAGTATGGTAAAGATGTGGTTTTTTTAAAATAACATTTCCCTATATTTAATTTGATAGGAAAATGACCCTTATGTATTTCGTTACAGAAGATTAGAATTGTACTCAATACCAAGAGGCATTTAAAATGACCTTAGCAACAGGATTCAGGGATATATTTAAAAAAAATTAAATCGCAAATTCTAGTTCGTTCGTCTAAGGTGTAAGCAACCCTCGAGTCGGAATTACTGTTAGAGGAAATTAAAAATTAATCCTATTTCATAGAATTGCCAAACCGAATAGTTTATACATCAAAATATTTTGTTATAATCAACATAAACGAAAAATGTTTAAAATATTTTAAACGCACCCCTGTTTTGATATTCCGTTACCCTAGTCGGCAATCTATTTTCAGCCAGACATAGTAATGTATTTCTGTTCTTTCCTAGTCCAGTATTTAAATGGGTTCATACAAAAATTTCATACCGGAATATTTCGTACAATTCTATTCTTCTCTAGGGTTTCAAAAGAAACCACATCTATAAAATAATTTAAACGTTAACTTTCATTCGGTAGTCATACAATTAAGTCCCTTTTCTTCTATAAGAGGAAGCTTCAACACTACTTATTGCTCCTAGAAGAAAGGTACAAGGCTACTTTTCAACGTAATATTTTTTTACTTAAATCAAATTCAGAAGTAGCACTAGTAAAAATAATTTTGATATAGGAGAAAGATTACTCTTTTGACAATTCAGATGCTTTTTCCATAACCTTCTTTTTGACAATATTTGATGTATTATATTGCCTCAGTTCCTCTTTGGTCTACCACGATATCTTTACTCTCTTTGTTTTTACTTGCCTGTTCTATTTTACGACCCGTTTTTCAAGAATGGAAAAGAAAGCCCAACTTTAAGCATTCAAAGATAAAAGTATAAAACAAATATATATAAATTAATAGTGAGACCTATATTAACTGAAACAAGAACAGAAACAAAAAAAAAACTAAATAAAAATTGAATATAGTAGAAATGAAAGACCTTGAAACCATTTCTAGAATAACATTCCGTGACAATATAAAAAACGAAGATATAAGAGAGAATTTTGGAGGACAAGATGTTGCAAAGTGGACAAATGAAAGATGCCAAAAATGGAACGAGTACAGAATTGCCAGAATTTGTAAATATGAAGCAATAAATTAGCCTATAGGCAACAGAAATATATATTCTATCCAAAAGAAGTATAAATAAACACGAGAAGAGCAAACTTTCCAATTTAGCCCCCACCGAAAAACAAATCCGTCCTTCACTGGCTTGCGTGGAATCGTGACGGCCCGGTCGTCCCTCGAAGCGGCGGTTGTTGCAACGGTCGACCTCTCCGTGCCGTTGGTGTGCGTGGGGACAACATGGATCGGTCAAACGTGGTCTCAGTAATCGTTATCGGGCGGTGACGTCACAGCTGGGAGTAGACCAATGGCAACAATGGCTACGTCACGCGATGCGCGCGCACACCAACGATGCATGTTACGGTCCGGCGCATGACGCGGACGCGGCGGGATTGTGACCCGGATTCCAGCCCGCTACGTAAACACTGCGTTACGCCAGGACTAATTCAACGCTCCTTGCACATCGTATCAAGGTGACACCGATTCACACCAAGTCGATACGGAATCGTCCATTAGGTAGACTCCGCTATCAACAATGTCGAGATGATTCAGGACTTCCAAGAACTCAAGAGTGAATCAAAATGTTATACTCAGAATTTATATTTTGGCTAATGCAATTTGGATTGTACCACTTCAAAATCTAAATATTCTTTGTTTACGCATTATGAAAGGAGAAAATGGACTTCCCTGCATTTATGTTAATGATTTGGTTGGTAATTTGATGATTCAGTTATTTAATTTACTTTCACAATTTCAACAATCTAAACTACGTCAACTATTACTAATTTCCTTCCTCATAAAAGCTCCAAACATAATAAATATATAAACCAATCTTCTGATTCCATGAATTAAATAATTTGGCATCAACTTCAATAATACGCAGAAATAGGACGATACCATTTTGGAGGCAAGTGACGTAATTTGTCCAAATAGTCAACATCAACTAGATTATCCCACTTCTCTGCCAATGCATGTTTTGCGGACGGTTTTCCATTTGTTAATGAAGGACATGGGCGCCCATAAGGGTAGGGGGGACAAGAGAGGACGCTTGCCCCCCCCCCCCCCGGCTTTTCTCTAATTTTAAGAATTTTAAAAGCAAAGGTACCATTTTAAATTGTTTTGCCATGGCTACTTATGTCGCATCCTAATGTCCTTACATCGCCCTGTTGTTTTCTTCTTTCGTTCTGTTTCCTAACGTTCAAATGTTCATCATGAAGTTAGCGTAAGCTTCGCGCGCACATAATTTAAAAGATACATTCGCAGTACAAATTATAAATAAAAATATTACCAATAGCATAGCTGAAGTTAATCGTGCTACTAGATTAGGAGCACAACAACTATCAAGTGCTACTGTTGAGAGCTATTTTATTGTTTCCCTTAAAATAATTTCTAAATATTCGGCACTTCTGGAACCCGTAACAAATATTTTGCAGGGTATTTATGTTGATATGCTAGCTGTACAGAAACATATTAATCACTTATTGGATATATTTAATAAACATAGGAACTCTGATTTAGAAATAATTTTTACTGAAGAAGTTGCACAAAATTTTGATCTTGAATTAAAAATGCCGAGGGTCGCTAGTGGTGGAAGACAAATTCACCGTGCAAACTACGAAGCTAATTCTGTGCGAGAATATTTAAAAACCAATTTTTATAAATTACTTAGATTTTTTAATTAGTTCTTTAAATTCTCGGTTTTCGAAAGATGATAATGTTGCCTTTTTGCTCTATAATTTGCATCCGATTAATTTAAAACGAATAAACTATAATAATTTTACTAAACTAGCTCAAGAGATTCATTCATATTATAAAATTAACAATTTTTTTCAAGAAGCTTTAGGATGGCACGAATATTGGGTTTCATATAAAGAAATGATTATTACTAAAGAAACTCCTGTAACAGAATTTTTACAACATTGTACATTTTACCCAGCAATCTCCAAAGCTTTAGAAATTTTAATTTGTCTTCCTCCAACTACATGCACTGTGGGAAGATCTTTTAGCATTCTAAGAAGAGTGAAAACATGGATTAGATCTACTATTAGCGAAGATCGGCTAGACGGTTTATGTATGATGAGCCTCCATCGCGATTACATAAGCGAAAATAAACAAAAATATATAGACGACGTTCTAAATGAATTTGCCAAAGATGCAAGGAATTTTAAATTAACATTTTCGGAAAAAGAATAAGTAGGTAGTGTTGTTTATTCACAATCAGATGGTAATATAACGATTTCTGACTTTTAAAAAGTTGGGAAGTTAGTTATTGTTAACCTTCGCGCCTTGGTCAGCTATCTTCGCCCTCGACAGTAATGAAACACATTCCACCTCGGTTAGTAATGTACTATTACTGTATTGTATTTTTTTTCCATAAATATTTATGTTGTTTTATATTTTTAAGAATATACTTATTTTTAGTATATTATATTTTTGTATTCTTGACTTTGCCCCCCCCCCCCCCTGAACAACATTGTATGGGCGCCCATGATGAAGGATGACGAATCAGGCCTAGTTGACGCCTTTTATTGAGACAAAATGATAATTGGCCGAAAAGGACGGTCTGCATGGCTGATAGTTCCGAACATCGATCAAACTATACAAAAATACAGAAACCACCTCGTCGAGGCCCGGTAAGTCAACCGAAACCCACTTCGCAATCAAGCCCGGCACGTCCCATTTTTCAAAGCAAATTCTTATCCCGAAATTATTTCTCTTGGCTCTCTCCTGGATTTTCATGGTCCGAGAGGACGATTCGGAAACAGCCGCAACTGCTGTGCTTTTAGCGTTCCAAACCATATACCCTGCTAGAGGATTTCAGGGAAATCGAACGCTAATACAGAAAAAAACATTCCCTGGATATCCCGACGGCGTCTCCAGGTCACTTTGGGTTACCCGGACGAATACTCTTGCGAGGGTTCAACATTTTAAATGGTTCCGCTATGTTCTGGAATAGAAATCAGATTACCTTCCAACATATGGACGCGAAGAAGAAGGCTACTGAATAATGGGAAACTGATTTTTGCCAAAATTTTTATGATTTCACTACAGGAAGTAGAAAATAATATCTCTGATGACAAAATAATGACAGAAGTAAAACGTTTTTGCGTCGAGAGAGTTTATATTATTTTTGATTAGATTTCGCAGAACATCTTCGGAAGCTGGGTCAACAATTTCTTGGGATTTATTCGAGGGTTCTTCCCTCTGTTCTTCATATTCTATTTTAGAAAAATCTGATGTGGACACCACACGACTTCCTTGTACGCAAGACTAATATGAAATGTAGACCCAATTATAAAATTGCACATTTTTGACGTAATTTGACATTAACATCTATTTTTTTATTTTTTTGTTATCTTTTGGTCCTAATTCATAGCAAGCTTCATTATAAAAACCAAAAAGTATATAAGTTTTAAATTTACATATCTCGCTTATACAAAGGGCTAATTTAATAATACTTGATGTACTAGACGCAGAATTTAATAGGGGATTCCACTATTTTTTTTTATAATTTCATCTGAACAAGTAAAACTAAGACTGTCGGTGAAAATCCGGTGAAAAAATTCCTATTAATAAGCGAGTTATAGTCTTCCGAAATTTGAAAATATAGATGTGACGTCACGTATATAAGTTTCTATACCAACTATTTTCTTCGTGGACCTAAATGTTCTTGAAATATATGCTATTTCTAAATTATATTTATAAAAAATAAATGAATATTATTATACTGTACAAGTCGACATGATTTATAATTGGAAATGTATTTAAATTATTAAGTTTAATTCAAAATATTTATATTCAAATAAAAACTGTTTGAGAATTGCACTACTGGACTGATAGCCACGCCTCCGCTATTTGAATATCTCTACTTCCATTGGTAGTAGGCTCCGCCCCTAACTCGGTATGCGTTATATATTTATAGGTGGTCTTTGAGTCGCCAATCAAAATAATATATATGGATTTCATATGAGTGACGAGTTGCTAAAACAAAAACCCCCTTATTTCCGAAGTATTTCAATTATATCATTTTATTTCTTTATTAATATTCATTATTATGCATATACTTTCACTATTTTTTACTAATTTCTCTTAATTCCATTGAGCTGTAATTCGCAATTCTCTAAAACTCTTATTTGAAGCATTTATTTCTAAAATCAAAATGAAACCATTTTATTCAAGAAAAACTTTTAACAACTTCAGGTAATATATCACTTCTGGTTAGCCTGTTTTAACCAAAATCTACTATGTTATTTCAATTGAAATAAAAGTCTTATATACGAAATTTGAAAAGTTTTAGATTATATTTTAAAATAGTTTTTCATTAAAATCTATTATAGGCTTCAAATAAAGTGCCATTTCTGGAAATTATGTAATGACCAAAAAGGGAGGTGCACAACTAGATGTTATAGAAGTCCTAAATACAAAATTTCAACGTTCTACGGCTTACCGTTTTTGAGTTATGCGAGATACGTACGTACAGACGTCACGACGAAATTAGTCAGAATGGATTCAGGTGGTCTTTGAGCCGCCAATTAAAATAATATATATATATATATATATATATATATATATATATATATATATATATATATATATATATGGATTTCATATGAGTGACGAACTGCTAAAACCCCCTTATTTCCGAAGTATTTCAATTATATCATTTTATTTCATAATTAATATTCATTATTACGCATATACTTTCACTATTTTTTACTAATTTCTCGTAATTCGATTGAGCTGTAATCCCCTATTCTCTAAAACTCTTATTTGAAGCATTTATTTCTAAAATCAAAATTAAACCATTTTATTCAAGAAAAACTGTTAACAACTTCAGGTAATATGTCACTTCTGGTTAGCCTGTTTTAACCAAAATCTACTATGTTATTCCAATTGACATAAAAGTCTTATATACCAAATTTGAAAAGTTTTGGATTATATTTTAAAATAGTTTTTCATTAAAATCTATTATAGGCTTCAAATAAAGTACCATTTCTAGAAATTATGTAATGACCAAAAAGGGAGGTGCACAACTAGATGTAATAGCAGTCCTAAATACAAAATTTCAACTTTCTACGGTTAATCGTTTTTGAATTATGCGAGATACGTACGTACGTACCGACGTCACGGCAAAATTAGTCAAAATGGATTCAGGGAAGGTCAAAATGGATATTTCCGTTGAAATCTGAAAACCGAAAATTTTCGCGATTACAATACTTCCTTTACTTTGTACAAGGAAGTAAAAAACGTCGTACAACTTAAAATTCTCGAAATGTCGTTACAGAAAGTTTAGAAAAATTAGTTTTAATAAGCATGACATACTTGCAAAATGAGAGTCGTTATATCAACAGAAGAAAATAGGAAACAATATAATTAGATAATATCCTATCGAAAAAAAAAGAAAGGATATCCATAGTTAATGCCTGATTTGCCTTGAAGATTATCGTCATTTCCTTAATGACAGGTTGCTTCAAAGAGTCGTAGACGCATAGGCGTAGTTAGGGGGGTACTTGGGGGTGCTTAGCACCCCCAAATTTTGAAATAGCACCCCCAAACAAAATTTCTATAAATTTTAATAATTTCATTTTAGACACATCTATTCATATTGACTGTTATATTAAATATTAAACATTATCAGATATTTTGAAAGCTGAAATTACTATTCTAAAGAACATGATGAGCAGTCAAGAATCAAATAATATTAAAAGTGTACTTAATCAAGGTACATTTGGTATTTATTATAAACTTTATAAAATTATTATTCTCTGTTATGAGGAGAACTAAAAACTGGCTGAGCACTACTATGACACAAAATCGCTTTACTAATTTAATAGTAGGTAGATAAGTATAGAATATTGAAAATGAACTTTAATAAAAAATAAAAAAAATAAATAAATAATACCTAAGATATTTTGCAAGAATTTATTCTTCTGAATGGAAACAGAAAATTAGCTTCGCGTCATGTTCCAAACTTTCTTTTCACAAAGTAAAATGTCATTTTTAACACATATCATAAATAACTATTTTGTTACTTTAAATAATATGGGGTCTCGTGGCCGCGTGCCTGAGTATCAGGTCGAGAATATGGGGAACCGTGTTCGGTCCCGACCGACGCCAAATATTTCGAATTTTAAATGGCACATTGACCCCTGTGGTGCACTCTTCACGCCAGCAATGAGTGCCCGTGAGGTGACGCCTGGTAAGCGCCCACACGATGCAAATATTTCATCATTACCGATATCTGTGTACAAAGCAGATTGGCACACCCAGCAATGGGTAATAAGACGTGATGATATATTTATTTATTTATTTAAATTCTTTTTTTTTTATTTTGTAAACCACCTTTTTTTTCATTTAAGGTAAGGGACTTTAGCACCCCCTAATTTTAAAGTCTAACTTCGCCTATGCGTAGACGTAATCAGGTGTGAATCAATGAACAGAAAATATGCGCCGATTTTGTAATTCGAAGGTAAAACTTTCTCAAATCCTTTATTCAATCATCAATAAATATACTTTCTCTTCCTTTCTGAAAATCAGAAAATATTCTTACATCATTCGTCAGCCATCTAACGAGGAAGAAATCAAGTGCAAAAACAAAAGATAACGGAAGTAAACAAATGCATAGTAAAATGTCACTCAGTGCAATGCTGACGTAATCCATAAACAACACAACGTCGCAAAAAACAGTTGATAAATGCAAAGCAATGATATGCTAAGTCGCGGGGCTTGTTCTGCATATAAATAGTGACCTGAAAGGCTGAAACGAAACCGGGCCTCAGTGAACGTTGTTTGCGAAAATAAAATTCGTATTCGCCGACACATTTCGACACCGGGCATATATGGACATATCCTCAAAATGCTTTAATGCGGCCGAACCTAAAACGAGCTCTTGCAAAATTCATGCCTTCGCAGAACTTTACGAAAAGAATACAACCAACGCAAAACGTGCTACGAAGTGGAAAATAGAAAAATAGCTGTTTGTTTATTGCTTCCAGAGCAAATGCATTTTATATTTTATTGAATTGTATTATACTTTTAAATTTATAAATTAAAGCAAAGAAGTAAACACATAAAACACATTTTCGCCTTCTCCATAATGAAATCGATAATTCATATGTGTATAAAACATATGAAATATTAGTATGAACTACTGCTACTGATTAAGGGTAATTAGCAAGTATTTGACTAGCATTTCTTTATCTCTGTCAGTCGTTCATGGATTATTTTGGAAAAAATACTTCAAATACTATAATGAGCCGATTTCACATTTTTCAAAAAATATTTTAAATGAAAGTTTATGCAATATTTTTCTTATTAATAATTATTTTTTTAATAATTTGTTGTTATTTTCGTAAATAATTAAATACGAATATTGGCGCCAAAATAGTCAAGAAAAACAACCCCCCACTCCTGTGTTGTAGAAGCATATACATTACGTCATTCACAGCCAATCGGAAAACAGTTTTTCCATCACCTACATTTATTTTTGTTATTTAGATAAATAAACATAGGCGATAGTTTGTCACATGTCAATAACAAACTTCTAATTTGACATTTGACGCTGACATTTTCCATTATAAATGAGTAATAATGGCTAATACAGAATACACTCAAGTCGGACAGTTTACCGAAAATCGAAAGCTGGACGATGGCTGAATTTATATCAGAAAACGACTGTTTTACTGTTGCCGAAATAAGGTGTGTTAAAGAGTTAAGGTAAAATAAAATGTAAAAATCCAACCATTAGCTCTTCGACCTACTGCTCCCAGCCACAATTTTGTTTTCTTCGCATCTTTTGGCGTATTTATAAATTCAATAGTAAGTTTGTTCCTAGCGCATTTTTGCAAGAAAGCACAATACGATACTGTAAATTACTCATTTTATATTGAATTTTGTATTGTCTAACACGAACCAAACTACAAAATTTGTCAACTTTGACAATATATTTATCATAACACTTGTAACAAAACACAAAGAATTGACACTTTTAAAGGACCAATTGGAGCCGATGAAGATGTATGTGTTGTGACGTCACATTCTGTTTCAGATCATGTGACTTTTTCAAAATGTCCAAATTTCAAAAATTAATTGTAAAATCTCTAATGGATATTTGGTGATATTTTCAAATTTGAGACTATTTAAAGAATGATATCGTTTTAAATTTAATACTTAGAAAGCATATAAAAATTCTTGCAACAGCCCTATTAATTTTTGTATAACTTTTATTTGTAGTATTTTTCTCTAAAATAATCCATAAATGATTGACAGAGAAAAACAATGCTAGTTAACTGCTCACTACGCATACTTAACAATTTAAGTGCCACCATTTAAAAAGGTATCAGATTATGAAATTAATTAATTTTACGTTAATTAGAACAAAATTAATTTGTGGTGAAACATTGGTCTCGCTCAGCCCCCAGCTTTTAAAATTGTCCAATACGGCCGTGTGAAACCAACGTGCCTCCTCACTATTATACATGTCTGAACATATTCATATTGTCTAATACGGCTGTGTGAGACCAACGTGACACCTCACCATTTCATGTCTGAACCATGTTCATAACTCCAATAGTAATATTTGACTGAATGTATTTTATATATTAATTAATTTTTTCACAAAATACAGGGTGTAATCATACTTCGGGAAAAAATGAAAGGGCATATAGGACTGACCAAAATGAGTAAAAAGGCTTAATCAACATGAGTCCGATCTTCAACTGTTTCCGAGAAAGAAGCCATTTACTATTAGAGTCGAAGAAAATTGAAAAAGATAGTGATTGAACAAAATTTTGTCTATGTCAGTAAATATAGACTGAAAAAATCAATAAAATTTTATATGAAACATTTTTCTCAATTTCTAATCTAATAGTAACGAAGATATTTGCAAATCAAATATTGGCCAAGGTTGCCACAACATTTAACCCCGTAAAAACTCATTTTTCACTGCCTTATATGTCGGAAACAGTTGAAGATCGGACCCATGTTGAATTAAGCCTTTTTTACTCATTTTAGTCAATACTATATGCCCTTTCATTTTTTTCTCGAAGTATGAGTACACTCTATAGTTCCAAAATTACTATCTGTATAACCCTGAATTTACGGCCGCGTGAAGTCACATCGGTCTCACAAAATCAGTAGGCCAAACACGGTTTCTGGCACGTCAGGTCGCACTCTACCCTCACCCTCTAACATAAGTTTCAATGCTATATTCAAGACCAGTGCGGCACCACGCAGCCGAACATGTAATTTGATATTATGAGTCCACATAGGCCTCACGCGGCCAGAACAGTAAAAAAAGTGTAAGATCACGTTGGCACCACACGGCACTTAAAGTGTCAATCATTTGTTCATATGAACAGTCATAGTATTAAGAATGGGGAACGATGAAATGGATATAATAAGAGATTTGATAAAAGAATTTTAGAATAAAATAAATTGGAATAATGGCAAAACGAAATATTTGAAGTGAAGAGGATCATCACGTTCATTAATCAAATATGCATGTGTCGCAACTGTTTTCAAACCAATCTGCAGATTTGTTTTGAAAATTGCATGTTAACAAAATCACGCAATTTTTAATGAAACCTGAAACCATTTCAAAACGGCATGTAAACTTAAATAATAATTAATATTGAGTGATGAACAAATGATAACTTTTTGAAACAAATGAAAATTCTCCTTATATTTACCTCCCGCTACACTTAGTAAGGTTGCTAAAAATCGCATATCGAGATTTTGGTAAATGACCTCGTTTTAAGGTCCTTAGAATCCGATTTTAACATTTTCGACCTTTTTCTAATATGGAAAGAACCCATTAGATTTTGGTGTAAATCGGATAACCGGAAATGGCACTTTACTTGAAGCTCAAAATAGTTTTTCTTCAAAAAATGTTATTATTTCGAGATTTATGTTATTATAAATTTTCTACAGGTTTGCACTAATACTTTTTCTATACATTTTATGGATAAATTTATAAAATTATCTATAATTTAAATCCCGAAGCCTACGCTTTGAACGAACTCCTTGGTTACACAGTTCCAGCGGCGGATTTAAGGAAAAGGCCCAGGGCGCAAAAATATTTTTTTCTTATCATGTTTAACTGACTCATATAAAAGGTTAACGAAAAATTCAATCGAAATAAAAAAAATTTCATTGAACAATGAAAGGCGTAAGGTTGAACAATATTCATGGTTAATTTATTAATTACGTTCTTGATTTATAAATGTCCTCAGAAATTTAAAAAAGCCTATTTGGTTTTTAACATTTACTGGATTACTGCCCCCAATAGAGATGTATTCGTATAGAGGTTTGGCTCTACTCGATCCGAGAAAAATATCTCAGCCAGACTCGAAGATCGGCTCGACAATAAATAGCAGGCTCGGCTTGAAAACTGACTCGAAACCGGTCTCGGCTTT
The DNA here is from genome assembly GCA_963082715.1 of Harpalus rubripes. Lineage (NCBI taxonomy): Eukaryota > Metazoa > Arthropoda > Insecta > Coleoptera > Carabidae > Harpalus > Harpalus rubripes. The sequence continues at coordinate 73,431,179 of OY720450.1, forward strand.
AGGCTTTGTATTCTTGAAGTAAAGACCAATATGGTAAGTCCGACTCGGCTCAACTTTGTCAAATGATCGGCTCGAATATGAAAATAGACCCGACTCGATGATCGCCTCGAAATCGGGTCGGGCCAAAGCTAAATATCGAATACATCCCTACGCACGACATATTAATTAAATTAAATATCAAGAATGAGCACTTCACATTCGCGACTAGAAACTAAATCTCTTTATGGTGCATCAATATTATTTTACTTGTAACGAGTAATATTAACCTGAATACTTTGATTTTGTTCGTCTAATGAAAAATATATTTATAAATTTTGTTTGATGGGAACCTGACGCCCTTTCAGATAAGGAACCGAAGGCCCTTTCTGACGAGGACCTAGGGAGTAAGTATCCTGCTTACCGTTAAATCTGCCACTGCACAGTTCGTATCACAAATGTATGTAACTGAAAGATAAATGTCACTGTCAAAAAACTAATCATTTCAAATTAATAATAGTAACGTTTGAAAAAAAAATAATCAATAGAACCATCGTTATATGGAATGGAACAATACAGTTTCCAGCATAAGTAAATATGTCAGTAGGTATATTTACCTACTTACTTAATCCGGATACCCTTCTACCCTTTCGAGTGTGGGTGTGGTTTACACTTTTCCTCCGTATGTTTCTCCATTTGTTCCCGTCTTTCGTTTTGTTTGTTATATTTTCCCATCTTTCTCCTCTTCTTTCTAGTGCTTTCCTAACTTCGTTTTGCCAAGTTCTTCTAGGTCTTCCTCTTGGTCTTCTTTTTCCGGTTCTTGCTTCATATATTTGTTTTGTTAGTTTATTGTCATCATATCTGTTAATGTGTCCAAACAATCGTAGTTGGCTTTCTTCTATTTTATCTTCTATCGGTTTTATATTTAGTGTTTCTCTATACTTTTCATTCTTTATTTTGTCCAGTCTGACTTATTGTCGTTGTCCAAGTTTCGGCACCGTATAGAACGATTGGAGTCACCACTTTTTTGTGAATTTCTATTTTTGTTGTCTTAGGGATTTCCTTTTTTTTTAAGAAGGAGTTCTTGTTATAGTTAAATAGTCTTCCTCCTCTCGTTATGCGTTCTTTTATTTCCTCCTCTAGTTTTCCGTTTTGAGCTATTATTGATCCTAGATATTTAAATTTTTTGACTTGTTCTAGGATTACTGCTTCTAATTTAATTGTATGTTGTTTTTCTTCTTTATGTATGATCATTGTTTTTGTTTTCTCCGTATTTATTTTCATGTTCTTCTTTTTAAGATATTTATTCAGAATTTCTATGTTTTCTTGTAAAGTCTTTTCATCTTTTGCTACGAGTGCCATGTCATCTGCATAACAGTGTTCTGATATTTTAATTTGATTTAGTTTCCATGTCCCTACGTTAAAAGCTTTATTGGTTCTTTTTGTTTCTTTGATCACATCGTCCAGTACTATAGAGAACAATATCGGACTTAGGATGCACCCTTGTCTTACCCCCGTGGTTGTTTCGAAAAGGTCTGACTTTTCATGTTTTGTTCTCACATTTTTGTCTCGATGTATAGGCTTTTTAATCCTTTTATTAGGTATGTAGCAAAAATCTATGCAAGAATAATGGAAAAGAGAATAAGAGATATAATAAAAGAATCTTTAGAAGAGTCTCAGTTTGGATTCCGACCATATAGGGGAACTCAAGACGCAATCTTCATTATAAGACAATTCTCAGAAAAAGCGATCAAAGGAGGAAAGGAAATTCATTTAGCATTCATAGATCTAGAAAAAGCATTTGATAGAATAAAAAGAGAAGACATGTGGACATCACTGCAAAACAGAGGAATACCGACATACCTAATAAAAGGAGGTATATTTAAATTAATAAAAATCAAATGGCGTGAGGTATAGTGTTGGCTACATCAGATTTTTACTTCCTTGTACGAAGTAAAGGAAGTATGTATTATAATCGCAAAAAATTTTGGTTTTCAGATTTCAACGGAAATATCCATTTTGACCATCCCTGAATCCATTTTGACTAATTTCGTCGTGACGTCTGTACGTACGTACGTACGTGCATGCATATGTATCTCGCATAACTCAAAAACGGTTGAAATTTTGTATTTATGACTGCTATAACATCTAGTTGTGCACCTCCCTTTTTGGTCATTACATAATTTCTAGAAATGGTACTTTATTTGAAGCCTATAATAGATTTTAATGAAAAACTATTTTAAAATATAATCTAACACTTTTCAAATTTGGTATATAAGACTTTTATGTCAATTGGAATAACATAGTAGATTTTGGTTAAAACAGGCTAACCGGAAGTGACATATTACCTGAATTTGTTAACAGTTTTTCTTCAATAAAATGGTTTCATTTTGATTTTAGAAATAAATGCTTCAAATACAAATTTTAGAGAATTAAATTCTGTGTCTAGCACATCAAGTATTATTAAATTAGCCCTTTGTATAAGCGAGATATGTATATTTAAAACTTATATACTTTTTGGTTTTTGTAATGAAGCTTGCTATGGATTAGGACAAAAAATAACAAAAAAATAAAAAATAGATGCTAATGTCAAATTACGTCAAATACGTCCACATCAGATTTTTTAATGAAACTTGTGTAATTTCATTAAAAACGGTAAAAAATGTTAGTATAAATTCATAATCATAATAGTGTATTTCTGCAGCTATTTATAACGTACTTTTCAAGTAATTAAAAATTAACATGGCATATACGTATTTCATGTTTACGCTTAATAAAATATTAAGTATCTTCAGTAGTATTTTTATGTCAAAAACCTGTAGCAGGATGTAGTAAACAGTTATAAAACGAAAGTCGAAAGTAAGAAATAAAAATGAACAGTTGCTGGTCCGCGCCTAGACTTACACCGTACCGTAACGTAACGCTGATTGGAGGGGCTGAAGCGTGTCACACACTCACGCACACGCACACAACTCGGTGTACTGGCACGTTAGCGTAGCGAGCGTTACATAAACTCGGCCCCGGCCGTAGACCGTGCAGCGAAGATGAGAATTAGGTCAGAATTGGCGTTAAAAACGCGACTGTTTTCGCAAACGCAGACGCGAAAGGTCGTTATACTCCACGCACGCGCACTTGCAGCCTACTTTGTTTATGAAGAAAGGTAAATAAGACATGTACACACTCAAGCACAAGCACTCAGATGGAATTTGCAAAAGGAGGCTTCAAAGAATTAATGGCAAATCAAAAAGTGTTTGACAAGATGTAAGATGTAGGTCAAATGAATGTTATACATTTCTTGTCATATTATTTGTGGCAATGGCAACTCATGTTTATTCTAAAGCTTGTTTGACACGATTATAAATTATTAGAAAACTTGTTAAGAAATTTAGTAACGAATTTGTATCATTGGAAACGAATGTTACACAAATAGGATGTACTATTCTTTCACAAATTTTATTATAACTTTGTGTTATGCAACCATAAAATGTCAATGCCCTCCCCAGAATGGCCATGCCCCCCCCCCCTAGGAAAAATACATATTAATGTAATAAAATATATTTAAATTATTGATATAATTTAGGGAATGGAGTGGTGAAAATTGATTAATCGACAGGAATTTAAGTGAGTAGTCAATAATTTGGTAATTTTTCTATTTGAAAAATTCTGAATAAGCAATAATTATTCGACAAATTATGCTCTTTTTTAAACAATAAAATAAGCGTTTTGTTCTTTATTATTCTTAAATTCACTGTATTTAATCACTAGCTAAAGTAACGAGCGATGCCTGGGAGTTTTCACGTAAAAAATTTCAAAACAATCCACATTGAAATATTCCGGAGAATTCGAAAAGTTTCTTACATGTTCCAAAATAATCTAAAATTTACATAAAAGTTTAAGAAGGTTTCTCATAAAGTTCAGGAGAGTTCTAGAATGTTTCAGAAAGTTCAGAATTTCGAGAGGGTTCTGGAATTTTCCATAAAATTCCAGAACGTTTTAGAATTTCCTTTTCCATAAAGTTCTTTAACGTTATGGGGTCTCGTGGCCGCGTGCCTGAGTGTCAGGTCGAGAATCTGGGGAACCGGGTTCGATCCCGACCTACGCGAAATATTTCCAATTTTAAATGGCACAAAATTTACCCCTGTGGTGCGCTCTTCACGCCAGCAATGAGTGCCCGTGAGGTGACGCCTGGTAAGCGCCCGCACGGTGCAAATATTTTATCATTACCGATATCAGTGTACAAAGCAGATTGGCACATCCAGCAATGGGTAATAAGCCGTGATGATATATTTATTTTATTTATTTATTTCTTTAACGTTCTAGAATTTTTCTGAAAGTTCCAGAAAGTTCTATCTGTGTCGCTATTTAAAACTTAACTGAGCTCAGCCGCCCTTTATATACTTATTTATAATTGCCAAAAATTTAGAATATTCTAGAATTTTTCGGTATATTCTAGAATTTAATGGGATATTCAATAATTTTTTGGAATATTGTAAAACAGTGATTTTCAAAACACATCTTTTAAATGCGTACATACGACAAAATGGGATTTGCTATTTATTTTGCATTTCGAACTCAAAGTGCACCCCCCCCCCCCAGAAAACAGCTATTGTTTCAATGCCAATGGTCTGCCACCGGTGATATCACCAACATCGCAAAACTTTAAAAAAATCATATCTTGCTTAATGTAAGGAATTTTTATTAATGGTCATATATTTGTAGGTCCAGTTTCATACAAATAAAAATAAAAAATCTGATGTGACCAACACGATATCTTCAGCCATTTAATTTTATTAATTTAAATATACATACTTACATATTTACATATGCTGGAAACTGTATTAAGTTCCATTCCATATAACTATGGTTCTATTTACTATTTTCTTTTCTATAACGTTACTATTATTAATTTGAAATTAGTTCTTTGACAGTGACAATTTATGTGTCAATTACATACATTTGAGATATGAACTGTGTAACCAAGGAGTTGTATTTGCTGTTTACTTAAAGAGTAGGCTCCGATACATCATCGTGAAAATGTTAAAATTGGATTCTACGGACCTTAAAACGTGGTCATTTACCAAAATTTCGATATGCGATTTTTAGCACGATCCCTATACCTCCCTTACCAAGGGTAGCGGGAGGTAAAAAGAAAGGTTTATGGGCCCATTACAAAATTGTGCTTTAGGTTCGGTTATGTTAAAGTATGTTCGGAAAAATCAGAGTGTCTATTTTTTCTGAATCAAAAAAATCCACCAAATTATATGCATGCTAAGCGAACAAAATTTTAAAATTTCTGTTGCCAGGTGACCATCGCCCATTAACCACTTAACCATCGCCCATTAACCATTTCACTGTCGCCCAGTTCCCACGTACTGTTTTTTAAATTCCCCAGTAATTATTTTGATAAATTCTAACGACTAGTTTTAAACCAATCATGATGCAAAACCCTTGAAAATTCAACGAATGGGAACAGCATTATACTGATAAAACTCCGTTACCCCAATAAATTTCCGCTACCAAGTAAATAAACAGTTGTTATTGTTTATAATTGTCAGCGTGACAGTTAATTAATATCTCAAGTTTAAAAATAAAATAATTAATTTTTTTCATTTGCGTTTTCTTTGGAATTTATCTCACCAAATACCACACGACCTCTCTGATTTTCTCAGATAAAATGGGGTCTCGTGGCCGCGTGTTTGAGTGTCTGGTCGCGAAACTGGGGAACCGGGTTCGATCTCGACCGACGCCAAATATTTCGAATTTTAAATGGCACAAAATTGACCCCTGTGGTGCACTCTCCATACCAGCAATGAGTGTCCGTGAGGTGACGCCTGGTAAACGCCCGCACGGTACAAATATATCATCATTCATTACCGAAATCTGTATACAAAGCAGATTGGCACACCCAGCAATGGGTAATATGTCGTGATGATATATTTATTTATTTAAATTTTATTTTTAAGCACTCTTTCTTTTTGCTTTTAATCAAAATCATTCAAGTAAACTTTTATTAGTTAAAATCCCTCCTCCTTCGGAGTCGTGCAAAATAAAAAAAATATCGATAAAATCAAGAGGTCTTGTAATATTACTTCTGACAATATTCCATAAGAAAATATGTTGAGAATTTTTAAGTCGTGGAAGAAACGAATAGTGAAGTGTATTATTGTTGAAGAAAAGTACTTTGAACATATTTGCAATAAATTTTTAAAAAATATGAACCATGTATCTTATTCTTAATCATTCTAGCGTAACCTTCAAACAATGTTGGTCTTTTATAGACTGAAATGTATAATATTCATCACTTGTATACAAATACGTATGCCTTGTTCCATTTAAGCCATTCAGTATTGTAGGGAATAGGGTATAGTTTTGAACTCTCTGATTGGCTGAAGGAGACGAGAGACAAGATGACCCAATGTAATTTCGGCTACTTAAAATTAGCGCTGATATCAGCGCCATCTGCTGAATGGCTTAAATGGAACAGAGTATAGTTATTAAAATAGGTGGAATTCCGGCATCAAGTTTTACAAAAAAAATTAAAGAAATTCATTTATTTCATACAAAAAGTGTTACAAGTTATTCATTATAAGAAAATTTGTATTCATGCATTTCTTCATGGCTTTGATAATAAATTATCTTCCCTGAGAACTAAAAACTAAGTAGAATGGCCTACAAAAACATGTTTACATTTGGCAGATCCGCTTGCAGTAATATTTACACGTTAGAGTGTAGTGTGAATGAACTCTAAATCAAATTAAAATATGCGATGATTTTTCACATTCCACTTTCGCTGTTTAAAGGCCCGTCTACACCGCCGCGCTAATGAATGGGCATTAGACACGGTCGAGGGAATGGTTCGGTGTTTTAGTTCGCATCAGTGGGGTCTAATTACACCACAGAGGACGTAAAACTGTTACGGGAGGGAACTTGCGAACAGAGTACAAATTATAGATAAATACATCATACATAGTACTTTTTGTAGACAGATAAGGAGAGATAGTTCTATCTACTTATCTAGAATAGTTCTAGACGATGGGTTGGTGCTTCAGTTTTGTATACCATAATTTCGAAACCATATATGGAAATAATGGTTTCTGTAGTAAGCTGCGTTTAGAACTAAATAATTCCAATGTATATATGAATTTAACTTTGTAATTTTGTAATTACCTTCCGACACCTTTCGGTAAAGAAGGTATAGTCTTTGGTCAAAAAATTCGATGATGAGTTTTTAATCAATAAGCACGTTTTATGGTCCCTAGAATACAATTTTATTATTTTTACGATGATGTCTGTATGTGTGTGTGTAATAAAAATTTCGTCTGCGATAACTCTAATACTAAAATTTCAAAATTTATAATTCTATCGTATTCTTCTTCGTTAGATCCATATGAAGAGCTGATTAGATTTTGGTTACAATTGGTCAACCCTCATTTGAAGATTTTAACAGTTTTTCTTGAAAAACTCATTTTAAATATCATTTTTTCACATTTAATGTTATTATAAATACTAAAGAATATTTTATTCTCTGTACGATTTGTCTGCATTTTATACTTAATATAAAATGGGTTCAGAGTTAAAAAATTATAAAGAAATTATATTTCATAAAGTACACAGCTATGGAAATAGGTACTATTGGCGACTAAAACTACCGATGGCGGCGCTAGTGTTGTAGCATACACGTGCTCTGAAAATGGTATTGGGCTATAAGATCGCATACAGAAACATTGTATAACCAACAGTCGTTTGTTCGAATGTCATTATAATTTACACAAAATTATTACTAAAACTATTTATAAAAAGTTTAATGAATTAGAAAACTAAAAAGAAACTTTATATGTGTGCAGTGCGTATAGGTGAATAAAATATAATTTAAAATAGGTATTGTTAAAGATATTACACACACTATTATTCAGTAATGCTATGACAACCATTCAATACACTGCAGCCTACTTCTAACACTATAACAGTATATGAAAATATATAGGGTGTTCCATGTAAAAAGACAAACAATTCTCGCCGAGCGGTAATACAACATCCTGTATATGTGAATATAATTTTACGTTATGCTCTTTAAGTAGACAAATATATGCTGTGACTAATCAAATATCGCTTCATACAAGTATGTATATACGTATTTACTTCTCTGTGCACCTGACGATGACTTAACGTCAAAACAGATGTTGGGAAATAAATAAATATTTATAAAATTTAAAAACAGGTGTTACTGTCTTAGGTTAGGAATACCAGTATTTCCCTAAATATGTATTTTTTCTATTTATAATATCTTATGTGCCATATTTCCTTTTCAAGATGGAAACAAGAGTAACATATAAATAACAAATTACTAAATAATTATTTCGGTTGAAATATGAATTTTTTCAAAAGTTTGGAAATCACTGTTTCTAATTATATTAGCCGTCTTCCTAACTGTTCTGCTATAACATACTTTCCTTCCAAGAACGGTATCGTACAGAAAAATATACTGTTAGATATAAACAATGTGTTATAAAATAGTTTTGGAAGGTTCACCTTGAAATACTTCAACAGTTTCAAGTGCCTTGGTAATTAAGTAGTTTCCCAGAAGAATGTAAACTAATAGATTGTATCTTTCGAAGAATTTTAATATGTTAAGTAGGTATCTGACAATAGGAAAATCTTTCCTTATAGTATTTCATAGTACTCCTCGATCCATTTTGGCAATAATTTAAAAATAGCTTCATTTTAGCATTGTACACTAAAATTTATTTAGTATTTATTAATTACCCACTGGCGATGCTTAATATAACATATCCTTAACTTTTCAGGGACGGCAAGAACTACATTATTCGTGGTTTTAACTGAAATGAAGGAGGGACTCGAATTTAATGTTGGACAAAAATTAGTTCTGTTGGACCCTGTAACCCTAGTAAATATTTTATTACTATTTGCACAAGCCTATGTATTTTTTTAAAATTCTGATGTGGCTAGCACATTACCTTCCGTCAGTACTATGTATTTTGTATCAAACAGAAAGTTCCTTGCAAAAGATTCTATTTCTTGTACACTACCTTTAGGCAGTTGTATGTATTTTATACAGTGTGTTAAAAAAAATTCCTAACTCGGAGTAGGCTATGAACAGTGAAACGTATGTCTGATCCTTATTTAATTCAAAAGTGAAGTTGACAAAATTAATCTTAAAATCTAATTTTAAGGAGAGAAGACAATAAAGGATGCAGTATATTCAAATTTCTTTCCAATTTCTAAAATAAGTTCAAAAAGAAAAGCTTTGATTTTCTTTAGATAACATTTTTGACAATATCTCGTCATATTGATATTATTTTTTTTTTAATTCATATACGTTTCTTTTTCCAAAGCCTACTCCGAGTTAGGAATTTTTTTGAACAATACAAATTCCATACAGAAAGTTTCTATCAAAAGATCCTATATTTCCAGTAAAATTATAACACAAACATACTGTCAATTGTACTTCACGCTGTTTTCAGAGTTATAGCATAGCTGGCTAATATACCTATCATATTTAATTTCTTTATAATTTTTTAACTCTATATCCATTTAATATGAAGTATAAAATGCATTCAAATCGTATAGACAATAAAATATTCTTTAATATTTAAATTATTAAATATGAAAAAATTAACTTCGTTTTTTCTAGAAAAACTGTTAAAATCTTCAAATTAAGGTACTTCCGGTTGACCAATTATAACCAAAATCTAATCAGCTCTTCTTATGAATGTAACGAAGAAGAATACAAAAGAATTATAATTTTTGGAATTGTACTATTTGAGTTCTCGCAGGCGAAAATTTTGCCACAAACAGACACACATACAAACATAATCGTAAAAATAGTAAAATCATATTCTAGGGACCCTAAAACGTGCTTTTTTATCAAAAACTCACCATCGAATTTTTTGACCAAAGACAATACTTTCCTTACCTAAAGGTGACGGAAGGTAAAAACAACCGTAATAAATTTGGTGTTTGTGTTTTTAATTAGTATTAATGATTTCTAAATTTTCTGATTGATTTCGTGTTTGTGCCGGAATGGTTCTGCCAGCTTCAGAGACTTATTTTTCATAGTAATAAAAAAATAATAACCAAGCGACAAAAACCCCCCACCCACTCTTGTGACGTTAAATTACATACATCAAGTCAATCATAGCCAAAAGGAAAACACTTTGGCCATCACCTACGATATTTATATAAATAAATTTCGTGATATTTTCAAATTCGAGGCTATTTAAAGATTTTTTTTAAATTATATACTTTGAAGGCATATATATTGAGAATAAGAAAATTACGTAGGCCGTACAAAACAAAATTTGCACTATCATGTCAAAATATTTATGTATATAATAGGCAAGCCAAGTTTTGAGATAGGTTAAATAAAGCACAAATTAGAATAAACATTTGCGTGACATTATTTACTATTTCAAAGTCGGTACGCAATTAATTAATACATGCATAGTAGAATCAATTTTTCATGGAAACAGTTGTGGAATAAAGGAAACCGTGTATTTATATATCGTATTAGAAATGCTGATGTAATAGGGTAATATTAATATTTGATTTCGTTAATTTTTTTTTTCCAACTATTAAAACTATAATTATCGTTATTATGACACAGCGACATACAAAAATAGCATTTATGTTAAAAGAAGAGATAGATTTTTCTACTAAACTATTATTCACGAAAGATGACTATTCAAGGTCATTTGTGAGCCGCCTGATATAATATTACTTCCAGATAACTTCAATGCATTTCGTATGCATAGGCGTGCAACATGAAATATTTATGGACACATTTTAACTGAAAAAATAAGAGTAATTTATTTCAAAATCATGTTTCTTTCTAAATAATGCATTTCTGAAAGATTTATGTTTTTCATTTATGTGTTTGCAAAATACAAAAATATAGACTTAACTTGTAAACCAGGGAATAATAATTTGATTTACACGTCAACGCCACTGGGTAAATATTAGCACAGATGGCAGTGTAGTAGATAATTAGGAATCTGTAATTCTACGACATACGTCATTATTATTTATAGTAGAAAGTAATGCCACTATTTACGTATATCTGTCACACCACATAAATTAAATAGCCATAGGTCAAATAACCTTTCTCTTTCTAATACCAAATGTTGCTAAGCTACTGCTATAACGTGATGTGTATTCTTTCTTCGAACAAATGACCTTGAATAGTCATCTTTCGTGAATAATAGTGTGCACAAAAGTAGTCAGCGCCGACAGCGGACAAAGATGACAAAATAGTTACTCATTGAAACATAGCAAGGTTATGTTTTATGTCAGAATAATTTTGCAATTTCTATTTTATAAAATATTTGCAATGAATGCGTATGATAGGACGTCAAATATTATGTGATGCAGTGGGGGATGTAATAATTCTTACAAAATTACCGATTGAAGTATCAAATTTTATAAATTTCCTAGAAGATTATATGAGGAGAAGATGTATAAGAAAATAACTTTTCAACAGACATCTTCTACTAACATGAAAAATTCTCTTAGGTATGCATATTTTCTCATTGTAAAAGATACTTATCGTATGAACAAAATTTCAACAATGGTCGTCTGATTGCAATAATGAATTATATAAAAATGTGTTTCTTAAGTTAATATTTGAACAAGATATAATATAAGAAGCAGAAAATTGTCTTAAAATTGTATAATACTTGCAGTTGTATGAAATAGAAGTCTATTTTTGACATAATTCGTCTATTTATTATAGATTTTGTACATGTAATGTTAATGTTAAAAATAGAAATTCACATGGTTCGTATTTTTCGTGTATTTTCTTTTCGAGCTTGTGCAACTGAGGAATCTCCTTCATTTATTGCGAATATAAAAGAAAGATGCTAACATCATACACTGATATCGTGATATGTAGAAATTTTCTTCTTTCCAATCATTCAAGTTTTCCAACTTTTTAATCTCAATTTCTATGTATTGTGCATCTTGAAACATTTAACTAACATTATAAATTATAATGTAAAATTAAATATGATAAAATGGTTTACAGAAATCTCACATATTATGAGTAAAATTATATTTTCTGCCACAGTACCTTCGCTGGTATTTTGACTTTTTTGATTGTCACATCATATATAGCATTTTAAATATTTTCTTTATTTATTTCAATATACTATGATGTATAATATTCATACACAATAGCAACAACCCAAAATAAAATTGTAAATTGTATCACTTTCTCGAAATGTCAAGATTGATTCGGTAATCAAAAATGCCAATGTAGCCGTTAGAGGCGCTGACGCTCAAAATGTGCACATTGCCTATACAGAGCACTCAGAACAAGTAGCAATAGGCGATGTGCACATTTTGAACGTCAGCGCCTCTAACGGCTACATTGACATATTTGGTTACCGAATCAATTTTGACATTTCGAGAAAGTGATACAATTTACAAATTTATTTCGAGTTTTTGCTATTGTGCATGAATATTATACATCATAGTATATTGAAATGAATAAAGAAAATATTTAAAATGCTATATATGTGTTGTGACAATAAAAAAAGTCAAAATACCAGCGAAGGTACTGTGGCAGAAAATATAATTTTTCTCATAGTATGTGTGATTTCTGTAAACCATTTTATCATATTTAAATTTATATTATAATTTATAATATTAGTTGAATGTTACAAGATGCACAATACATGGAAATTGAGATTAAAAAGTTGGAAAACTTGAATGATTGGAAAGAAGAAAATTTCTACATATCACGATATCAGTGTATGATGTTAGCATCTTTCTTTTATATTCGCAATAAATGAAGAAGATTCTTCATTGAAAATATACCAGGCTCTAAGTGGAATCAGTTGCACTAGCTCGGAATTATGTCAAAAATAGACTTCTATTTCATACAACTGCAATGATTATACAATTTTAAGACAATTTTCTGCTTCTTATATTATATCTTGTTCAAATATTAACTTAAGAAACACATTTTTATATAATTCATTATTGCAATCAGACGACCATTGTTGAAATTTTATTCGTATGATAAGTATCTTTTACAATGAAAAAATATGTATACCTAAAAGAATTTTTCATATTAGTAGAAGATATCTGTTGAAAAGTTATTTTCTTATACATGTTCCTCATATAATCTTCTAGGAAATTTATGAAATTTGATACTTCAATCGGTAATTTTGTAAGAATTATTAGATCCACCACTGCATCACATAATATATAACGTCTTATCATTCGCAATCATTGCAAATATTTTATAAAATAGAAATTGCAAAATTATTCTGACATAAAACATAACCTTGCTATGTTTCAATGAGTAACCAATTTTGTCATTTTTGTCCGCTGTCGGCGCTGACTACTTTTGTGCACACCGCTTATACAATTCAATAGAGCGGCGCAAATAATGGTCGTTGCCATCCAATGTTATAATATAATGAAAGCAGTGAGCGATATGCCGCTTTATCATGATGATATTTAAAGTTTTATTGCTGGAAATGACAATTTTTTCTGACTATATGTTCATTCGTGCAGAGCAGTTTTTGTTAAATATCTTTGTAACGAAAAAATGACATTCGTGATAAAGAAAATATATTCATGTTTATAAATAGTTTACTATTTGAAATTCGCAATAGTGAAAAATTCTACCTACAGGTGGTGTGTATTTATTTTCTGAATATTTTATGAGATTCTAGGAATTTATTGCATAATGTACGAGTATATCTAGTTTCATCTTACTGCCATGAACTGTAAGTAGGTAACGTTACATAAAACATATCATGCGATTTAAACAGTTTTATAAATCATGAAATGCTACAAATTATCTGTCATGTTACAAATCTGTGTTATTGCTGATTATTCATTTAATTAAATGCTAAATGCTTTCAAATGTACTCGTATGTTGCGTTTAATTTGTAAACGTGTAACATAAATTCAAATGGAAATTGTAGGCAGTATTTCAGTGAATTTATAGATATTGAATCTTCACAATGGGGTCATTTACCATTTTTTTTATTGTTTTTCTGAAAGTTCAACTTCATATATAGTATTTGATTTTTGTCTGATTTAAAAATTATTTGTAATAACTGAGACATTACTTTTTTTAAATTGTATGTATTACTCCTTTCTGATGACGTAGAACTCACGGAATGACATTAATGACGGAATTATCCGACCAAACCCGAACCTGTATACTCATAACAAGATGTTTCAGATAATAACAGATGCTGTCATTGTCAACCACATGGTATGGTATCATTGTTTGTGATTGCTTGAGTTGAAAGTGTGTCGAAATGGACCCTGATTATACCAATAACGAAAGCTGCGACTCTTCCACTTGTTTTACAATTTTTTTAGGTTACCGCCAATCAATTTATAATATATCCAATTTTCAGCATCGGATACCAACTGGAGAATGTACAGAAAGTTTGTTGTAAATGTTTATTATTGTTATTTTATAAATATACCTACATCAAAATGATTTTCACAACAGTATAATGTTCTGGTTTTGGTAATTTCATTGTCATCACATGGACCGTACACCAGAGCTGGGCAAGTTACTTTTAAAATGTACTCGTAAGTAATTAAGTTACTTAAGTTCCAGTTACTTTGGTGAAAGAACTAAGTTATTTACTAGTTACTCATTAAAAGTAACTTAGTTACCTTGAGTTACTTTCTAACTACTTTTAATGGAGTGAAGTGTAGACTTAGACTATTGACTTAGATATTCTGTAGTATACATATCAGGGAGTTTTTGCACTAACTACGTTGTCCTAAATTTTAACGTTATTGCTTGGCAACACCCAATCAGATTATTATTGTTAACTTTCAGGTAGCATCTATGCACCAAAAAAAAAAATTAATCGTGCATTGATGCTAATTTCAGGTAGCATCTATGCACCAAAAAAAAATTTAATCGTGCATAGATGCTACTTTATAGTGCGTACCAAATATTTCGAGTTTTTCAAATATTTTGTTTCATCTCGACGCATATGTAAGGGTACATTGCAAATTATCAAACTTCATCTCAATATGTGTCTTTTTTCATTCTCGAGGTATTCGCCCCTAAATTTGGTCCTCATTCTTCCTAAATATATACATAATTGTTTTGATATTGAATTAAATAGTAACACTCATAACCTAAAAATGGGTGGAAATACAAACACTCGTGCGCGGCTCAAATCAATTACACACTTACACAATTGCAATTTGCACGAGCGCCTTAAGCGGCAAAGCATAGAATTAATGGCTGCTATGGTTACGACTTCCAAACAAAGAATTGTCACCTCTACACTCCAGCCATCGTTTTAGTTGAATGATCTTCAACATCATTAAACTAAAAAGTTGCCCCAGGCAGATCTTCTTGCTTTAAACTTATTTTTAATAAACACAACGAACAAAACAAATCAGAATAGAAAATTAGGTTATAACACTTAATGGCAGATGCAAACAAAATGACAGGTATAGTACTGTGGAGAGGGACGTAAGACGACGACTGTGTGCACGACGTCAATTATTCAGTCTACTGCTTAGGCCTTAGGACATGGAATGTCATAACAAAGAATTGTCACCTCTACACTCCAGCCATCGTTTTAGTTGAATGATCTTCAACATCATTACACTAAATACTTGCCCCAGGCAGATTTTCTTGCTTTAAACTTATTTTTAATAAACACAACGAACAAAACAAATCAGAATAGAAAATTAGGTTATAACACTTAATAGCAGATGCAAACAAAATGACAGGTATAGTACTGTGGAGAGGGACGTAAGACGACGACTGTGTGCATGACGTCAATTATTCAGTCTACTGCTTAGGCCTTAGGACATGGAATGTCATAAATTTGCGACCGGATTTATATTAAAACAATTTTTTTACTGATACTCATTAATTTATGTATATTTTCATTTTCTTATCTACGATATTAAATTTTGACTCTTTATGCCCTCCTATTAACAATATTTAGATAAATTTATTCCATTTTCTCAATTTCCTTTTATCCGTAATCCACCCCTGCGAGAGCGTAGTAAACACGTCTGCAGTGGCGGGTTGTAAGGGGAGGGGGCGTGGTGGACGAGTTCAGTGGCACTAGGACTGGGGAGCGCCGCGGCGGTGCCGGTGACGCCAGTATCGATCCGACGTCACTGCCGCCCCGGCCGAGAGCTCACGGACACTGCACCCTCCGCTACCACCCACGCACACAGCTACGAAACGTGACTTTCATTCACATGCTGGGACAATACGAATTACGAATAGTAATACAGGAAGAAGATAAAGCAGGCGATTGTGGATCAGTATGGAATAAAAACCAATTAAATGAAGAGGGACCTACATTCATTAATTCCTAAATAGAATTTTATGTATCTAGGATGAAAAATGAATCTTTAAGGTATGAGTAAGTTGTTTAATTTCTTATGAGTCTGAGTATGCGGTAATTCGTAGCAGTATGAGTTTTGTATAAGTAGGCTAAGTCGCTCTGGCAATAGAGGATTCCACCATTTTTATTTTATAATTTCAACTGACCGTATAAGTAAAACTAAGACTGTCGGTGAAAATCCTGCGAAAAAATTCCTATTAATAAGTGAATTATAGTCCTCCGAAATTTGAAAATATAGAGGTGACGTCATGAATATAAGTTTTTATATCAAACTATTTTCTTCGTGGACCTAAATATTCTTGAAATATATACTATTTCTAAATTATATTTATAAAAAATAAATGAATACTATTATACTGTACAAGTCGACATGATTTATAATTGAAAATGTATTTAAATTATTAAGTTTAAAGCAAAATATTTATATTCAAATAAAAACTGTTTGAGAATTGCACTACTGGACTGATAGCCACGCCTCCGCTATTTGAATTTCTCTACTTCCATCGGTCGTAGGCTGCGCCACTAACTCGGTATTCGTTATACAGGGTGTAAATAAAATAAGTGCATAAAATTTAACCAGTAATGTAACTCGATGAGAGCAACAATATTTCTTAATAACTTTTTTTTCTAAGTCTTTTAGATTTTGAGTTAAAATTCTTTAAAGATTTGCTGCATATTTCGTTACCCGCTCATGGAGAACAAATGGCTGCTGCCGTATTCAAGTGGGATACACAGCTCAAAAATTGTCGGTTATCGGTTACACTCACAGTCACAGTAATTAATAAACGAATCAAGGGAAATAACATTATTATTAATTAATACGTAATAGTACAATTTTTAAATTAAATAAATTTAAATTTTGGATAACAAAATTATAAAGTTGTGTATTAAAACAGGATTTTAATCACCTGTGAATAGAGGAAGACAAGGAGGGACGATGTAACGAGAGGAAGAGCAAAAGCATAGTTATTAGGTTATGAGATGATTATTTATCGTCGACAAATCATAATAGTTTAAATACGTTATTCAAAAAATGTAAGTACAAACTTTTGTCCATTTAAAAGAGGTACATGAGTACCAATAATTAGTCGTCCATTTATTGGTTGCCAAACATTTTTTAATGAAAATTTTTACAGCATTTTCGTCTGTCGAGATGTGTATTGTGCATAATAAATACACCTTTCCAAGTAAATTCAGTCTCATTAATGAACATTATGAGTCATTCCCAAAATTGAAGTCTGTTATGTGCTGAAAACATAGAACTTTTTGCACATGTTATGGATATCTGTTGCTTTCTTTAAAATTGTCATATGTGACACTCCGTATTGTGATGTGATAAAAACGCTAAAACAAAATTTTTCATAGCTATTGCTACTGCATTCAATTATCACAAAAATATGTGGAACGACTCGTCAATTTACGGGGTTGTAAAAATGCTAAAAAAATATGCGATTTCGAGAAAAAGTTTTTAAGAAATATTGTTGCTCTCGATGAGTTATATTATTGGTTAAATTTAATGCACTTATTTCATTTACACCCTGTATATTTATAGGTGGTCTTTGAGTCGCCAATCAAAATAATATATATCTATGGATTTCATATGAGTGACGAGCTGCTAAAACAAAAACCCCCTTATTTCCGAAGTATTAATATTCATTATTAAGCATATACTTTCACAATTTTTACTAATTTCACTTAATGAGCTGTACTCCCCTTTTGTTCGGAACTCCTAGCAACGCTAGTTTGTTTTTAAAAAATAAAAAAAATATTTGACAGATTGAATTTGATTTTTTCTGATCTCGTTTACATTCTTATTTGTTTTAATTGATGAAAAATACATTCCTCGAAATATTTTGGATGAATTTGCTGAGGTGAAGGTAAAAAATTTAAGTCCTAGAACTTTAAAGTTTCACTTTTTGTTTTATAAATCATTCAAAAAATGTTGCTTTAGAACCCAGTATGACAAATAATTGTTTTATTATATATGTTAAGTTCATACCATTTAGTTCTTAAACAGTTATTTTAAAGGTAGGAGGGATCATATTTTTTAGAATTTTAATTTAAATGGTTATCTTCAACAACAATACAGTTCACCATTTGAAAAATTTGTTTATTTTGCTATCAAATGTCAAAATATCCCAAATGAATCGCTATGGTGAATATTTACTGCTTTACAATGCGAGTACAGAAAACAGAAATATAATTAAATTTGTTTCATTTGTGAAATAGTCAGGCGTATACCACATACCACACGAGCATCAAAAATAATAGAAAATACTATTGCCTCCTGGTTTGAGGTATTGCCGCAAAATACCCCTCGACCTTACGGTCTCGGTGTGTTTTTATGATAATACGTCTCATCAGTCGGCAGTATTTTCGATTATTTTTGTGATGTAATAACTGAGAACTTAACAATATTACTAAAGTAGAAATTTAGGGAAATTTGGAATTCTTTTACAAAATAGTTTAATGGGTTGATAGTTACTATGAATCAACATAAATCACAAAAGTTAATTTATAGAATACATGGAGCAACATTTTTTCAATATTCCTACGAGTACTTATATTTAGTTGGATATATTAACAACGTGTAATTATTAATTTTAGAATAGAATGGTATTGTTAGTTTAAGACATGTTTATATTTTGTAAACAAATATAAATACTTTTCTGCGTATTGTTTATTATTATTACAAAGTTTGTTTATATTCAGAAAAAGCATTATCAGTTTATAACATGAACACTTCGTTATAATGAGAGAAATTCACTGAAATAGTATAAGTAGAAACCATGAAATGTCAAAATTAAGAATTTATTTTGGTTTTGTGCGTAAACACGGATGAGTATTATAATTAAATGAAAGATTTACGTTATTTTTTTTACGTTTCTTAAATTATATATCAACTGCAATGTTTGAGAACTCTGGCTTAACATCTGCATAATATTAAGAAAATTATTACGGATAAACGAATATCAATTAAGATTTTATCGTACTTCTCGCTTTAAATTTGGATGGTTTCATAAAAAAGTAGTGTCCCTAATTTAGTGGGAAACGAACGACACTGGATGATTACTCTCTACTTGAGCCAATCGGGACGATTAGTTTGAATTGGGATGATTTATTCCTGTGGGTGCGTGACGTCAGCGCAATTATTATTAGTTCGGGGGCCTCAAGGCATGGCACTCTTGATCCAAAACCACGAGATAGGCTACAATATCATGTACGGGGCTTCAAAAACTTTAAAACAGTACTTACACGCATTTGAAAAGAGATTGTGTTATAGTATCGTATATATTCCAATAATTTTTATATTTTTGTCACAATCGTCCTATATTTTTTTTAATCCTGGGGCCTCAAGGCATGGCACTATTGATCCAAAACCACGATAAATGACAACAATATCATGTACGAAGGCTTCTCAAACTTTGAAACAGTACTTACACGTATTTGAAAAATAGGTTTAGTATCATTTTCCAAAAACTTTTATATTTTTTATCATAATCGTCTTATAACTAAAGATTTCTTTTTAAGGACTATGAAACTACAAATTAATCTCATATGCCGGATAGCATCGCTGACATTTAAATTTTAAGTTTTCCGTAAAATGACAATATCTATCGTATTGAAATGTAGAATGAGAAAATGAATATTAGGAAAATGAAAATTCAAGCTTAGCTTAAAATTTAAGTGTCAGTGGTGCAACTGCGGGTATTATTCTCCCCTGTATGTACAAGGCCCAGAGTTTAAAACTGCTATCAGCAATTGAAATTATTTGGAATGAAAATAAAATATAAATAGAACACTATTATTAAAGTTATTAACATAGTTTTGTTTCATTTTAATTTAAGCTCAATTGTTTTTCATACATAGCCTGGTGAAAAATTACAATAAAAATAAAATTCATTTGAATTTCGATTGAATTTTTCTCAATATTTTTGTTATATAAGTATATTAAATGATTACATGGTTGAAATCAGAAAAAAAATTCTATCGAATCATCCTATTTAAAAAATATATTACTTTGTGTTGTAACTTGAGAACCACTGGCTTAAAAATATATTTTCTCTTCTAATCGGATGTCCCCCTTGGTCTTGATTGCCTTATAGTATTTTATTGTAACTTTAATAGCTAATATACCGTGTGTCTGTCTTAAAGGTGTACATAGGAGATTAACATGGGAAATCAGTTCTTTGCAATTTCCTGCTTGCCTAATTATGTTAAGCAAATAAAAGTTTTATGGCATAAAATTCTGCATCTAAATCAATAAACAAAATTACTTTTACATGCTTTGTAACGACAGAAATTAATTATGAAAATCTCGAAAATTACGTTGAAAATATCGACAGCCATGGAATTGAACAAAAAATAAATAAATGCTTGACGTTTTATCTGTCACAACGTAAGTAAACTCATTTGACGTTTCTGACAATTTGATAAAACGTCAAGCATTTATTTATTTTATGTTCAATTCCATGGCTGCTGATATTTTCAACGTAATTTTCGACATTTTCATATTTAATTTCTGTCGTTACAAAGCATGCAAAGGTAATTCTGTTTATTGATTTAGATGCAGAATTTTATGCCCTAAAACTTTTATTTGGCGCGCTTTTGCTTAAAATAATTAGGCGACCAGGAAATTGCAAAAAACTGATTTCCCATGTTAATCTCCTATGTACACCTTTAAGATAGACACACGGTACCTATAAATTATATGAGATAGCTCATTTAGCTGCTACACCCAGTATACATTATGGTGGACCTAAAAAGCGGCCAGGTCGAATTTTAACCGGGCCTCCCCCTGAAGTGTTTCCAAATAAACAAATTGTGCTGGCAATGATTCCGCTTAATATTAATATTTGATCGTGACTAAATGCACTTGATTTTTTCCATTTAAATAACATTGGATTTTGACACACTTTGGAATTTTATTTTTTCCGAACCAATAGGTTTTAAAAACCCACTCAATATTGGAATATATTAGAATGACCCGAAAATATGTGGACAAAATTTGAAGTCCCAATCATTATTCTTAAGATAATTATAGATGGTTAAACTATTGCACGAAAGCCCAGTTGAATATTTATTGGGACTTTGGGTTACTTTAGTATATATTCCAATATTGAGTGGACTTTTTAAATCTCTTATTGCCAGGCCCGATCCTAGCGGGTGTTCATTTTGTTCCCAGAACAAAGGCGGCCAAACATGGAGGCGGTAAAACCATCCTAACTTTTTATAGAAAAAAAATTATTTAAGAATTTTAAAAATATCAACAATTTATAAAATAAACAGATTAATAAAGCATTATTCTTTTAAATACTTGGTTTGGCTTACTGGTAACATATCTATCCTAATAGGTATTATAGTTTATTGGATTAAAAGACTGAGTAATGTCTTGCGCCCCTATGAGAAAATTTTCTGGGCCGCCTTGATTTAAAACGCTCCAAGAAAAAATTTAAAAGCAAAAAAAAATATATGTTAATTTTTACATTATACGGTGACAGTAATATCATAATCAATTTTTTTACGTAATTATTAATTAATCTTTTTCATTATTGTAATCAAATTTTCTTTGTTTTAATCAAGCTTTTCTTTGTTGTAATCAAAAATCTTTAAGGAATATAATCAGAGTAACAAATTTTCATTAATTTACCCAACTCTTGATATAGATCACGGTGTAGTATCTATAGGTGAGTGCACGACGTATTCCAATGCATTACGAAGAATGGCTAACTAACTGGGCTAGTTCATACAGTGTGCCGCTAGATGTCAGGTTTTGTTGCGACCCGGTTTTTACACAAAATATTTAAAATATTGAATTATTCATATATAACGCATAATATTCTATATTTTCAATCATTACCTTTTATCTTTTGTCAGTTCTATGTATGTATTTTGTACAAATTCCATACAAAAATGTTTCTATACTTCCAGTAAAATTATAAAACAACATATGTCAAATGCACTTGTCATTGACACCTTTCAATCAGAAATTTATTTTAGTGCATGTTTCTGTGATTATAGTGTAGCTGGCTGCCGCTAAATTGCACATTTTGGCACCTTAAAAAAACTAAATTTCTCTTTATTTGATCCATACCCTGTTGTACATCTTGTAGCAAAACATTTTTTGTCAAATGGTCAAATGGTAACGGGTCGCATTAGCGCCATTTTGTTTCCCAGTTACTTAGCCATGTCAACGCATCTCGTGCTCTCACCTATAGATACTACACCGTGATATAGATATACATAGCTACAGGATGTTAATCAAAAAGCGGGTCATATGCGTTTAACAGTTTCCAATTAATTTTAGGCAAGAATGTTTCAAATAAAACTTGTAGATAATTAAATTATACGTCTAATTCACTTAACTTGTTTTTAACATAGTATTAGGAACATGATTTTATTTCTAATTCATTGTGTGCTATTGTTTAGAACTATGCTCTGTTCCATTTAAGCCATTCAGCAGATGGTGCTCGCATCAGCGCCAGTTTTAAGTAAACCTCTCTGGTCTCCAATTTCAATCAATCAGAGAGATCAAAACTATTCCCTATCCTCTGCAATATGAATGCCTTAAATACCTGACAAAATAAAATAAGGGGGGGGGGGACATTTTTATATAAGAACAAACGCGGCTGATAGGATCAGCCCTGCTTATTGCCTTTGACAAATATACAGTTCCAAAATATGTCAAAACCCAATGTTATTTAAATGGGGAAAAATAAGTGCATTTAGGCACGGTCAAATATTAATATTAACCGGAATCATTGTCTGCACAATTTTTTTATTTATTTGGAACCACTTTATGGGCGGCCCGGATAAAATTCGACTTAAGGTCCACCCTTGTATACATACTCGAATTATTAATGCTAAGGTGAAAGCTTAAATTAAACAGTCTTAAAAAAGGATGAGTCTCAAGCACCATCTACTATCTTCTTACGTGAGACGCACTAGTAGGTACCTTACCTTTTTTATTACTACATCTGCCAGTTTTTTACTGAGATTTGACACAACTTAAATCTTTCTTTCTTAATTAATTAATTATAACTCAGTAAGAATGTCCTCCTCTTGGCTACCGCTGCGATATTGTTTGTGAATGCACCGCTGCGTCGTTATTTCAGAGCGTGTTTTGTTTCAGCTAAAGAGCTCGGTCGTGCCAAGCGATTTAAATATATTTCGTGTAAATATAAACATTTGGTTATTTTCGACGCCGGATATGAGCGGTTCAATTTTCCAATGACATTTCGCCAGAACAACAAGGGAATGATTTATCGTTACTATTCGCGTTATCGCACCGCTTTCCTCTGTTTACTGATAAAATATCGCATTCATTTTTAATTGAGCACGTTGTGTTGTGTGACTCAACAAGGATATTCATTTTAATTTCACTGCGTTTATATATTTATTTTTAATGGACTCCAGCACTACTCGTAAATAAAAAGTTTTATATTTTTGTAAAATTATCAAAATGGCGGAATTTTTGGTTTGTGTACATGTCGTACCCAGATTGTCAAACTTTCGTTGACTTAGCGATGTTTTACAATTAAAAAAAAAACAATAATAGTAGACACTGGTAAAAAATTTAAATGACAGATAATACATATGTTTCTACTGGCAACAAATTTTAAGAGGCTGTTAAAGTTAACATGGTACGATACAGAATACATATGAAATGCAATTGCATCCAAACATGGAAAATAAACATAACCTTTCTAGTATTTTTATTGTATTGTAATTTAGGCCCTGTATAATCGTCGCGCCATATTGAGTTGTGTTCAGACTTTAGACAGTTTATCCAGGTAAGTCAACAATCCGTTAAATATATTCTCTTTTGTAAAATGTTCTGTCATCCGGCAATTTATTTTTACCTTCCGTCACCTTTAGGTAAGGAAGGTATTGTCTTTGGTCAAAAAATTCGGTGGTGAGTTTTTGATGAATAAGCCCGTTTTAGGGTCCCTAGAATACGATTTTACTATTTTTACGATGATGTCTGTATGTGTGTGTGTGTATGTATGTGTGTGTGTGTGTGTGTGTGTGTGTGTGTGTGTGTGTGTGTGTGTGTGTGTGTGTGTGTGTGTGTGTGTATGTGTGTGTGTGTGTGTGTGTGTGTGTGTGTCTGTGTGTGACAAAATTTTCTAATGCGATAACTCTAATACTACAATTCCAAAAATTATAGTTCTTTCGAATTCCTCTTCGTTATATCCATGTGAAGAGCTGATTAGATTTTGGTTAGAATTGGCCAACCGGAAGTACCCTAATTTGAAGATTTTAACAGTTTTTCTTGAAAAAACGATGTTAAATATCATTTTTTCACATTTAGTGTTATTATAAATATTAAAGAATATTTTATTCTCTATACGATTTGAATGCATTTTATACTTCATATTAAATGGATATACAGTTAAAAAATTATAAAGAAATTAAATATCATATATATTAGTCAGCTATGTTATAACTCTGGAAACAGCTGCTATATTAAGAAAATTCTGATTGAAAGGTGTCAATGTCAAGTGCAGTTGACAGTACGTTTGTGTTATAATTTTACTACTGGAAATATAGGATCTTTTGTTCTGTATGGAATTTGTATAAAATACATACAGCTGGCTTAAGGTAATGTACAAGAAATAGAATCTTTTGCAAGGAACTTTCTGCATGACATTTCTACAAAACACATACAACTGACGGAAGGTAATGTGCTGGCCACATCAGATTTTTTTACATGAAAGGGGAAAACATGCAGCTTTACATCCCTTGAAAAAATGTAACTTTCAATTATAAGGCATTTGATTTTGAATGATTTTTTTTTCTGGATATCTCACCAAAGTTTTGGTGCACGAGCCGTCACTGGTTGAAAAATATTCCTAGCCCTAGCAATTTTCAATCATTTATATGGAAAAACAAATGAATAGCGTTTTTCTAAATTTGCCATTCAAATCTACTATTAGACGCAATGATAATTTTACAATCAGCTTAAAATAAATTAGGCTATTATTAAAACAAATGTAACTATCAGTGGCATTTCGAGTTGGTTGTAACATTGTGGTCAATTTGCTCTAAATTTTGTCCAATTGTCGAGATTTCTTCTAATAATGGCACCTCACTTGAGTAAATCTGGCTTAGAGATCATTGCAACTTGTTATCAAGATAAAAATTGGCGTTGCAAAAAAATTGCAGAAGAATTTCCAGGGAAGAGATGATGACTTTCTAACCGTGCTATTAAGTGACTGATAGAAACTGGATCAATTTTCAGAAACCTGGGAAATTTCGGGTTCCATTCCTGAATTTAAAAGTTACTGACATTCCACTGTCGGCGCACATGTTAAAGGTCTGACGTCACTTAATTTGAAATACAGTGAAATGTTTCAAAAATTATATTTCAATAATTATATACACATTTGGAAGGTGCCTATAACAAACGCTACTAAAACTCATAATTTTGTTCAATCTTTCAATAAAAAAAATCGTAAAATGAATTTCTATTCCATTGAGCGCGCTGCGTGTGACTCAACAAGGATATTTATTTTAATTTCTCTGCATTAATGTGCGATGTTGTAAATATTATCTCGGGACTGTTTATGTTAGTGATATTTTGTGCGCTACATTCCTTACATGGCTGTACTAACCGCGCTGAAACTTAATGCAGATTTACAATGTTACATTGTAAATAATACGCCATATATAAACACTATTACTACAAGTTTTCCTTCTGTAATTTATTATACATTCAATATATTACTAATATAGTTACATTATAAATTATAAACAGAGACCAACGCCCACATTAAAATTTATATTTGACATATAATTTATTAAACAATTCCATTATTTTTGAGTAGAATAAAGGGCAGGAATATTATTAAGTAATTGTACATTAGTTTAAATCGTCCAAAAACATTGTTTTTAGGGACTTTTATGGTTAAAGTTGGTGTTATTGTAGTGAAATGTCAACTTAAGTATTTTCGACACAAGAATTAAAAAAATGTTTACATTTAATACTATTTTTAATACTAAGTTAAATGAACACATTTTAAACTAAATATAAGTAACTATATTTGAACTTGCAATTCAAAACACATATACAAATGTTTGCTGATTTTCAAATCTTCTGATGTTACCAAAATAAAAAAAAATCCTTAGTATTTCATATTTGGATAATAAATAAAATTCATTTAATAAATTTTGGGAGGACTCGACACAATAAACAATGTCCATTTGGGCTCGAAACACACACAAGATTTTTTCTACAGTCGCCACAATGGGATCCTCCGCCATACCAAAAATTTATTTGTTTCAAGTACATTAAACTAGTGCAGTGAAAAAGTCCATTGGGAGCGTTCACGCCAAACTTTTGCAGGTGGCAGCACAACTGTTAACACAATTTATTTTATACTGGAAAACTTGGAGAAAAAACAGTTTGATGAAATCGTTTGGAATGTTTTTTATTACATAGCCGTACGTTTCGGCACCAATTCCTTCTTCAGGGAAATGTAAACATACTAAGTTGAAAATTTAGAAAAATGTTGAATTACAAAAGCATATTGTCATAAAATAAAATTTGTTTTTAGAAAATTATCTACCACACAATTCATCTTCAAAATAAATAATTTTCTAAAAACAAATTTTATTTTATGACAATATACTTTTAAACGGCATTTTGTTTGGTTATGTAATATACCGACCGAGCAGTTATATGTCAGATTGACTTGTGAAGGTGGTAAATGTGTAACTACAGTGCTATTACTTCCTGACTAAATGTTTCCATTAAGAATGTAGGCAAGTGATATTTCTCAACATTATATAATTAGAAATTTGGATAACGAGCGTTTTTTCTACTTTGTCGCGCATGAGCGGCGAAGTGACATTTTGCGTTGACAAAACTGAGCGCAAATGGCTACTTTGTATATAGACTGTAAAAAAAATCTGGTGTGTCATATCGTATGTCTGGAATAGTGATGCACGCGAGGCGAGACGAGACGAGAAATATAAAATATCGATCTCGTCTCGTTTTCGGATCTGTAATATCGATCTCGCTCTCGTTCTCGCACATTTTTTTGGATCTTGTCTCGTTCTCGCACGAGAGTCTCGCGAGAGTCTCGCTATAAAAATAAGCGCTTGCGCACTACGTATTTACGTAACATTTTAACTACAAGAGACAAGTTTGCAACCATCGTATCGTCTTCCGCGTATTTGCAATCGTATAAGTATGTAACTATAACAAAGAGATGAAACACTAAATTCTGGTCATCAAATTATTTCAATACGAAAATAATGTTTATTCATTTACGGTCACCAGAAAATGTGATAAGTTAGTAAATAATTTAATTTATATAATATCTAATTTAACATCAAATAATGAACTAATTAAACATTAAAAAATTCTTTTTTTGTAAGTAAAAGTACCTACACTTTATCATTAAATATATGCCACTATTTAAGTAAGATTTAATCATAAAAAATGGCTACACTGGGAAACCCGCGGTAAACCAATCACTCCGCTTCGCTTCGTGTTGGCTTCCATCGACGCTTTATATAACATCCTTTACTTTTCAGGGGCGACAAGAATTTTATTAACCATGGTTTTAATTGGGATGCATTAGGGGCAGAAATATTGGAGAAAACTAGTGCTATTGGATGCAAAACCGATTTTGTCTTTATTTTGCAAATCCTCGCTCTGAGACCGATAGCAATCGACTCCAGGTAGACTCAAAAATATAATGAATTCATATAATTTTCACATACACGTGTTCTATGCACGAATTAGCGTTGACTCCAGTCCTTGTAAAGTAAATTTTTCATTGAATTTATGAATCAAAGCTATAAAGTTACAAATACTTTTTATTGCGAGACTCTCGCGAGATTTCTCGCTTCCCGCAATTGTTATATCGTTCTCGCATAATGCAACGAGACGAGACGAGATGCGAGAGTACTCTCGCCTCGTCGTGCATCACTAGTCTGGAAACTGCTTTGCGAGTACTCGTATTTAAAAACCTCGCCTCCGGCTCTGCTTGTCAAAATATACTCAGATCTCACACTACACTTGCAAAACTGAAGTTTCTAGACTTCGCGATTCAAGAAAAATGCTCGCCAACTATAGCGGCCAACTCATGAAGCTCTTAAAAATGACGTCATAATAAAAATGACGTCATAATGCGGCCAGCAAGTAGTATGGCCAATGTTACTATAACATGTAAACGTCAATTTGAGTAATTCTTCTTTAAAAGTTGTTAAAAAGTGTTCTCAAAGCAAAGATATTTATTTCGTTTTTATCTCCTTCAACGAATTTTTTTCCACATGTCACATGTATAATCAATAATTTCTTCTCCCTCACTATAATTTCGGATCTCAGCCGTTGCTTTTAAATAAAACAAAACCTTCTTTAATTTCAATTTAATTGTATATAACAAAATAATAAACTCTCTGAAACATAGCTGTTCACACACATAACTAGGTTAGTTTTTAGAATAATTAATAGAGCCTGGGTTCAAATCCCAACGAGGTCCACGAATTTTTCACAATCTTTCTTCGTTTAAATAAATTTCTCCTGGACCTTATAGCCCATTTCTACGATTTACAGGTTAGTTTTTAGTTCATCTGTCACTTGGCTAGACCGCATCGTGACGTCACAAAACATGGCGGCAAAACTAACTTGAATCGCGAATAGTGATACAAATAACTATTATTTAAAAATAAACTACTACTTTAAAAAGCTTAACATTGCCGGCAATTTTCGAAATAATTAAGGTCAAAGTGTTTATAAAGAAAACTAGATACATAAAATAACAACTTTTTTTTAAAATTTCTTGTGAAAGCATTTGTTGTTTATTTAAAATAAAATTAAACTTATCACATGACAGCATAATATATGCACATAAATAGATAATTAAAAACTTCCTATGACATTCAAAAGACCTGCAAGATATTAATTTCTTTTTTACTGTTTATATGTGTAAAAATAGATTTTCCTAGTAAAATTATCAGTAATTATTATTTATCTTTCCATGATTTCATATTCTAAGTAAGTAATATAAATCATTAATGACTATTATCAAGGATTCAGTTAATTATTCAGTATGTAAATATTTTGATATAATTCTAATAATTTTTGGTCAATAGTCTATCAATTTTTAATTGGGATATCTGTTGAACTTTGGAACAGGAATTCCATTGATTCTTGGAAATTTTATTTATGGTGCTATTGATTACTACATCTGTATGAATATTTTAAAATATTATTCATTGTGGTACTGTGTGACTTTAGTTGCTGACATAATGTGATTGATTATAATGAACAACGAGTTTTATAAGACATGTTTTTTTCGCATGTGTCAAAATTTTGAAAACAAGCCCTGGCGAGTTTTTTAAATGACAAGTGCGAAAAAGAGTCTTTAAAAAAAACTACTATATTAAACAGAGTTGATCTACGAAAATTTGTTTGTGTAATGTTGAAATTGGTTACATTGGATTGACATTTATTCAATTATTTAAACGTTCATGTTAATTCTGATTTATGAACATAAGTAAATGTTATGTAACCAAACTTCTAAATCAAAAAATTGCGTATCGAAATAGGGGACTACAGCGCAATTGAATTAAGAGAAATTAGGAAAAAATATTGAAAGTATATGCTTAATACTGAATATTAATAATAGTAATTTACATTGCAAGACCGTTACTCAGAACTTTACGGGCGTGCATGGTACCTAACGAGCGAGAGAAGCGAGCTTGTTATCCGTGCGAGCACGTAAGTTTCGGGTAACAGTTGAGCATTGTACAATGTTTTATGATATACTGAATCGTAAACAATTTAAAAAAAATATTAGAACCTACAACACAATACATTAAGCTATAGTCTTTGGAAACATTGCGAAGCGAAATTATGAATAAATAAATCTGTATACATGTTTCTATGGTTTTAACAACCCGTAATTTTTTTACGGGCGGAGCCCGTTACAAATTTCTTTGCCACTAGAGACAGAGCTCTGTAATACGACGTTTACGATTCAGTATAACGATATAATTGAAACTCTTCGGAAATAAGGGGGTTTTTGTTACAGCAGCTCGACACTCATATGAATTCCATATATATTATTTTGATTGGCGGCTCAAAGACGGCCTATAAATATATAACGAATACCCAGTTAGGGGGAGAAGCCTACTACCAATGGAAGTAGAGAAATTCATATAGCGGAGGCGTGGCTATCAGTCCAGTACTGCAATTCTCAAACAGTTTTTATTTGAATATAAATGTTTTGCATTAAACTTAGTAATTTAAATACACTTCCAATTATAAATCATGTAGACTTGTACAGTATAATAATATTCATTTATTTTTTATAAACATAATTTAGAAATAGCATATATGTATTTCAAGAACATTTAGGTCCTCAAAGCAAACAGTTTGATATAAAAACTTATATTCGTGACATCACATCTATATTTTCAAACTTCGGCGGACTATAAGTCGCTTATTAATAGGAATTTTTTACCGGATTTTCACCGACAGTCTTAGTTTTACTTATACGTTCAGATGAAATTATAAAAAAAATGGTCGAATCCCCTATTCAGATTTATGAAGATATGTAAATGCTATTAACTTACAAAAACAAATCTGAAACGGTTTGTTTCCGGTCGATTTTTTTCTTATCTTGGTATTATGATACATTTCCCAAATATGGCCCACTTTTCTCGCTCGATTTTTCGCACACCCTATAAATTGTGTCTTTTGACCTTGACATAAATCTGTCAAATGGGATCTTACAATGTTTTAAATTTTTTTTTAAGAAACCATCTAAACTGAAAGCGATGTGTAATTTTAGAAAGTCTATTCTTATTCTTTAATCCGTAATAAATATTTTTAATTTCTGTGACGTACAGATAATTTTGTTCTCAATCAGTGAACTTCACTAATAATTGAATATACATAAATTTATATCTTTCAACACAAAAAAATATATGAATATGTTAATAGATATTTTTCTACAGTCTATATACAAAGTAGCCATTTGCGCTCTCTTTTGTCAACGCAAAATGTCACTTTGCCGCTCTAGAGCGACAAAGTAGAAAAAACGCTCGCTACTCAAATTTCTAACTATACAATGTTGAGAAATGTTACTTGGCTACATTCTTAATGGAAACGTTTAGTCAGGAATTAATGTCACATTACCGACTTCGCTTAGATTAGATTGAAGCCATAGCTCTAGAAGAATGGAAAATACCGATAAGTAAAAATAAATAAAAAATAAATTTTTGTTATGGTGGAGAACCCCATTGTAGCGACTGTAGAAAAAATCTTGTGTGTGTTTCGAGCGCAAATAGACTTTGTCGATTTCGAGAGAATGCCTCGCTCCTGCGTCGCGCGGCAACAACCTCTCAATCGACAATGTCCCATTTTGCGCTCTTAATACACAAATAGCTATTGTGTATTAAGAGCGCAAAATGGGACATTGTCGATTGAGAGGTTATTGACGCGCGACGCAGGAGCGCGGCATTCTCTCGAAATCGACAATGTCCATTTGCGCTCGAAACACACAAGATTTTTCTACAGTCCTCCACCATAACAAAAAAATAATAAAATGTACACTTTGTACTTACAGTACTACTCAATAGTTTTACAGTGAAGATACGTATTCAAATATGACTTCAAAATATTGGTTTGGCTTCCGTTTTTACCAAAAATTAATACAAATTTTGTAATTAATATTATAAGTTTTTATATAATTTATTAATTTCAAGTACATTAAACTAGTGCAGTGGAAAAGTGGGAAACGTTCACGCCAAACTTTTGCAGGTGGCAGCACAATTGTTCACAATTTATTTTATATTTAATTTTAATTTATCGTTATTTTCCATTCTTCTTGAGCTATTGCTTCAATCAAATATAAGCTTTTAATACTTTCGTTTTTGAAAATAAATGCCCTATTTTATTTTCACAGCAGTGCGACATTTTGTTTGGTTATGTAATATACCGACAGAGCAGTTATATGTCAGATTGACTTGTGAAGATGGTAAATATGTAACTACAGTGCCATTAATTCCTGACTAAACGTTTCTATTAAGAATGTAGACAAGTGACATTTCTCAACATTGTGTAGTTAGAAATTTGGACAGCGAGCGGTTTTTGTACTTTGTCGCAAATGAGCGGCAAAGTGACATTTTGCGTTGACAAAAGAGAGCGCATATGGCTACTTTGTATATAGACTGTAGAAAAAATAACTTTTGTGGTCAATAATTGGAAATATGCGTGGATAACAAGAAATTTAATAAAATAATTAATAAAAAATTACGTATATTGTAGTCCATTTCACTTTCATACTCGTACAAACGCATAGCGTATAGAGTGGTACCATTAGTTTAGTTCCGTTGTTTCGTTATTTTCTGCATTCATATACTTGATAATGGATTCCGTATTTCAAAAAGGCGATAGCAGAAGATTTCAAAATAGTGAGAATTTGGAACAGAGTAAATTTGTGATGTAGATATAAACATGCGAAAATAATAATAAAAACTCGATTATTTTGAAAACCAATAACGTTTTTAAACTTTGATAGTCTTTAACCTAAAGTTTTAAGATCTAGTGTCCAGTGATTCACGGAGGTATCTTATTAAATCTAAATTTAAAGATAATCTAAATTCCTCCTGAATACAACCCTGTTGAAATTCATCCAGTCCTTTGTGAATGCATCTATTGACTGCTGACTCAGTTCTCGATCGTTTTAGTTCACCATCATTTGTTATTTATCCCCGATCCAATCTAGCGGGCGTGATTCACGCGACCTTCACTTGTTCACGTTCACGTTTTCACTCTGATTACATGAGCACCGCATGACTGGATTGGATATATGTATGTGCGGTGGACACGTTGTCCATGCATGGGACAATGCGACGTAGGTTTTATATACATTCGTAAACGAATCGAGGACGGGTAATTATATAAAGGAATGTGGAATGGGTTAATTACCGCACGTGTGAAATGCAAATAGATAGCAAGTAGATATAGAGGTGATAGATAATGGACACTTACAGGTAAAAATAAATATATAATCATGCAGTTAGTCATAGGTTGGGTGGAGTTGCTTTGATGATATAGAACATCTTAAATCATATTTTTTCCATGACCTAGTAGAAGATAATATTTGTGGTATCAAAAATGGAAAAAAGCAGCATTTTGCCTCTAAACGAAATGTTGGCATTATAGAACTCAGGACCGATCCAAGCGTTTTTGGCGCCCTATGCAGATTTAAATTTTGGCGCCCTATATATATTTAAAATATAACAACGTTTCGACTGCTACAGATCTACAGTCGTCAACAGGTTACAAAATAATAATATAAGTATAAAACATAAAATAAATAATAAATATATAAATTATATAATACAGGCTTTCATGAAACTATTCAATCAAATTTTGACGTCCACTATTTGACATAATAATGTTTTCCAAAGGTTACTGATTTCAACGCTAGGTTTACTAACATTGTTTGCATTTGAAAATATAAAAACTGCTTCTTTAAATTTTCTTCTCCTCCCTTGTGGAGTATTTTTGCTTCTTTCCACAACATATAATGCTCTTCCTCCAATGAATGATATGCTGCCCCAGATTTTGATATTTCACCATTCTTGGTATGCATTTTATGTTCTTTTACCCTAATTTCTAATGGTCTTTTAGTTTCACCTATATAAAATTTCCCAACTCACACGGAATTTGGAAAATACAGTTTTTTGAATCTAAGATGCCAGATGGTTTGGTTTTAGTTAAATAACTTCTTAAATTTAACCTTGCATTAAAATCGATTAAAATAATATAATCTTTCCCTATTCTTCCTATTCTCTCGGAAATTCCTTTCACATATGGAGTTGACAAAGTCATTCTTTGTCCAAGATTTTAGTTATGAGAATATTCTTCATAGTTCGCCAAGCTACGAAGTGTATTTTCAATCAACCTTACCGGATAACAGTTTTTTAAAAGATCTTGTTTTATATTTTCTATTTCTTCAAAAAAAGTTCTTTCGGTATTACTTATAGTCTTTGCTCGAAAATATAAAGTTTTGATTATTCCCTGCTTTGTAGATCCCGAATGATTTGAATTATAATTTAGGTATTGTCCGGTATATGTTGGTTTTCGGTAAACTGATGTTATAAGTCCACGATTCGTTTTCTCTGTCATAACATCTAAGAACGGAAGAGCTCCATGAGATTCTTTCTCCATTGTAAACCTAATGGTCTAATGATTGGAGTTCCATTGTCGCTGTTATTCCAAATTATAAAAGTATCATTAACATATCTTAGCCAAAGTTTTGGTTTTATATTGGCTGTATCTAGTGCTAATTCTTATCATG
This sequence comes from Harpalus rubripes, assembly GCA_963082715.1. Taxonomy (NCBI): domain Eukaryota; kingdom Metazoa; phylum Arthropoda; class Insecta; order Coleoptera; family Carabidae; genus Harpalus; species Harpalus rubripes. The sequence goes on from OY720450.1 coordinate 73,465,866, forward strand.
TTCAATTAAAATTAATAAGTTCACAAGTCGTTATTGGACTATTTCATGAGCGAAGATTTGATTTATTACTGGAAAAATACTACCATTAAGAATGTAGACAAGTGATATTTCTCAACATTGTATAGTTAGAAATTTGGATAGCGAGAGTTTTTTCTACTTTGTCGCGCGTAAGCGGCGAAGTGACATTATGCTTTGACAAAAGTGAGCGCAAATGTCTACTTTGTATATAGACTATAGAAAAAATAAATCTTGCGTGTCATATCGTATGTCCAGAAACTGCTTTGTGAGTACTCGTATTTAAAGGCCTCTCTCATTTTTCTCTAGCGTTGTTAAATTTACTTCCCGGATCCTCAAAAATATTCTTGTCTGTAACTGTTTTACTTTTGGTATTCCCTGCCATTATTGTATACTATTCTGCTAAGAAATGCCGAATGCCCAAAAGACTTCAATCAATCGCGCCTGAGAAACATTTGGGGATTGTACTTTCTCTGTGTTTTCTATAAAATTCTATAATTGTGCGATGATGTTCTAACTTTGTCTTGGGCAGTGGGCACTCTGAATGACTCTGCTGATTCGATTTGGGGGCAAAAGTTCGGGTCGCCCAATTTTTGGGAAATTAATACGTACTACACTATCTTCATATTCCCGTATAGTTCGGTAAATAGGCGCCTGTTCAATATTTTAATGCCCAAGACTATCTGTCCAAATAACCTATAGGTAGCAGATTAGCGTATTTCAAGTTTGTATATCTTTCGAAACTTTTTCTGGCAATATTAATATGATATATTATAAAATAACTATTATTTATATATATATTGTCCAGTGACAACTTTTAGAACGTAAAATTTTTTTCAAAACTTTTCTTATAAATGTTATTGATTATATATTTTCTTCGCTTTGATATGTTTTAACAGGGCCGGATTAAGCATAAAATCGCCCCTAGGCTATTTTCTCAGATGTCCCCAAAAATCAGAACAAAATTGCGTGAAAAAGGGAAACTATTTAATTCCTGGTCGTAGGATATTATGTTCAAAATTCAAAAATTACATTTTTCTCGCTCGGGTAATATAATAAAATAAAAATTGTGTTATGAATTATTGAAAGTTTATATGAATAAGATAAAATCACAGCACAAAGTAATAAAGAACAGGAACTTATATAACTAATCACAAATTCCCAGCGAAAACTATAACAAAAATTCTTATAAAATACAACAGTTTGATCTTGTTTTCTGATTGGATAATATCGAATTATTATCCAATCAAACAACAAGTTCAAATAAATTCTTAAAAAGTTTATTTGATCGATAATAATATCATTTTCTATACTTAATATTGCCAACGAATTTAGCTTCTCTTGTCCCAATGTAGACCTTAGGTCGTAACTCTTTTTATCGTCGAAAATGAACGTTCGCCAGAAAAATTTGTAGCTGGGAAATTGGTAGAGCTATTTGAATTTGAATATGTCGATGTTAAACTATTTTATCGAATGTTTTCTAATTTTCCCTAGCATTCATTTTAATCTCCTTGCATTTGAGCGAATTTTTATTTTAATATTTTGTCTAAATACTTGGTGCCTGACGGCGGCGTCCCTTGAAGGTTTTGCCCCTAGGCAATCACCTAGTTTTGCGTAGAGGGTAATACAGCCCTGTGTTTGAATAGTCTGAACGTTTAGAAAAGATTGAAAGAAAGCATGAAGGTAAATGAAAGCAGTCTAGGGTTTGATAAAAGGCAGGCCTATCTTATCATTTTCGCTATAAAGATAACTGGAAGACAGTGTTAACACGCAAAGTTTCACACGCAACGAACAAATAGAATGTGGAAGGTAAACTTTACTTGCCGGTACCGGTACATAAATACACACCAACATAAATAATAAACAACACTTATTTATCTGAGTTGAACTGCTTCTTAGAAGAGAACTAATTTTATGACCCGACACTTCACGCAGAGAATTTTCACTTTAAAAATTGATAGAAGCTTTCAGAACTCATAAATAAAACAATATTTGGGTTTAGTTCTGTAAAATTTTAATTAGATATGACGTTTCGACTGCGAAGTGCTGCCTTCATAAGATAAATGACAACCACATATAATATAAATAAATAAGTAGTCAAGACTACATGTATACAAAAATTATGTAACATTCGTCAAAGATTTTGCGAAAAAAAAATCTGGTGTGGCCAACACAGTACCTCCCGCCATTAACCGCCCGAGTCAAAAAAGATTAAGCTAATCCTTATTTTTGGATTAGCAAATTTTATTCTAATTTTGGCAGTTTATTTCTTAAAATATAGTCTAATCTAACCCAAGTAACTACCTTTTTTGATAATAAAATGTAGATTAAATTTAAAATACCGGGATAGAATAGAATTCACTAATCTAAAAATGAGGATTAGCTTAAACTTTTTTGCGAATCTTTAATTATTATTAATCTAAATACATACCTACATATTTACTTATGCTGGAAACTGTATTGATTTCCTTTCCTATTATTCCCTGTCCGTATTCTTTTTAAAACTTTACTATTATTAATTTGAAATGATTAGTTCTTTGGCAGTGACATTTATCTGTCAGTTACATACATTTGAATAACTGCGTAACCAAGAACTTTTGTTTGTTTAAAGCGTAGACTCCGGGATTTAAATTATAGTTAATTTTATAAATTTATTCATAAAACATGTACAAAAAGTATTAATGCAGATCTGTAGCAAATTTAATAATCTTTAATTTTTATAATAACATTAATCTCGAAAAAGTAACATTTAAAGGTATCTTTCGAAGAAAAACTATTTTGAGCTTCTAGTAAAGTGCCATTTCCGGTTATCCGATTTACACCAAAATCTAATGGGCTCTTTCCGTTACAGAAAAACTTTGAAATACAAGGTTTCAAAATTTTCTGAACGATAGTATTTGAGTTAGAGTGGAGGATCCACACATACACACAGACATCATCGTGAAAATGTACACTATACATACTATAAAAATCTGGTATGGCACATAATACCTCCCGCCATTTACAGTCCGAGTCACAAAAAAGATTAAGCTAATCCTTATTTTTGGATTAGCGGATTTTACTCTAATTTTGGCAGTTTATTTCTTGAAATATAGTCCAATCTTATACAAGTAACTACCTTTTTTGATAATAAAATGAAGATTAAATTTTAAATACCGGGATAGAATAGAATTCACTAATATGACATGAACTGTTGCTCTAACCATTGAGCCACCGGAACTATAATAAAATGAAGATTAAATTTTAAATACCGTGCATGATATAATAGAATTCACTAATCCAAGAATGAGGATTAGCTTAAATATTTTTGTGAATCGATAATTTTTATTAATGTAAATACATACCTACATATTTACTTATGATGGAAACTGTATTGATTTCCTTTCCTATTATTCTATTTACTTTTTTCTTTTTAAAACGTTACTATTATTAATTTGAAATGACTAGTTCTTTGACAGTGACATTTATCTGTCAGTTACATACATTTGAATAACTGCATAATCAAGGCTCCGGGATTTAAATTATAGATAATTTTATAAATTTATCCATAAAATAAGTAGAAAAAGTATTTATGTAAATCTGTAGAAAATTTAATAAAGAAAAAGTATTTTGAGCTTTAAGTAAAGTGCCACTTCTGGTTATCCGATTTACACCAAAGTCTAATGAGCTCTTTCCGTAATAGAAAAAGGTCGAAATACAAGGTTTCAAAATTTTCTGAATGATAGTATTTGAGTTAGAGTGGAGGATCCACACATACATACACACAGAGACATCATCGTAAAAATGTTAAAATTGGATTCTAGGGACCTTAAAACGTGCTCATTTACCAAAATCCCGATATGCGATTTTTAGCTCGATTCCTATACTTCCCTTACCAAGGGTAGCGGTAGGTAAAGAAAGAAAAGAGCAAAATCGTGCTAACATATTTATTTATCACTTCTATAAATGGGGGAAATTTTGTGCAGTTTATACATAGATCTTTCTAGGATTAGCATACTGTCTACCATATGTAAAATGCCAGAAATATTTTCTATAAATCCCTGGTGACTTTCGTGCATCTGCTCCATATGTGACACACATGTCACATTTCGTAAAAATAGTCGTACTTCCTATTTTTAAAGAGCGGACGAAGACGAGAAGTGATTAATGATAAAAAGTTTAAACTATGTTGTGATGTTTTGAATGTAGTGACAATAAAATGTAGGTCACAAAGAGCAGAAATAATACTCATACCTGTTTGCTATTAAATAGAGCAGGGAACATAATTTTTTTGATTATTTTATACAATTCTAATGACAGTGAAGTTTATATACAAAATACTTGATACAGACGTGGAGGATTGACAAGATAATGAAATATCAGGGTACACTTTAAACAATTTGAAATAGGCAAATTTAAGGAACTTCTTTTGAATTTTTTCTAAACGATCTTCGTGACATTCATAAAAGGGATTCCAAACGATGGAGCAATATTCTATTTTAGATCGTACAAAAGCATAATATAGGGTAAAAATGGATGAAATATTGCTGAAAAGTCGAGTATTACGTATGATAAAGCCAAGCATACGAATGGATTCATTGTAGATAATATTGATGTATTGTGTAAATGCTAGTTTGGGGTCGAATGTAACGCGTAAGTCTTTAACACAAGATACACGTTTAAAAGTGCTGCAATGAAGCTTGTACTAAATGTAATGGCCGAATTTTTCCTTAAGAAAGACATAACTTTACATTTATCAATATTGAGTGACAGTTTGTTTGTATCGCACCACTGAACTAAACAATCAAGATCATGTTGGAGACCAGAGCAATCGTCAATAGTTGAGATAGAGTAAAAGATTTTAAGGTCATCAGCGAACAAAAGTTTTTCACAATTTAAAATTGATAGTAAATCATTAATATATAATAAAAATAAAAGGGGACCTATAGATTCGAGCCCTGGGGTACACCGGAAGTACTTAAATAAATTGCAGGTAAAAATAGAAAACGCTACTTTTAAATCTTATAATATAAAATATTATAATTTTATTTTAAAATTAATATACTTTTAGTAGATTATTATATATTTTTAACTTAAATAATCCTACTTTTGTTTTGAATAAAATTTGCTTAAAATAAAGTTATTCTGTTAAAAATTAATACTGTTTAGATAAAAACTTAATTCATTTGTGTTCAAAAATTGAGATTTTGGATCACAGCATATTACCCATTGCTGGGTGTACCAATCTGCTTTGTGCACAGATGTCGGTAATGATGATGACATATTTGTACCGTGCGGGCGTTTAGCAGACGTCACCTCACGAGTGCTTATTGCTGGCGTGGAGAGTGCACCACAAGGATCAATTGACATTTGGAAGATATTTGAAAAAAATTACATTTTCGCCTATATCTAGTGACAGTGACCTATGCATTTTTTCTCAAATAACAAAACACCATCAAAATGGTCTCCTAATGGGGCAACTTTTTCTTATTTGTCCGACTTCGTATCTATTATAGTTCTCGAGATCCCCATGTTATCCTGGACACTCTGTATACCTATATAAGAATCAAAAAGCTGTTAATTCGATTGCGCAGGTGCTTAGATGTTCAGAGAAACTATATAGAAAAATAACCTGCACACATAGGTATATGAATTAGAAATATTAAAGAGTTTGTAAAAAGGCCGGTTTATATTTGATTGACCCTGATACATTTATGTTATTTTCAAAGACCCCGCGACAAAATTTTGCACATGGCCCCGTAAAAGATCAAGCTGGCCCTGGACTCGTGTACTACAAGATTTAGTTGTTACAACTAAAATTTCAACTTAATCCAACAGTGAGTCATCATCTTTGAATACGTTATCAATTAATACTAATTACTATTTGCCAAGCTCTTCAATTTTCTTCCTTATTGCTTAGTATAAGTAAACACTCTAAATTATCAGTTTTTTACGTAACGCATATAACTGTGTCTTTCTTTCTCGTATGGCCACGTAAGCAAAGAAATTTGGCAACGATTGCGAGGTCCTTTGTACGATATAAATACTTAGACGTCACCGAAAGGTCTTCTTGGCAAGGAATCTGACTTGGACGTTCGCTGTTGGCTTAAACAGAGGCGGGTTTCCCAAATCAGATATTTACTTGTGGTTCGCTTTGATTATTTATACTTTATTCAGGAAAATGGTTAATGAATTTATGGTTGCAATGACGCACGGATTTTTATCGATGTTATTATAAGTTTATGAGGATGATATAATATAAAAATAATAAATTTTCCTTGGAAGTGTTAAACAGTAAGTTACAAATTGTTATTTTCATTCATTTCCGTGAATAAATATTTTTTTCTTCAAGCGTATAATAATATGCATATTATGCTACTGTACACACGCTGTAGAAGATATTCATTGTCTTACTAGTACAAAATTGTTGTTATTGTTGTAGTAGTAAAAAAATGTTAGTTTCTTAGTTCACCGCTGGCGGCGGTAGTCGCCACAGCAACATAGGGTACCTTTATAACCAGGGTATGGCCATGGGCCAAGATCGCCGCCATTATCGGTAATTGATTTTCCTATTTATTTGTAATAAATGTGATATTATATTAGAAAATAATATTAAATAATCACACTGTGAATTTATAAAGGTAAGAAAAATTAATTTATTTAAGAGATACACAATTATTATTAAGATATACATTTAGTGGTTATGTAGAATATATGACATGGGTTGTTATTATCACATCTAATTTAATATCTGTAGTTCTTATTTACGTAATAATTGTATATTCTAAACTTACCTTTTAAAAATTTAAATGATTGTGCTTAATATTGGTAATTTTTAGTTGTTTTCAGTGACAGTAATCGTGATGGGTATCTTAACAAACTACACAAGTAAATAAGGTAAAATATATTACTTACACTTTAAATACATATTAAAATGATAATTAAATGTGTTTTTCATTAAAATAAAACAAATATCTACGAAAATACATAATAATTTGCGCAAGAACAACACATATAACAGATGTCCCGGTAATGGCGGACGAAAAGTGAGCCACGCCATGGCCATACCCTGGTTATAAAGGTACCCTACAGCAACACAGATCATATTTAAAATTGTTATTTGACAGTTGAATCGTTTGTGTTTTGTAGTGCACACAGCCAGCTTTGACTAAAGTTGCAAATTTTACAAATAAAAAAATCCAAGAAAAATGTCAAAAAATTATTTGAAACACTTGAAGAAAAAATAGTATATGTCATTCGGAGTAGAACGCTCTTTTTGTGTTTTACCCAGCTTGCCAGGCCTCGGCTAGCGCCTCGGCCGCTATAGCTGGGTTCAACACAAAAAGACCGCTTTCTACTCCTAATAACATAATATACTATTTTTTTTCAAACGTCGTAGAAATGGCACTTTTTGTTATTTGATTCACAAGGTAGAAGTTTCATTTCTACGCCGCTGGAAATTTCTACGCCGGCGGAGTAGAAATAAGGTAATTTCAATGTCGCCGGAGTAGAAATAGCTAATTTCTACGCCACCGGCGTAGACATAAAATAAACAAATATCCATAGAAACGACATAGAATTAGCGAATAAAAAGAAAAGTAGTGCGTTTAAAAAAAAAATTAATGTGTCATTCGGAATAAAAGTGTCTTTGTGTGCCTCGCATACAATTGTCCGACTCGCTTCGCTCGTCGTCCAAACTTCCATGCTCGCCGCACAAAGTATCACACAATATACAGTGTGTTCAAAAAAATTCCTAACTCGGAGTAGGCTATGAACAAAGAAACGTATGTCAATTTAAAAATATTTAATTAAATGTCAATATGACGTGAGATATTGTCAAAAATGTTACCTAAAGAAATCAAAGCTTTTCTTCTTGTATCTTGTTTTAGAAAAGGAAACAAATTAGAAAACGGCGGATGTCAGTATACTGTATCCTTCTTTATTGTCTTTTCTCCTTAAAATTACATTTCAAGATCAAGTTTGACAACTTGACTTTTGAATTGAATAATGATGAGACACACGTTTCTCTGTTCAAAGCCTACTCCGAGTTAGGAATTTTTTTGAACACACTGTACTATTTTCACCAGGAGTAGAAATCTATATTTCTAAAGTCAAAATTATAACAGGAGACATTTTGGAGTTTATATTATTTTGACAGTTCAGTTGTCTAATATAAGTTTTAAGCTGCATTGTACAACTTTTTCGTTTTTGTTGGTAATAAGTTTAAAACAGCAGTTGAAGTTACATCTACAATTTCTTGAGATTCTATACCGAGAGTTCTTGTATTCTATCGTAAGTATTCCTTGTATTCCATTTTAGAAAAAAAGACAGAGGAGGTTGAAGAAAGGAGACGCAGAATGTTAAAAAAATATTTTTCCTACAACCGTAGTACTTTTCACGCACTCATTACAGTGTGTAAAGTGTCACTTTTCAAGCACTAGTGCGTGAAAAGTACTTTTCACGCACTAGTGCTTGAAATGTAAATAGGCGTTGCTAGGCAACATTAAAATTTGGTTTATTTATCTGTCAAGCATATAATTAGGTAGTAAATAATAATGAAAGTAATAAAATTTATTGAGAAATATGAATATACATATAAATGAAACAAATCTAATATTTTTTTAACAGATTTAGTACTAATCTAATTTTTAAGAACATTAACATTTTTTTGACATGTATTCTAACATAACCTAAATTTTAATATTAATATTAAATGTACAATTTGTACATTATAAAAGACTAATCATCGTCTGTCTGAGATTCTTTCAAGTGTTTAAGTTACATTACATTTTGTACAGTGTTATGAGAAACAGTACTAACAGTATTTGAAGCTGCTGGATGCCTGTACAGTCAGTATTATGAGAAACATCAATACCATTTCGGTTGTAGGAAAAATGTTGTATGCAACACGTGCGTAAAATAGTATTTTTTGTCTCGTGCTACAATTTCCGCATTCGGCTGCGCCGCATGCGTAAAACATCGCACTTGACTAAAAAAGTACTACTTTACACACTTGTTACATAAATAACTATTATTTAAGTGGCTATCGATCATCAGGCCGACTGATGATGGATCCAGAGTTGTTCCGAAATCGATAGCCACTTAATTTTCTAACATTCTGCGTCCTTGTGCCTATTTATTGTAGAATACAAAATTCACGAAATATAAATTGAGAAAATTCGACTTTGTTTATATCAGAACTCAATGTAGAAGAGATGCTGAAATTGTTGCTCTCATATAATTTTTACTAAGCTTACAAAACTCATTAAAACTGAACATTTTATTTTATTTTTGCCATTAGTTACATACTTCCTATGGAACTTTTCGAATTTCTGAGGGGGAATTTATAAGTTTGTTAAGCCATTTATCAAAACCAAAGAAATTTTTTTGTAACACTACTATGGAATTCACATATTCTGTAACTGAAAAATGTTACATTCTGTAACAGGCAGTCAAAGCTCACTGGTTTTGCAATTTACCCATTGCTTGGCGCTTTGTTTCTTTGATTTTGTCAACTCAACTGCTTTAACTGTCATCTAAACGTATAACTAAAACTAAGACTGTCAGTGAAAATCCGGTGAAAAAATTCCTATTAATAAGCGAGTTATAATCTCCCGAAGTTTGAAAATATAGATGTGACGTCACGAATATAAGTTTTTGTATGAAACTATTTTCTTTGTGGACCTAAATGTTCTTGAAATATATGCTATTTCTAAATTATATTTATAAAAAATAAATGAATATTATTTTACTGTACAAGTCTACATGATTTATAATTGGATGTGAATTTAAATTATTAAGTTTAATGCAAAACATTTATATTCGAATAAAAACTGTTTGAGAATTGTAATACTGGACTGATAGCCACGCCTAGGCTATTTGAATTTCTCTGCTTCCAATGGTAGTAGGCTCCTCCCCCTAACTGGGTATTCGTTATATATTTATTGGCCGTCTTTGAGTCACCAATCAAAATAATATACTATATGGAATTCATATGCGTGACGAGCTGCTATAACAAAAACCCCCTTATTTCCGAAGTATTTCAATTATAACATTTTATTTCTTTATTAATATTCATTATTAAGCATATACTTTCAATATTTTTTTCTAATTTTTCTTAATTCAATTGCGCTGTAATCCCCTATTATTTATGTATTTCAATAACTACAAACTTCTTCTGTATGAATTTGTTATTTTGTCCAGTACGTGACTGGAAGTCTATTAATATATCTGGCGTCGCTCAAGTGCAATGTTACCGTCTGGACGCCTTCGAGTATGTTCACGACGTTCTGTTCTATTCTCCACTCATACCATACTGGTGTGTGGTGTTTGAATGGGTTGGGTAGGTTGTGGATACCATTGACTCGTCCGTGAAGTTATTTTCATACTAACGCACTCCTCCACTAGTCCTTGTCATACATTCATACGGGGAATTTGGATTTTGAACCCGGCTTCGAAGAAAAGAGAATCTATATCAGAGTTGGCAGGAATAGGGTTGGATAGTGGGCATTATTTGGGCTTCTGTTATTCTGTCGATTACATAATAATATAGTGGGACACATTCTAAAATGTTGTTTATATTGTACGGTACTATAACTTCCACATAATTTGCAATAGGAGATTCCACCATTTTTTAAATATTTCTTCTGAACGTATAAGTAAAACTAAGACTGTCGGTGAAAACCCGGTGAAAAAATTCCTATTAATAAGCGAGTTATAGTCCTCCGAAATATAGATGTGACGTCACGAATATAAGTTTTTATATCAAACTATTTTCTTCGTGGACCTAAATATTCTTGAAATATATGCTTTTTCTAAATTATATTTATAAAAAATCTGATGTGGACACAACACGACTTCCTTGTACGCAAGACTAATATGAAATATAGACGGTATAGACTCAATTATAAAATTGCACGTATTTGATGTAACTTGACATTAACATCTATTTTTTATTTTTTTATTTTTTGTCCTAATCCATAGCAAGCTTCATTACAAAAACCAAAAAGTATATAAGTTTTAAATTTACATATCTCGCTTATATAAAGGCCTAATTTAATAATACTTGATGTACCAGATGCAGAATTTAATTCTCTAAAACTCTTATTTGAAGCATTTATTTCTAAAATCAAAATAAAACCATTTTATTCAAGAAAAACTGTTACAACTTCAGGTAATATATCACTTCCGGTTAGCCTGTTTTATTTATAATTCATATAAAAGTCTTATATACCAAATTTGAAAAGTTTTGGATTATATTTTAATATAGTGTTTCATTAAAATCTATTATAGGCTTGAAATAAAGTACCATTTCTGGAAATTATGTAATGACCAAAAAAGGTGTTGCACAACTAGATGTTATAGAAGTTATAAATACAAAATTTCAACTTTCTACGGCTTACTGTTTTTGAGTTATGCGAGATACGTACGTACGTACAGACGTCACGACGAAATCAGTCAGAATGGATTCAAGGCTGGTCAAAATGGATATTTCCGTTGAAATCTGAAAACCGAAATTTTTCGCGAATACAATACTTCCTTTACTTTGTACAAGGAAGTAAAAATTAATGAATATTATTAAACTGTACAAGTCAACATGATTTATAATTGGAAATATAACTAAGTTTAATCCAAATTTTTATATTCAAATAAAAACTGTTTGAGAATTGCACTTCTGGACTGATAGCCACGCCTCCGGTATTTGAATTTCTCTATTTCCATTGGTAGTAGGCTCCGCCCCTAACTCGGTATTCGTTATATATTTGTAGGTGGTCTTTGAGTCGCCAATCAAAATAATATATATGGATTTCATATGAGTGACGAGCTGCTATAACAAAAATCCCTTTAATACCGAAGTATTTCAATTATGTCGTTTTATTTCTTTATTAATATTTATTATTAAGCATATACTTTCAATATTTTTTCCTAATTTCTATTCTATTAAGTTTACGTGTCTTTGCTATATTATTTTCAACGAAATTGTCTGCATTCTGCATATTTATTTATTCTTTAAATAATAATAATATTTATTAAAGAAATAAACAAATAATCTTTACAATAACCAAACTAATTGTATGTGACAGCCCCTGACAGCAAACATTCTACCCACACAATCTCCAGTTGCGACTAAGAATCGGGAAGGGGGAGGAACTCATCTAACTTTATCTCACCTCCGTTACGATAAAAAGAACGATCAAAATTAGTGAGACAACAGAGGTGAGCTGAGACGAACTGAGATCTCTTGTAAAAAGTGGTAAAAAGAACGCGACTAATACCACTGTTTATCCTCTTTTTCCCAATCAAAACATACTGTGTCGTATACTATGACACACATATCCATCTATATCGATCCACCGACACAACCTATATCTCTGCCCTTTGACATTTGCTCGTACTATACAATCCTCCTACGCTTACGCGCACTTTCCATTTCTGCGATGGTCGCCGCCGAGTTCCTGGAAGGCCCTGCGTCGTAGCAGCAGCCCTACGAGGCTGGAAGCCATGCAGGTGCATCCAGAGACGTGGAGGGGGCAGCTGGCTGCCTTCCAGACCGGGACGGTGGCGATGACGTCATCGATCAATGTGAGGCTGCGTGGACCAGGGAAAAGGATGGAAGATGGAAAAGAGAGAAATAAAAAGGGAGGGGATGTAAATAAATGCAGAGTGTAATGGGGAAAATTTTGCATAATAGAGTAACTAAATATAATAGTATATGAGTATACTCATCACTGCTTTTTACGCGTAGATGAGTGTGCCAAACTGTTTTTGTTCGCAGGTTTCGATAATAATATAAAATAATATATCATCACGGCTTATTACTCATTTCTGGGTGTGCCAATCTGGTTCTATTCACAGATTTCGCTAATAGCGACACAACTGTATTGTTCAGAACGTTTACCAGGCGTCACTTTACATGCCCTAAATGCTGTTTAATAAAGAAGATAATTCTGTGTACATGCGAGTATAATTCTGTAGGTTAATACAAAAACAACCAATGTCAAAATTTCGTATTTTATTTTTTAAATAATACTGAGAGTATACTTTGTGGCAAATTGTTAATCTGACATATTAATGTTGATTACAAATGTAACTAATTTTGTGATTTAACAAACAATTTTTTGAATAAAATAATTCAATCCAAACATAGTTTCTAAATATGGGAATATTTAACGATTTATTTGAAAATCTAAATGAATAATTGTCCTGTAGTTTGTATAATTAATAGTTTTCATATTATAACGTTTTATTTACTTGGGCGAAGTGTAAAAATCAGAGAATTATTAATAATTAATATAGATGATTATTAAACGATAAATAAATATTAAAAGATAATAAAAATGACTGTTACTATATTAAATACTAATTTAAGACTAAGAATATAATTAATTACTTAAACACTAAGATTATTTATTTATTTATTTAAACAATAAACGCGCCCATTTACTTTCACACTATTTATTTTACTGTGCTCTCGTACTTTTATTTAATTGTTCATTTATTTTACTACGCGTTCTAATCTTGGACGGCCGGTCTATTGCAGGCTCTTGTAGACTGTTTACGCGATATTTATATCACTATATTTATGTTACTATTTATTTATATCACTATTTATTTACATCACATTCAACTGTCCGATCCAGTATCACTAACTGTCCGTATGCCGCAATTCTTCAACATCACTGCCGAGTATTCACTCGCTGTTACTGTCCTCGTATACTATAGCTTTCCAATACTCGTCAACATTACCGAGTATTGACTTCCACAGCTATCCCAGTATACCAGTAACTTCCAGACTCGCCGTTACTGTCCTCGTACACTATAGCTTCCCAATACTCGTCAACACTACCGAGTATTCATTTCCACAGCTATCCCCAGTAACTTCTCGAGTACTCCACTCGACAATACGGCATACGCTCACCACGATACTGCTATACTACTAAACTCACTATCTATACAACTGCTCGTCACTCAACTCAGCTGACTATGTAACTATGTTTGTAACTCTTTCACCATGTAACTATTAACTATGTATCTAACTCTCGGGCATAGCTGCGTCCCTTTTATACAGCTGCCATTACCTTCTAGAGAGCTCTAGAATATTTGACCCCATAACAACAATGAACACAAAAGGTTCAGGCGACCGGAAGTAATAGGGGATTCCACCACTTTTATAATTTCATCAGAAAGTGTAAATAAAACTAAAACTATTGGTGAAAATCCGGTGAAAAATTCCTATTATTAAGCGAGTTATGGTATGGTCCCCCAAAGTTTGAAAATATAGATGTGACGTCACGAATATAAGTTTTTATATAAAACTGTTTTCTTCGTGGACCTAAAATGTTCTTGAAATGTATGCTATTTTTAAATTATATTTATAAAAACAAATTAATATTATAACACTGTACAAGTCTACACGCTTTATAATTGTAAGTGTATCAAAATTATTAAGTTTAATGCAAGAAATTTATATTCAAACAAAAACTGTTTGAGAATTGCAGTACTGGACTGGTAGCCACGTGTCTGCTATTTGAATTTGTCTACTTCCATTGGTAGTAGACTCCACCCCTTAACTCGGTATTCGTTATATATTTATAGTTATCAAAATAATATATATGAAATTTATATGAGTGACGAGCTACTAAAACAAAAACCCCTTATTGCCGAAGTATTTCAATTATATATTTTATTTCTTTATTAATATTCATTATTAAGCATATACTTTCACTATTTTTTACTAATTCCTCTTAATTCGACTGAGCTATAATCCTCTATTACGTCATCGCTAAACTTAGACGCTTGCTTAGCGTAGCGGCGGAGCTCACACGTTACAGTATTTATTAGTTCATAGCCCTTTTATATATAAAGTAGTACAACAGCTACTGGACTCAATTGACATTTAATAACTACTCGTAATATTTATTTGATTCATATATTTATTTATTTAAGGGCATTAATTAACAATTCTTGACCTAGTTCTATAAAATAGAATGTAGTGGCATAATCATCAATAATTATATCAAAATAAGTTCATGTGCAACGAACATATCAAAGTATAAAGAAATAAAGATATTATTACCGTTTTATTACCCATTTATGGGTGTGCCAATCTGCTCTTATTCATAAATTTCAGTAATTACGAAATATCTATACAATTGAGGGCGTTTCCCAAGCTCTTAAATCTATCGTAAAGAATGCACCGCAGAAATCTCCTTTGTATTATTTGAAAATTGAAAATAATATACTTACTATACTTATATAACACAAAATTATAACTATATGGTATGACTAGCGAATGAAAGTTGACGTTTAAATTATTTTATAGATGTGGTTTCTTTTGAAACCCTAGAGAAGAATAGAATTGTTCGAAATATTCAGGTAGGTATGAAATTTTTGCATGAACCCATTTAAATATTGGACTAGAAAAGCACAGAAATACATTACTATGTCTGGTTGAAAATAGATCAGAAGCGGCACTAAATATTACTTATATGAGTGATAACTGTCTGTCATATGTCAACAAAAACAAAAGCTACAGAGATTATTCCCGGGAATAATCTCTAGAGCTTTATTCTTTATATAATAATGACAGAATTGGTTAAAACGCAGACACGTGACAAGTTTTAAGAAATATCAAAAAATAATCAAATTAATTTTAAACTGATGTGAATACTGCCAAAACTGCCAAATTATAAATCATGATTTGAAAATGCTCTCTGGCTAATTTTATATTTTATAACGATATTTTAAAAAATTGATTTACAAGTTTTAATTAACTTTTAAATAATAGATAAGTAGCTGTTTAAAATTATCTATAATGCAAATTTTATTTTGCATGGCCTTCCTGATTTTCTTATTTTCAATAATTCTAGCCTAAACTTCATACAATATTTTTGATAAATAAATTTAAATTGTAAATATTTCTTTTTTGATCATATTTCGACAGTTCCCCTTTAATCCTCCTTCACCCGCTCCTGTACGCGCATGCGCATTACTTTCGTTCAATCCCGATTCATCGCATAAACAGTGCGGAGGCCCGTAGGCGTTCATCTCAAGAGGGTAAACTACCCTTGTAGCAACCATACACACTCGCTCACACATTTCTTCCTGTCATAATTAAAAATACGTCCCTGATCCAGGCTTCGTCCTTTTAGGGTCAAAATGAGGAAGGGTGGGGGTAGGTGTGTGGTAGAATCAGTAGAGGGATGAATCCATCTCAGGGTGAGTTATAAGGGTGCTTGAGTTATTGTATTGGCTGGACGTGACGCATTGATGACGTAGTTTATACGTGCAGAGAATAGGGAGTACCTTTTAGATGGGATTAGGGGTTGCGATATTTTTCGGACGCGTGGGAAATATTTATTAGCAATTTGAACGATATGAAATATGGAGGAACATTCTAAGGCCAAAATATATCATTTTCAAGGATATGTCTAGGAATACAAATATTTCACATTTATTATTAAATGATTTAAATTTTCGAATGGTCCTTCACCATAATAACAAATTGAAACATTGTTCATTTATAATAAAACTAGACTCCAAATTGTAAGATAGGGATCGAATTAAAAAAAAAAAATATTAGTTTTTAAAATATTCCATTTTTTAATGCCCTATAAATACAAAGTTTTGTTTATTAATAATTTTCAGATATATTATTATATACTTAACGTACCGATTACGGAACAAAAAGATTTTTTTCAAAATTCCTTTAACTAAGGGTAGTTCACTTAAGAAGAACATTTTTGTACATCTGTGAAGTTAGCAGGAAACGCTACCAACAAAACTAATAAAAAAAACCAAGCGACAAGTTACATTTTTAAAAAATTATAAAATAATCTCAAGAAAAAAGCTTAAAAACATGTTTCATAAGGCCTGTTATCGTACTCGTCCTTTGTAAAACTCGCCACAAAGCGGCTCTTTGTCCAAACTTGGACTTGGACTCGTGCGTTAACAAATTGCCTCATGAAACTCGTTTTTTAACTATTTATAAGTGTAGATATGATTTCAATTATTAGCGACCTCCACTCTTTGGACCACAATGAGCTTAACATCTACATAATCGTATATTAAAAAAAAAATGTTACGGCTTAACGAATAACAATTAAGACTTTGTAGTACTATAATACAGACTGCTTTCAATTTACGTGAAGTTTCATAAAAAATTCCTTTCAATATTTAAAACATATTATTGTATTCAAAATTTAGTAACCAATTACAAATTTAAATGTTTTTATACTTTACATTTTGTAACAATGAACAAATGAATCCAGTTATTATGGAAATGCTGATTTTGATATAAAAAAACAAGTAATATTTTTTAATATAAACAAAAATATCCTCCGAATGGGCAACTTAATAGCTATTAACATACCTAGGAATGTTATGTATATCATAACTGCAGAAGATGGTGACATCTAAGGCTTGTTATGATTAATAACATCCGTGGTTTATTCAATAGTTTATCGGTTTCAGAAAATTAAGACATTATTGATAAATACCATTTTTTGAAATTCTCTCATTAATGCTACTGTCAGATTGCTATGGTTAACAGAACAATTATTTTGACATATATCAATATGTTTATTACTTTAGAATAAAGTAGACCGTATTTAGAACGATAGGCTAACGTTATCTGTATGTATTATTGAAGAGCATTATATTTTCATTTTATTTTATTTTCATTTTGTAGACCGTTGTTGACAAGTCAGTATGGTAATAATATTACCATACAGGTACAGTTATTACTTAGTTACCAGCCTACTTTTGTACATGTAAACAATGGAATAATATCCTCAAACCGGTAAATCTCATTAACAGACTTGGTATAATGTTAATATATTTATGTATTTTTATGAGTGCTATCATAAAGTTGAGGTCTAGTTCCCTCCTCAATACCTCTTTGATGTGACCGTCTCGTCCCACGAATGAAAATTCCTGAATGGCTGCATTATGCCCGCATAGCAATTTGGAAGTGAAGTAGAAAATTTACGAGAAAACTTTCGCATGTAGTGTGGAGCGATCGTATATTTTATACCGAGTTATGCAGTAAATATCAACTGCAGAACACAGCAGATAGAAGTACACACAATGTACCACTTTAAAATTTATTACATTGCATTCCTTTTGCGGCGATAAAAATCAAATCGCCTAAACTGGTTCCCTGGAAAAATTCTCGCCATATATGTTGGCCTATACGACTTTTACTACGGTCATTAGTAAGAGTTGCCAGGGCCGTTCCTAGGGGTACTGCCCTTAAGCGATAACTACACAACAAAACACAATTTTTACTATTTATAATACTTTATTCATACATATGAGGTGCTACCCAAAATATCAGAGAATTATTTTCTGGCGGTTGGTAGGGCGAGGGCGCTAATTCCGACTTCTCCCAATAAGTGCCTTCTTTATTATTATTATTATATTACAAGAGGTGGTCTCCTGTGGATCCCTGTACTGCGACCTGTAGACCTATTATACCCTCCAGATTTACTCCTATTCTAGGAGTCCTGTTTGTTTAATAAACTCCAGGGTTTTCTTCAGATCTAAATCTTTTAGCATATCCTGCTGTATCTTTTCTGCCCCCAGGATATTATATCTGCTGCTCGTAAAAGCTTCACAGTGGCATATAAGGTGCTGAGGGGTTTCTTCCTCTTCACCACACCCCCTGCATGTTGGTTCTTGTGTTAGTCCCATCGTGTGTAGGTGTTTGTTTAGTAGACAGTGTCCCAACAAGTGCCTTTTTTATTATTATTATATTACAAGAGGTGGTCTCCTTTGGATCCCTGTACTGCGACCTGTAGATCTATTGTACCCTCCAGATTTACTCCTATTCTAGGAGTCCTGTTTGTTTTATAAACTCCAGGATTTTCTTCAGATCTAAATCTTTTAGCATATCCTGCTGTATCTTTTCTGCCCCCAGGATATTATATCTGCTGCTCATAAACGCTTCACAGTGGCATATAAGGTGCTGAGGGGTTTCTTCCTCTTCACCACACCGCCTACATATTGGTTTTTGTGTTAGTCCCATCGTGTGTAGGTGTTTGTTTAGTAGACAGTGTCCCAATAAGTGCCTTTTTTTATTATTATTATATTACAAGAGGTGGTCTCCTGTGGATCCCTGTACTGCGACCTGTAGATCTATTGTACCCTCCAGATTTACTCCTATTCTAGGAGTCCTGTTTATTTAATAAACTCCAGGGTTTTCTTCAGATCTAAATCTTTTAGCATATCCTGCTGTATCTTTTCTGCCCCCAGGATATTATATCTGCTGCTCGTAAAGGCTTCACAGTGGCATATAAGGTGCTAAGGGGTTTCTTCCTCTTCACCACACCCCCTGCATGTTGGTTCTTGTGTTAGTCCCATCGTGTGTAGGTGTTTGTTTAGTAGACAGTGTCCTGTTAGGAGTCCTGTTATTAATCTAAAGTCTTGTTTGCTCATTAGGAGTAAACGTTCCGTTCTTTTCTTTGTTGGTTTATTTAGGAAGAGCTTTGAGTGTCTCTGCCCTGGTGACTCCAACCAGTGATTCTTGTGCCATTGATTCAGCAATGTTTTTATTTCTAGCTTAACTGTCTCCGCTGAGATTCCGAAAGCCGGTTCTGGTCCTGTGAAAGGAAAACTTATGTCCCCTTCTTAGCCAGACTATCTGCTACCTGTTTTCCTTCGATCCCTGAATGCCCGGGTACCCATATTAATTTCAATTTGTTCCTCGCTCCTAGTGCATTTAATCTGTGGATGCACTCTACAACAAGTCCAGATTCTATCTCACAGGATTCTAGTGCTTTTAGTGCGGCTTGGCAGTCTGTTACTATAGAGATTCTTCTGTTGCTAAAGTGGCTCTCTAGTAGCAATTTGGCGCAGATTAAAATTGCGTACAGTTCTGCATGGAATGCTGTCGTAATAAGTGCCTTCACTAGACACCCTTTTGGATCTATTGCCCAAGTGTCATACTTGGGGAAACATCTGACCAGTCAGTGTGATTTTTTTTTAGAAAGCGCTATTTGACGTTTTCAGCGATTTTTCAATGGCAGGCAGTAAAGTTTTCTTTTCTATTAGAGAAAATCAGCAGCGGAAACTTTCGCCTTTCTTCGGAGGACTTACGGGGAGGAAGATTTAAACCATGCAAGGATATACGAGTGGTTTTCTCGTGTTAAAAGTGGTTTCTTAATATATTTTATTAGTTTTCGAAAACTGTTATTTTTGCCCTCTATAGAATGTCCTTGAAAGCTGTGACGTCACAATCACAGACATCAGAAAGAGACGGAAAAGAGAGAGACATGATTAGTTTTGACGTTTGGGAGACACATATTTAGCAACTCAGCTGTGGCAGAGAGGTTAGTTATTTATTGTGACGAAAGAGATTTGTGCTCTTCTCGCCAGTGTTTTATAATGTCTGCAATACGAAATAGTTTTGTACCTGGTTGTTTTAATAACTCTGAGGATACGCCTAACGAAAATATTTTTTCACGTTCCAAGTAAACATACAATTAGAAAAATGGGATGATAATGAAATTACCAAAACCAGAACATTGTATTGTTGTGAAGATAATTTTGATGTAGGTATATTTATAAAATAACAATTATATTATAAACATTTACAGCAAACTTTCTGTACATTCTCCAGTTGGAACCCGATGCTGAAAATTGGATATTTTAAATTGATTGATGGTAACCTAAAAAATTATAAAACAATTGGAAGAGTCCCAGCTTTCATTATTGGTATAACCAGGGTCCATTTCGACACACTTTCAAGTCAAGCAATCACAAACAATGGTACCATACCATGTGGTTGACAATGAGAGCAGCTGTTATTATCTGACACATCTTGTTAAGAGTATACAGGTTCGGGTTTGGTCGGATAATTCCGTCATTGATGTCTTTCCGTGAATTCTACGTCATCAGAGAGGAATTCAAGTAATACATACATTACAGTTATTACCAATCATTTTTAAATCGGACACAGAGCAAATACTATATATGAAGTTGAATTTTCAAAAAAAAAAAAATATTGTAAATGAACCCATTAAAATGAATATGAACCTCGACCGGGACGTCCTACGACTGTCAGAACGTCCGAAAGTATTGAAAAAGAATTGATGCGATCATGTCTGATCGTCATGCGTAGAACAATCGATGAGTTGGAGGAATTCACTGGAATATCTTGAGTTTGTGCCAACAAAATTTAACTGAAAATTTGAAGATGATATTCGCTCTACGACAGCATGTCCAACGACCAGAGAGGTAACCATTTGAGTGTCTGTCAGGATTTGAAAGAATAGTCGATGCGGAATTATTGTAAGCTCTCCCAAACATTGATGCTGATTTTCCTAACAGGAAACAAAACTTGATGTTAACATGTTGATTTTTAATGCCCTTCATTAAAAAATCGTCGAAGACTCTGATGTTTCCCCAAGGATGACATTCGGGTAGAAAATAATTCTTGGATATTTTGGGTAGCACCTCGTAAACACAAAAAATATAAAACTTTTCGTACATATTGAATTGAAAACATATGTCTTAGATGGCGTTATACATTTCTCAATTTAATTCAGAGAATAATATTACATTAATAATTATTTTTTTTTTGGAAAATAATAAAATGAATCAATTTTTTATTTTGAGGCCTGAAATTTGAGGCCCCACTGTCTCACATATGTGTTCAAAGTGGATTTACATAAAAAAATGATTTCTCAAATACATTGAATAAAGTCTCTTCATACTCCATTTTATAATATAACGATTTTTATCTAGCCACACTGTATATATTCACTCTTACGAAATGTCCTTCATGAGCGTATTTTTTTTGGATAGAGTAATATTAATGGCTTTAAACCTACTATATAGTCCTTTTTAGCATTTGAGGTTGAAAAGACCTTTTCCATCAATAATGTCAATATTTTGCCCGACTTGATTGTTTGTGACAATGGCAATCAGTCATGGGTGACTAGATTGAAAGTGTCAAAAGCCGGTGACGTAAATCGCCCGCACAAAGCACAATTTAAGCCGGAGTATTGACGTGAACTAGACCCTGAATTTAAATGCACACACGCTTCGCGTCCGCGTCAAATGTTTCCTTGCTAAATAACCAGGCTGGCATATCCATTATTTATTGTGCGCTACTGCTCACAAGGTCACTGTTTAACTTTCTCATCTTATGCTGCAAGTGACGCCTTTAATATTAAACAAAATATTTACATACGACAGTCATTAGGGAGATTTTTCACCTCTGCTAAGCATTACTTTATTTAAATACAATAAACAGCTGTATATCAACAATGTCTGTTTCATTGAAGGTGCCGTCTACATTTTGATAAAGGTGTACAAATAACTTAATGCAAAAATTCAAGTGAAGTGGTGAAATATCTCTGTATCTCTCTCTACATAGCATAAAATAACCTTTCCTGTAGGCGCCTATGCATACACGGAGAAAATGGATTGTTAAAAATTTATTGCTACGTAAATTATATTTGTACTAACAATACAGAAAATTACAATAACAATCTGATATTATTTTTGGTACGTAGATTTGCAACATAAATATTGTTAATTTCATACGTATCTGCAATGTTTTTTTTTTTTAAAAAACCTCTCAACAGGATTAAATCCCAATTACAGAGAGGTTTACCATATACAAACATCCATGCCTTAGTGGGATTCGAACCCAGAACCCCTAGCGTACTCATGACTACGAGCCGTTGAGCCACGGGAGCCGAATGTTACTTTAAATATTTTTTTCTACAGTCTATATACAAAGTAGCCATTTGCGCTCTCTTTTGTCAACGCAAAACGTCACTTTGCCGCTCATGCGCGACAACGTAGAAAAACGCTCGCTGTCCAAATTTCTAACTATACAATGTTGTCACTTATCACACTTGTCTACATTCTTAATAGAACCGTTTAGTCAGGAACTAATGACTCTGTAGTTACACATTTACCACCTTCACAAGTCAATCTGACATATAACTGCTCTGTCGGTATATTACATAACCAAACAAAATGCCGCACTGCTGTGAAAATAAAATATGGCATTTATTTACGAAAACGAAAGTATAAAATGCTTAGATTAGATTGAAGCTATAGCTCAAGAATAATGGAAAGTAACGATACATTAAAATTAAATATAAAATAAATTGTGTGAACAGTTGTGTTGCCACTTGCAAAAGTTTAGCGTGAACGCTCCCAGTGGACATCCACTTTTCCACTGCACTAGTATAATGTAATTGAAACAAATAAATTATACAAAACTTATAATATTCATTACAAAATTGGAATTATTTTTTTGTAAAAACGAAAGCCAAAACAATATCTTGAAGTCATATTTGAATACGTTCCTATCTTCACTACAAAACTGTTGAGTAGTACTGTGAGTACAAAGTGTACATTATATTATTTTTTTATGGTGGAGGACTGTAGAAAAAATCTTGTGTGTGTTTCGAGCGCAAATGGACATTGTCGATTTCGAGAGAATGCCAACAATGTCAACAACCTCTCAATCGACAATGTCCCATTTTGCGCTCTTAATACACAAATAGCTATTGTAATACATACTGCTAAAAATATTATAAGAATATAATATTATAAAATCAAGGATCTATTATTGTGTTAAATTCGGTGTGTAGTATACAGATACGTATTACAAGCATATTTATACCTGTTATCATTATCCGTTTTGCTCATTGCTATAGCACATCAATCTGTATTGCTGCCGGCCCTTCTCTTCTCGTAACGTCCATTTTAGTATAAAGGTGTATAGTAAACACGATTTGCAATGCGACAATACGAAGACGCAGTTCTTTCTCGTGTTCGTTTTCGTTGTGTTAACAGTTACACTATCTTTCTTTGTAATTCTTATGTATTGTCTATCTCCATAGCCCGTGGCTGATAACGACGTAAAGATATTTTAAAAGAATTGTAATTCGAAGCGTCCATCAGCGTATTTGAATGTAAGTTTCATAAATAATGGTATATATTATTTTAAGGAGTAACTATATTTACGGAAACATGGCTAAATTGACATACCTGACATTACAGAAATTTGAAGCTACACAAGTTTTTCTAATATATGGTGAATTCATATCATGCAGAACATCAAATTTAGTTATTTATTTAGGAATATTCAGCAACATTTTACTAAATAATTATAGAAAAAAATCTGATGTGGACACCACACGACTTCCTTGTACGCAAGACTAATATGAAGTATAGACTCAATTATAAAATTGCACGTATTTGACGTAATTTGACATTAACATCTATTTTTTTATTTTTTTGTTATTTTTTGTCCTAATCCATAGCAAGCTTCAGTACAAAAACCAAAAAGTATATAAGTTTTAAATTTACATATCTCGCTTATACAAAGGGCTAATTTAATAATACACCATGTGCTAGACGCAGAATTTAATTCTCTAAAACTCTTATTTAAAGCATTTATTTCTAAAATCAAGATGAAACCATTTTATTCAAGAAAAACTGTTAACAACTTCAGGTAATATATCACTTCCGGTTAGCCTGTTTTAACCAAAATCTGTTATGTTATTCCAATTGATATTTGTCTTATATATACTAAATTTGAAAAGTTTTGGTTTATATTTTAATATAGTTTTTCATTAAAATCTATTATAGGCTTCAAATAAAGTACCATTTCTGGAAATTATGTAATGACCAAAAAGGGAGGTGCACAACTAGATGTTATAGAAGTCCTAAATACAAAATTTCACTTTTCTAGGCTTACAGTTTTTGAGTTATGCGAGATACGTACGTACGTACATACGTCACGACGAAATTAGTCAGAATGGATTCAGGGATGGCCAAAATGGATATTTCCGTTGAAATCTGGAAACCGAAATTTTTCGCGAATACAATACTTCCTTTACTTTGTACAAGGAAGTAAAAACTGTAAAGAATAAATTTGTAATAAAAAGCAGTTTAACAAAAAAATAAATAAATTAGCGAGCACCTAAATCTATTTTATTTCAAAGTAATTGTTATTCTAAATATATAATATGCGCACCTTATGTATGTTATTCAATTATTTGTTAGCTCTAGATCTATAGATTTATTAAAGTTATTATTTTTATTATTTCTCGAATTATTTAAAAGTACCTAAAACATGAGTTTATTCGTATATTTAGGTCATTTATAATTCATTTTTATTTAATTTGTTTAGTTATTTATATAAAATAGTTATAATATAATATTTGAATAGTTATTTACGAGTTGTATATCTTTATAAATTACATTTTACGATCCTATTTGTTTAAAATTCCGTATATTTCCCATGCTTACATTGCTGTCGTTCAAGGCGTGGCATGACGGCAAGAGGCTAGCTGTGACGTCACGAATTGAGCATTCAGGCCTGTATTCTCGTGTGACCTCGGGTGGTATCATTTGAGTTGCGTTATTATGTATATGAAACATTCATTTTTTTTAGTTCCAAAAATTTCTGTAGTTAAATAAAAACTGTAATTATAAGTGGTCCGTTTTTTTTTTGCCGGTCATTGTATTTATTTATTATCAACAGATAAAAAATTTCAACCTATAAATTTTTATTTATTAATCATATTAATCATTAAATAACCAATGCTTTAAATTGTATTTCTTATCTACTATTTCGTGTCGAGAAATCAATACTGAATTGATTATCTATCAAATTATATAACTGATATATTTACTGATGAAAATTATATCTTTTGAAGTGTTTGTTGACTTAGTTTTCGGTCCCACCCTCCGATATTGGTATATTTAATAACAGGTATTGGTTCCCATACTTCATCGTACGATCTAATTGTCCTTATCAGTAGATAAGCTTATCTACTGATAACGGTTACAGCTAACTCAAAAACAAGAAAGCCCATTGTTTGAAAAAATAATTAAATATTAGAATTACCATTATCTAAATTCCTGTTGACTCAGTGATAAGATTATTTGCAATGTATTTTTAGACATCTATGAGAAAAGTTATTTGTGTACCTAGGTACTAAAGTATAATTATTTTTTAATAAAAAACACAATATCACTCTGTAATTCAGTGTGACATCATAAACTCAAACAAATGTTATTTATGGTTAACTTTCGTTGTTTTGTTATTTTCTGCATTCATTATTTGAAAATGGATTTTGTATTTCAAATAGGCGATAGCAGATGGCTTGATAGTAGTAAGAATTTGGAATTGAGTAGATGTGTCGTTGATGTTAAGGGCATTCAAAATTCGAATATTTTAAAAACTAATTTTTTTTTAAACGTTAATAGTCCCTATCATACACTTTTAAGGGGATCGTCTAGTCCTCAGTCTACTCTTTTCCAAATGATCGAAAAGAGGCTCTAAATTATTGTTAATTATGCAAAATCTGTTACTAATATGTAACTTAATTTTGTCATGTTATTACAAAATCTTAATATTATGTCTGTAAGTTTTTATTTATACTTTAGCGTCGAAAATACACAAAACACGTCTCAGCTTTTTACTAATTATGGCTGTATTTGTCATTTATTTGTAATAAAATTTAAATCCGCGCTCTTAGAAAAGATGAAATTAGGTTCGTAACGTTTTAAAATTTTAAAATATTTATTCTTTATTCGAATAATTAACTTCAAAATTGACCAAAAATCAACAATTTTAAAGCTTTGCCACAGACATAAGAACAATAATATTGCAAAAATAAAACGTTACAGACATAATATCAAGTTTTCTTAATAAATATGTTAAAAATGAGTAACAAATTCCTAACAGATTTCGCATAATTGGTAGAATTGTAGAGCCTCTTTTCGTTCATTTGGAGGAGCCTAGACGATCCCCTTAAGGTCTAGTTTTAATCAAAATGACCCATTTCATCATTTGTTAGTATATGGTGGTGGTGGAGAACCCCATTCTGATTTAAAATTTCTGTCATTGAAGCAGTAAAGCCCTACATGATTTTACTGACACTTCTTCATTGGTTATTATTGCAATAAGTATTTTTTTATGACGACATTGGTATCTAAGGGTTCCTTCACAGTCGGAGTTTGGTATTTATGCACCTATTGCGTTTTTTAGCTAATGGGCTATTTGCATGCCATTTTTTATTTAATATTTTTGAAGAGACGATAAAATCTTGCTACCCATATTTTTCTTTTGACTATTTCACTCATAGATTTATAAGCCAATCCAAATTCTGGGATTCTACCTGGTTACCAAGTTTCATTTCGACAAAACACCGTCACAAATTTTTTTTCGCACCTTTTAAGCCAATAAAATGTTGTATTTTTACAAGTAACTGCGTTTTAATAAGCAATTTTTTTGACGTTTTAGAAACATATTGTTTACATACCTGTCAAAGTATTTTGGAAATAGTCATCCGAATACCATTCGTGGTTAAATTTTATCCTGGAAAAATTTTCCTATTTCTTTATTCGAGCCCGTTGCCAATTTATCTCGTAACATTGATCAAAAATCACTCGTTTGACAACTCGTAATTTTTTTGTCAATGCCATTCAATAAATTGCTAGGCAACCGGCTCTCGTAACAATCTGAAAATTTTTCCGGCAAAAATTTACCACTTATGATATTATATATGACTATTTCACTCATAAATTTATAAGCCAATCCAAATTCAGGGATTCTACCTAGTTACCAAGTTTCATTTCGACAAAACAACGTCACAAATTTTTTTCGCACCTTTTAAAACAATAAGATGTCGTATTTTTACAAGTAAATGAGTTTTGATAAGCGAAAATTTGTTGACGTTTTATAAACATATTGTTTACATACCTGTAAAAGTGTGTATATTTTCAGTGTTATCAGCTTTTATTAAAAACGAGTTGATTCGGACAGGAATCTGTTTAAAACGTTGAAAAAGTAAACTTAAACACCTCAAAACACAATGAAAATTACAAGATTTTTGTCAAGAAAAAAATATATAAATGATTACCTGATTTTTATTTTGGAAATAGTCATCCGCATACCATTCGTGGTAAAATTTTATCCCGGAAAAATTTACCGATTGCTTTACTCGAGCCTGTTGCCAATTTATCTCGTGACATTGATCAAAAATCACTCGATTGACAACTCGTGATTTTTTTGTCAATGCCACTCAATAAACTGCTAGGCAACCAGCTCTTGTAACAATCTGAAAAATTTTCCGGCAAAAATTTCCCACTTATGATATTATATATGACAAAATTTTCAATAATTGACCAGAAAAAAAAATAATGAAATTTGAATATTTAAATTACCGCCCTGTATGACGTAGGATTACGCCGCACCAATGAATGGCCTTAAAGCCATAGCACTGGGTACGTTCAACACTCGAAAATAGCATATACTGCGAGCGCTAATTTGTAGCAAAAAGACGGAATTGAACGACAAATTTTTGACATTTGCTAGCTAGCTAGCATTTCTTAAAAAGGATTTAAGTATAAAAATATTCATAATGGAATTTGTGAAAGAGGTTCTACATTTCAAACGAATGCTTCATTACTGAATTTATTTAAAAATAATTTTTTAAACATTTGCCCAAAATGGAATAAAATAAAGCCATTATAGGCATGCTTTTTTTTATTTACATATAACAATTCATCAGTATTTGCGAGATAAATAAAATTCCATTGCTCCACTATTCATAAACCCTCAGTCAGCTTTTATAATTCCCGTGTTTTGAACTTAGCAAAAGAATCTAGCGTCTTTCAGAAGCACTCGAGGTTTCCGCTAGATGCTCGAGCAAAACTGAACTTAGCAGTACGTTCAAAATTAAAAAGCGCTAAGTGAATTGAACACACACATTGGTACGCCCCATAGCAACGACATATGCGGGTGATTTAAACATGACAGATCACCTGTTTGACATTTGAACAATAGTTTGGAGGTTAATATTTTGGTTTGTCATTTTGATCTTGTACGAGTATAAGATAAGTTAAAATCCTTCAAAATCCTGCTTAACAAATCTCCAGTTCAAAATAATGACGTCACAGAAAATGTTCTTTCTTAATACTAAAAAACATATTTTTTTAAAAATAAAATTTATATTTTTACGTACATTTTCAACATAACTTTAGGTATATAGTGATAGATATCAGATTTTTAATACCAAGTAGCCCATTGCACAATAAATCTCAACGTAGTAAAAAAAAATGTCATAGGCTATTCTTTCATTAAACCAAAGATATAGGATTCTATACTATAGTCAAAATCAAAACTTCACTATTTCAGAGTGAAAATATACATAAATTAATGAATATGTTATAGTATTTAAAAGTATTTGTTTAAATATTAATTCGTTCGCAAACTACAAATGATTGAATGTAAGCACGACGTTTCATATCCTAAGCCATTTGATTGGTTGCCTGATTAAATATCATCGCGGGCTCACACGTGATCCTTAGTCTGTTGCCAATCTATGTTTGGGATGTGACTATCACTTTATAGGTCAATGAGTTAGCGGCAATTTGAAAATGACGACGAATCTATTTTTTGCCGAAATGTGGATTTATTTATGTCCCATTTGGAAATTTTTAAATCGCCTACAAAGTCAAGTAAGAAAATGTGCAGTAAACATGTTCAACTGGGGGTACCAAGCACTTTATGTCATTGTGGTCAAGAACAAACAATAGCCCACCTGGTCACGTGCACCAACTTAGAAGAGGAATGCACGAGAGAAGATCTTGCTAAAGCAACACCAGCTGCCATAAACTATGCAATTTTTAGGATGAATACTATTTAGCTAGGCCAATTCTCTGCCAGTTTTTGCGGACGGTTTTTCCTCTGGCATAAGGAGAAAATCTTGGGAGAAGATGCATCCTCTCCGTCCTAGTTTATGCCAGGCGATGCATCAGGCCTATGATATCCAAATTTGACTATTTATATGGTTTTAACAATAAATGCTCAGCAGACTCACTCCATGTGGTCCGGATGCGGTATTTCGCTACCGAAAATCGTATTACTGTCAAAATTTCAATGTGTACTTTTTTGTCAGTCTGTGGTTAAGGCTTTAACTACAACCGGCGCAACTCACAACAAAAAAGTAAAAAAATGCTGCAAAACAAAATTTCAAGCAAAAGAAAGAAATAACCAAACTTTTTAAACGTTACTTTGACAGTTTCACCCACAAAACACTAACATGCAGTGGCGTATTATCTCAGAAGCCCGGGCTTCTGGCGCAAAATTATAGGGGGCGCAAAAATATACCAGGAATTGAAAAAAAAAACACAATTGCATGTATTTGACGTAATTTGACATTAACATCTACTTTTTAATTTTTTTGTAATTTCTTGTCCTAATCCATAGCAAGCTTCATAACAAAAACCAAAAAGTATATAAGTTTTACATATCTCGCTTATACCAAGGGGTAATTTAATAATACTTGATGTGCTAGACGCAGAATTTAATTCTCCAAAACTCTTATTTGAAGCAATTATTTCTAAAATCAAAATGAAACCATTTTATTCAAGAAAAACTGTTAACAACTTAAGGTAATATATCACTTCCGGTTGGCATGTTTTAACCAAAATCTACTATGTTATTCCAATTGACATAAAAATCTTATATACCAAATTTGAAAAGTTTTGGATTATATTATAAAATAGTTTTTCATTAAAATCTATTATAGGCTTCAAATAAAGTATCATTTCTGGAAATTATGTAATGACCAAAAAGGGACGTGCACAACTAGATGTTATAGCAGTCCTAAATACAAAATTTCAACTTTTTACGGCTTACCGTTTTTGAGTTATGCGAGATACGTATGTACGTACAGACGTCACGACGAAATTAGTCAAAATGGATTCAGGGATGGTCAAAATGGATATTTCCGTTGAAATCTGAAAACCGAAATTTTTCGCGATTACAATACTTCCTTTACTTTGTACAAGGAAGTAAAAAGATGCAATGCAAAATAATTTATTTTAGCTATCCTACGAGTTTGTGCCTATAGTTAAAATATTAGGGGGGCGCAAAATATTGAAGGGCTTCTGGCGCCAAACTACCTTAATACGCCACTGTTAACATGCAAATTGCCGGCAACATAAAGTGAGAGCATACCCCAAGCATGGATTGGCCACAGAAAAAGGATCACGTGTGAGCCTGGGATCCATAAAAATCGAGACGAGCGCTTGACCATTGGCGAAGACATGAAATTAAGAAACGTTACAAACCAAATTCTGAACTTTAAATTCATATCTTGCTTATAACGTAAATTTTTTAAATCGCGTTGGCACTAGAAGTGTTACTGCATCCTGTTCTTACAGAAGAAAAAAAAATCTGATGTGGCCAGCACATTACCTTCCGTCAGTTCTATGTATTTTGTACAAATTTCATACGGAAAGTTCCTTGCTAAATTATTCTATTTCTTGTACATTACCTTCCGGCAGTTGCATGTATTTTATGCAAATTTCATACAGAAAATTATTATTTTGTGACGTTTTCTATATACAGTGTAATGTATCTGCAGAAATAATAGATTTATTATTATTATTATTATTTCTTGTACATTACCTTAAAGCAGTTGTATGTATTTTATACAAATTCCATACAGAAAGCAAAAGATCCTATATTTTCAGTAAAATTATAAGACCAACACACTATGTCAATTTCACTTGACACTGACATCTTTCAATCAGAATTTTCTTAATATAGTAGCTGTTTCCATAGCTATGGCTACTTTATGAAATTTAATTTCTTTATAATTTTTTAACTCTATATCCATTTAATATTAAGTATAAAATGCAGTCAAATCGTAGAGAGAATAAAATATTATTTAATATTTATAATAACATCAAAGGTGAAAAAATTATATTTAACATAGTTTTAAAAACTGTTAAAATCTTCAAATGATGGTACTTCCGGTTGACCAATTGTAACCAAAATCTAATCAGCTCTTCATATGGATGTAACGAAGAAGTATACGAAAAAAATATAATTTTTGTAACTGTAGTGTTGAGTTATCGCAGACGAAAATTTTGTTACACACACACACACACACACACACACACACACACACACATCCACACACACACACACACATCCACACACACACACACACATCCACACACACACACATACAGACATCATCGTAAAAATAGTAAATTCGTATTCTAGGGACCCTAAAACGTGCTTATTGATTAAAAACTCATCATCGAATTTTTTGACCAAAGACAATACCTTCCTTACCTAAAGGTGACGGAAGGTAAAAATGGTATATAACCCCATTGATTACTTAATTCTATATCCCAGTTTTGAGATAAAATGTAAGATATAAAATCGGCAGTTACAAAATGTCATTACAAAAATAAATTTATTATCAATTTCCCTTTACAAATTCGCAAAGTATGCGTGTCAGAATGATGTAATTGTCAACAAAATATCTATTTGAACTTAAGTGAAATGAAAATAACCTCGAATGATAAGTTACATTTAAAAATAAACACACCAAATCAGACATATGTTATTATTACGAAACATGAGTGAAACAAGCTCACATAAAAACCATATTATCTCTCCTCGCAGCATATGGAGTACTTTAAATTGTTTACCGAGTATATTTACTCAAGATACGAACACCGAATATTGGGTACCATTGGCGCCCGTTATCACAGTGATAACGTTATCAAGGCATGCAGTTGATAAGAGACAAACAGTAGAAACTTTCCACTACACATCGTAACAGAATGATTGCCCTGCTATTTTTATATTGGATGATTTTGTGAAGCCAAGACGGACTTTATGTCACATTGTTTCTTATCGCTGATAACACCATGGTCATAATAAACACTTTTTGGAAAATTTATACCAGATATATAGTTTGATCATCTGAGTAAATATTTGTCACAATAAAAAATACCAGAAATAAGAAATGATAATGAAAATAGTATATTATTATTTATTATGACTGTTCCCTTTGTTGTTTTGACTGATTTCAAATATAGATTTTAAACTTACAAAATATGAATATGTTATTCAGGTATTTCGCCATTTAATATTGAATTACATTACATCCCATTTATTAGTAATAATAATAGTTTTAATTCTATTAGGCATTGACCCCTGTGGTGCACTCTCCACGCCAGCAATGAGTGCCCGTGAGGTGACGTCTGGTAAGCGCCCGCACGGTACAAATATTTCATCATTGCCGATATCTGTGTATAAAGCAGATTGGCACACCCAGCAATGGATAACAAGCCGTGATGATATATTTATTTATTTTATTTAGGCATTGTATCCACAAGCCCTGCAAATTCTTCTGTTAAGAATATTGCCCCTAATGTCTTGCAAGGTACCTACGTTCAATTGTACGCACTGGACTTTTACGCGTTGTATTGTGTCAAAAGTAAAGTCTTTCTGTAGAAGATTAATTTGGAGTAGAAGATCTTTAAGAGCCGAATTTTCACCTGGGCCACTGTTTTTGTAAATTTTAACTCTGTATATTTAAAATAGGTAGTCGAAAGTAGTGATGCACGACGAGGCAAGAGTACTCTCGCATCTCGTCTCGTCTCGTTGCATTATGCAAGATGAGAACGAGAGCGAGATTGCAATTTAAAATTCGAGGCGAGATCGATATAACAACTGCGAGAAGCGAGAAATCTCGCGAGATTCTCATAAATTCAATGAAAAATGTACCGTACGGGGAGTGGAGTCAACGGTAATTATATGAATTGACTATATTTTTATGAGTCTATCTAGAGTCGAATGATATTGGTCGCAGAGCGAGGAAATGCAAAATAAAGACTAAATCGGTTTTGCATCAAATAGAACTAGTTCTCCATTTCCGCCCCTAATTCATCCCAGTTAAAACTACGGTTAATAAAATTCTTGTCGTCCCCTGAAAAGTAAAGGATCTTATATTAAGCGTCGAAAGGAGCTAACACGGAGTGAATCGGAGTGATTGGATGCCAGCGGGTTCCCAGTGTAGCGCTTTTTATGAGTAAATCTTACTTAAATAGTGGCATATAGTTAATGATAAAGTGTAGAAACTTTTAGTTACAAAAAATATTTTTTTTAATGTTTAATTAGTATTACTGATGACAGAATGATGTTCGTATTGAAATAATTTGGTGACTAGAATTTAGTGTTTCGTTTCTTTATTATAGTTATACGACTTTAAATACACGGAAGACGGAACGATTGGTCCGAACTTGTCTTTTGTAGTTCAACTGGTACGTGGTAAATATGTAGTGCGCAAGAGCTTATTTTTACAGCGAGACTCTCGCGCGAGAACGAGACGAGACCCAAAAAAATGTGCGAGAACGAGAGCGAGAACGAGTTCGATATTGCAGATCCGAAAGCGAGACGAGATCGATATTTTATATTTCTCGTCTTGTCTCGCCTCGCGTGCATCATTAGTCGACAGAATTTGTAGAAGTATCTCATGATTTGTGTAGGTTTTACAATTTGTTGAAAATCTAAGCCGGCTGAACTATTATGAGCCTCGGCTCGTAATAGGTAGTTACAAAAATATAAAAAAACAAAAACCCAAAATATAAATACATAATCATAGTAGGAACGTGAACGAATTAAATTGTATAATGCAAGGAAAGATCACATCTACACTATTCCAAATATTTACTGATTTCAAGAACTCTGCTACCACCTTTTTGAAATCCAGAATGTCGCTCCACCCTTTTCATTTAATCTTTGAATCCCAATGGGTCATATATGTCCCGGACAAGTGTTGAAGATGCCAAGTGGGAAATTATAAATACGTTCTGCTTTTTTTTCAAAATTCTAAATTTGATGTTTTTAGAAACATCTCCGCTGATTCCAAATTTGGCGCCATTCGATTCTACGGATAAAATTATGAGTTTCCCTATTTTAACAAAATTTGTGCCATATTCGTACAGTTTGTAACGCCAAAAAACTGAAATCCCTGAAAAATAACTTAAATAGTGAAAAAAAAAACTCCTGGATTTTTTGCGATTTTTGGCTATTTTCAGATATTTTGCGTTAGAAATTATATACATTGTATAGAAATTACAATAATTTGTATACTTATGTAATATTGCCCGTAGAATCGAATTGTGAACACATGTAATTCTACCCGATTTTTAATTACTGCCCAAAAATTGATATTTTGAGGTCCAAGTTTGAACGCAAATATCTCAGGAACAGGAACCAAAAGAAATATTATGGGTCGATTCTGTTCACATCTTTAAATCTTAGAGATCTGTAAATTTGTAAATAGTGAACAAAATCGCAACGAAAGCTGCCACTCTTATGTATAATTTTAAATTAATCAACAAAAATAGATGTGTTTTTGTCAGGTTTTTACAGATGTACAGATCTATAAGACTTACAGATGTGGACAGAATCGGCCCATTATTTGCGGTTTGAACATTTGGAATCAGCGCGTTGCAATGTATTTACCATAAATCCGATTAGCATGTGCCATTTAGAAATATACCAATTATATTAGATAACAATTATTGTGCATTCACTTGTCGGCTTCCCAAAACAAAAGATCGCGATATTCGTGATGCCTATTTGTTTCCTGCCCACGTCCGAAATCGTTAACTACGCCTGTATTCGGTCGATTTTTCATGGTTAAATTGTCAGAAAACAATTGTTCTCTACTAAACAAAAGGTATAGTTTTCCGGTTTCATGGCCTTCTATTTTCACACTTCCACTAACATCTGCCGGCTGAAACAAAAGCTAGGGCTATTAACAACACTTATCACTTCCATCATCTATTCCTGAGTTCAAATCCCACGATTAATGGGCGATAAACTCGGAAAGTATTTTAACCCCTTTGGCGGAAAGATTTGCCTACACCACTGGTAGGACGTAGTGGGCTTATCATTTAGGTGTTATCTTTAGTAACTTATGGTGAATTATTACAACGCACTACATATATTTATATTGCTAGTCACTTTCGCAAATATAGATAGAGATATGTAGCTATGTTGGCCAATATTAGAAAAGTTACGACAACTACGAGTATAGTACCTTTTGCTTGTACGTATACGATATTGTTCAACAGAAACATTGAACCCACAGTTATCCTACGTATAGCCCAGATCTGGCGCCGTGCGATTTTTTTTTTGTTTTCAATTGTTAAAAAAATGATGCGAGGGAAAGATTTTCCAGCGCAGATGCAGTAGTTACAGAATTTCAAAGAATTTTTGAGAACATTCAGAAAATGAATTTTCCGAATGTTTTAAAAAGTGGTTTCAAAGAATGCGTAAGTGTATTTGTCTGAATGGAGAATATTTTGAAAAACAATAACGATTTTTACTTCCGTGTACGAAGTCTGTGTAACTGCATAACTCAAAAACGGTAAACCGTAGAAAGTTGAAATTTTGTATTTAGGACTTCTATAACATCTAGTTGTGCACCTCCCTTTTTGGTCATTACATAATTTCCAGAAATGGTAGTTTATTTGAAGCCTATAATAGATTTTAATGAAAAACTATATTAAAATATAATCCAAAATGTTTCAAATTTGGTATATAAGCCTTTTATATCAATTGGAATAACATAGCAGATTTTGGTTAAAACAGGCTAATCGGAAGTGATATATTATCTGAAGTTTTTAACAGTTTTTCTTAAATAAAATGCTTTCATTTTGATTTTAGAAATAAATGCTTCAAATAAGAGTTTTAGAGAATTAAATTCTGCGTCTAGCACATCAAGTATTATTAAATTAGCCCTTCGTATAAGCAAGATATGTAAATTTAAAACTTATATACTTTTTGGTTTTTGTAATAAAGCTTGCTATGGATTAGGACAAAAAATAACAAAAAAATAAAGAAAGTAGATGTTAATGTCAAATTACGTCAAACACGTGTAATTTTATAATTGGGTCTATACTTCATCTTCACATTGGTCTTGCGTACAAGGAAGTCGTGTGGTGTCCACATCAGATTTTTTGTTTAAAAATGCAACAATTTCCAGCGCAACTCTCGTATAATGAAATAGCAAGTTTTTATGTATACCGTTTTAATGTCCTTAACAAAAGCTAGTTTTTACGAGTAAAATGGCGAATATTTTTCTGTATTTTAATTCTATAGGTAATTCATTTGGGAAAAACGTAGATCTAAATAATATTTTATGTAAATGTAAACCTATTTATAAGAATACTGCAAATGATGAACGTCTAAATTAATAAATAATAAATGTGCGTATAATAGTGTTCTTCGAGATACTTTGTGGGATGTACTCAGGGAGTACGGCATGAATGGAAACTTGCTGGGAGCGATTCGTGCATTGTATGAGGGTAGTGAGGCTGCTGTAAGAATAGATGGTAGGTTGAGTGATTGGTTTCGTATAAATGTTGGTGTGAAACAGGGCTGTGGTATGTCTCCGTGGTTGTTTAATTTGTATATGGATAACACATTGCGGAGAGCATTGAGTGAAATGGATGGCGTACAAATTGGTGAAAGTATTGTGCCTGCGTTAGCGTATGCGGATGATGTAGTTGTTTTAGGTGAAAATGAAGAGCAACTCAGAAGAATGATAGAGAGAATACATGTAGTTGGAAGAAGTATGAATCTGGAGTTGAACGTTGATAAATCCAAGGTGTTAGTATTTGAAAGGAGTAAATTGGTGACTATGTGCAATGTGTTGGTGGATGGAGTGAAACTGGAGCAAGTGAATGAGTTTGTATATTTGGGTAGTATGATGTCAAGGGATGGTCGAATTGGTAGAGAAATTGAAATGAGAGTGAGTGCGGGGTGTAAGGTAATGGGTGCTCTGGGTACGTTTGCTCGAAACGTAAACGTATCTAGAGAAGCTCGTTCAAGTGTGAATAATGGAGTGCTAGTGCCTGCTTTGATGTATGGAAGCGAGTGTTGGGCATGGACGGGAAATCATAAAAAGAGAGTGACTGCCGTGGAAATGAGGTATTTACGTGGTGTATGTGGATATGTAAGACGGGATCGCGTGAGGAATAATTTGGTGTATGAAGAATGTATGGTTAGGAAGAATGTTGTTAAGAGAGTAGGAATGAGCCAGTTGAGATGGTTTGGTCATGTGGAAAGAATGAAGAGTGACCGTCTTGTAAAGCGTATATATCTTGGTGAAATTGAGAGTGTTCGATTGCGTGGCCGTCCAGTGCGTAGGTGGATGGATGTGATTGATAAGATACTAAAAGAGAGGAAGTTTCCGAGTAGGAAGAGAAGAAGAGCGTGTATGAATGCGATTATGAATGTGGCCGAGGCGAAAGAAATGTGCTTAGACAGGAATGTGTGGCGAAGGATGATTGTTTCGTAACTATTATTGTGGTCCGGTTGCGGTATTTTGCTACCGAAAATCGGTCACTTTAATATGTTAAGAGTGAGGAATATATGTTGTACCTACGATGTCAGGATAGCACGAATGTTGTTGAAAGAGAGACAGATTTTTTTTTTGGATGATGTTATTGTTATTCTTTCGGGTTTGTGCTAACCCACTAAGTGGGAAATGCGTGATTTTATGTATGTATGTATGTATGTATGTATGTATGTATGTATGTAATAATAATAATAATAAATAAATAAATGTATTTATTTGTTAAAAGCATGGAAGCTTATACAAAGGAGTGATAGTGGTATATAATAATGAAAAAGTATAAGTTTACATGGTAAAGTGTAGCTAAATACAAAAATGTTTATAATATACTCGTACATACATAATATTCAAAATTAACAACCTTAAACTAATTTTTTTTCAAATTAACAGAGGTATTTTTTTTTTTTTTTTTTTTTTTAACGCATTATATAGTGAAAATAATATTAGTTTACATATGCAATATTGGCAAAATAATGTAAGTTTACGTGTTAGATTGTAGGTAGATACCCAAATGGTTCTAAGATAATATACCTACATAAAACATAAAATTTTAAACAGCACATTTCCCTATATGGTTGTTTCCCTTTTATGAAATTTATAAAGGGTTCTAAACTAATCTAATCAGATTAAAAGGGAGTATAGATATTGATCCATTATATATAATAGTTAGTAGTGGTAAAGCAAATGTTACTGGCAACGCTCTAGTCACCTAAGGCAAAATATTTTAATTTTATTGCACTTATTGTGTAGTAATATATTCTTATTATTATATTTTTATCTTTTCCTGAGAAAAAAAGTCTGTGAAAATTGTCCTTATCGAGGTATGGTTTCAATAAATTGTTCAGGTAGTGATAACGAACTGGTGATAGTATTGGGCACGACACAAAGAAGTGGTAGAGGTCGTCTTCTTCGTATTTGTTGCATACTGGGCAGATTGTTGATGCACTAAATTTTATGACACTGCCATTTAAGTACAACACTGTATTGTTCGTGTTTGCCACTCTGAGTTGGGAAAAGAGTTTAGTTATTTGATAATCACTATTATAGATGTTATTTCTTGTTTTAGAGTTACACTGAATTTTATTGTAGGCATCTGAATAACTAGAGTTAAGTATCCGGCTCGAGTCTATGTTAAACAAGTGGCATTTGTAAGATGATATTATACAGTCCATATTTCTTTTTAGATTTTCCGCACTTTGTTGATTCCACGTATTGTCAAAGCCTAGTTTGTTAAGTGTTATTTTTATTTCACTGCACCAGTTATATTTATTTGGCGTTGTACTTGTGTTTAATGTTTTAATTTTATTGTAGCACATTTTTGGGTATCTATTATCACTCATTTTTAGTATTTTTAACCACCAGTGGAGCGATTGTTCGAAAATTCTTATTGATAGGTTGCATTCACCGGATTCACGGCGAATAATGTAGTTTGGTGTTGTTTTCGGCCAATTATATAATTTCTTGAAAAAGTTTGATTGCACTTTTTCTATATCTTCACTATGTTGCAGTCCCCAAACTTCGCATGCATATAGTGCTGTTGGTATTGTTATAGTATGATATAGTTTCAGTCGAGCTTCCCAGTTATCCATTTTCGATATAATCATTATCCTTTTAATGTTAGCAGAGGCAGTATGTGCTTTACTGATTCTTTCTTTGCATGTTTTATTATGGAGGCCAGATGAGACGAAATTAATTCCCAAGTATGTGTACTCTTTAACTATTTCGACATTTTCTTCTTGGCAGCGGTATATCCTACTCTGCTTAGGTGTTCTCCCTCTATGGAATAGCATTATTTTGGTCTTGCTTGTGTTAATTTTCAGATCGTTGTTTTGTGCGTATTGTGCGAGTGCGTTTAGTTTGTTTTGTACGTCAACTTGTGAATTCGCTAGTATTACTATATCGTCGGCATATATTAGTGTCATTATATCTGTTCTACTGCTTAGAGGTATTCCATAGAGGCCCTTTTCTCTCATGTGGTTTTCAAAATCGTTTATGAAGAGTGCAAAGAGTGTCGGGCTTAGAGAATCTCCTTGCAGTACTCCCTTATTTATATGGATTTTTTCGGATTCTTTTTGGTGTACTATAATTTGGATAGTTGCTTGTGAGTAGATATTTTGTAATATTCTGATTAGTTTTGTACTAATGCCGGAGTAGTATAGTTTTGCCCATAATTTTGTTTGGTTCACACTATCGAAGGCCTTGGAAAAGTCTACAAATATGGCATACATTTTTTTCTTGTTAGAGATGCTAAGTTGTACAAGTGTATTTAATGTAAATATATGGTCTATGACAGATCTATTTTTTCTAAATCCGGCTTGATTTTCTGAAAATATGTTCGTGTTTTCTGCCCAATTTGATATTCTATTTGCTAAAATTTGAGTATATACTTTTATTATGGTGTTTAAAAGTGCTATACCTCGGTAGTTTTCAGGGTTTGATTTATCGCCTTTTTTATAAAGCATTGTCATTTTTGCATTGGATAAATTTGATGGAATTTTTTCTTTTTCAAACCAAGCATTTATCAAAGTTGTTATATATTTTATACCCTCTTTCGGTAAATGCTTTATAAATTCATTAGGTATACCGTCAGTGCCAGGACTTTTGTTATTTTTTAGGGTGTTAATGACTCTGTTTATTTCTAGTTCTGTTATTTTTGTATCTTGATAATAATGAAAGGTTCCGTAAAAATCGGTTGTGAGTATTGGATGTGTAAAATTATTTCTATAATAGTCTGTGAGGTCCGATAATTGTATTTCTATGTTGTGTACCGTTTTTCTATTTAAAGATTTTACGGTTTTCCAGAAGGTGTCGGTGTTTTTTATATCGCTTATACGATTTTTTAACTCTTGTTTGTATTTGTTTTTGTAGTATTTTATGGTTGTTTTGTATTCCTTTTTGATTTTTGTGTATTCTTTTACATTGTCCTCTGTATATCCTTTTTGAGTGCATTTGCGGTGTATTTTTCTTAGCATTAATTTTAATTTTTTACATTCCGTGTTATACCATTTATTTTTTTGTCTTAGATTTTGTTTGTTATTCGTAGATTTAATCATATCTGATTTTTGTGCCGCACCCCATATGGCGTTTTTCAGTGTATCGTAGCTTACTTCTTTGTTATCTAGTAATGTTTTGATTCTTTCTTTGTAGCCTTCTTCTGAATTTGGTGCCCATATTAGTTTTTTAATAGAGTATGTTTCTGATGTTTTGTATTTTGTGTTCTTGTGCTCTGAGAATTTTATTTTTATAGGTAGGTGGTCTGAAATGTGTATTTCGTTTAAGACTTCGAAATCTTGGACTTCTTGTAGGGCTATGTCATTTACCCAAGCTAAGTCGATGATACTTTTATTTGTTCCATTAATGTAGGTGAAATTTGCGATAGGATCACTCTCTGATCTGCCGTTTAACACACAAAAACCCTCTGTTTCTACCGTTTCCGCTAGTTGAGTTCCTTTACTGTTTATTGTTGAATCTCTAGTTTGTCGTAGATGATTAAAGTTTGTGTTGGTAAAAGCGGCATATTCTCCTTGGTTAAGGTTCCCTATTCTAGAATTGAAATCTCCAGTTAAAATAATAGGTGTGTTTGGGTAATGTTCATTTACTTCAGTCAGCATATTTTGGAATAGTTCAAGCAATATTTCAAAAGTATATGATTGTGAAAAATAGCAAAAAATAAGAATGAAACTTTCAGATGTACTGCAGTATTTGAAATTTCCACAAATCCAATGTGGTGTTACTTCAATTATTTTTATTTCAATGCTCTTACTGTAAAAAATTATCAACCCTCCACTTGCGCGCCCTCTACTTGCAAGTTTTGTAGCCTTAGATTCAACATAGTGGAAGTCTTTTAGGTCATTTGGTATATCTTCTAAATTGTGCTGCAGCCATGTTTCGCATAGGCATATTATATCATTACTTACTAGTGCATTTCTTTCGTCTATGTCTAAGTTGAAAAGATTTTTATAACCCTGTACGTTCCACATGAAAATATTTTTTTGTAATGACACCTCTTTTACTATTTTACTTGCGTTGCAGTACTGCGGGCGTCGTTTTTTGATTTCTTGGAGAAATATTTTGTTACTTTTTCTTGTTTGCTATTATTTGGCTCTGCATATTCAGCTGGAGATGATGCTTTCCTTTTTTCATTTACTGTTTCGTTTTTTTGGGAATAGTTATTAATTTTTGGAGTTAGTTTTAAGACTTTTTGTTTCTGTTGTAGCGGAGTGACAGTTTCGTTTCCATTTTCCATTCTATCTTCTTCATTTTCTGATTTGTTACTCTCTTTGTTGTATAATTCTTCTCTATTTTGCGTTGTTTCTTCTATTTTATTGTTTTCGTTTTGGTCTACACCGGTTTCAATTTCGCTTAACGTATAACTATCTCCTTCTATGATTAGTTTGTTATATTTCAGGAATGCTCTGTAACCATTATCTTTGGCCATGGTGAGATGCGCTTTCAATTTTTTTCTTTCTTCTACTATTGGCTTTGGGTATTCTTCTTCTATTCTTATTTGAGAACCTTTTAAATGTTTACAGTTTTTCAGAATATCGTACTTTCTTCGCTTGGTACTTAATTCAACTTTAATTGGTCTACATTTGTTTTGTTGTGCTATACCGAGTCTTCTAATGTCTTCTATTTCATATTCTCGCATATCCTGAATACGAATCACCTTTTGGAACAATTTTAAAATCTTTTCCATAAGGTTTTCTTTGTCTTCTTCTTTTTCTCCAAAGATTATTAAACTCTTTTCCATAATTTTTCGCTCTAAAAATTGAATTTTGGAGTTTTGTTGCTTTACTGTGTTTTCTAGTTCTTCGCATCGTTGTTCATTATATTTTACTTTTTCATTTATGATTTTTAAAGAATTTTGTATTTTATCTATTTTTTGGTCAACATCAGAGATTTTTTTTGTTACTGGTTGTAGTAATCTAGACATTTCAGATGATATTTCTTCCAACGTAGCCATTTCTTCTTTTTTTTTTAGTTTTAATATAGTTGGGGACACTGTTTATATTTGCCGATGTTGTTAATTTGTTGGATTTAACTTGTCGGAATTTATATGTGTACGCTCGACCTTGGCTTTTACTCACCTGAGTTTTTGCTGTTTTTAAACACAATAACTACACCCACTTTAAAAATTAATAGTAGATGTTATAAGAGTGTTTATTTATATTTTTTGGCTTTATATTTTAGTTTTTATTTTTGTCTACTTTACGTTAAATACACTGTTTTGAATTTAAGTCACTTTCAACAGTACTCAGCTAGTCAGTGTTACCACTTCATGTATGTATGTATGTATGTATAAATGTGCAATATGACGTGATGTTATATTTATATTTTTTTTATATAATTACTTCAATGAACAACTACATTCTACCCGTATGTGCATAATAAGTATTTTGTTTGAAGATCAGGATAATAGGGCATAAAATAATATGCAGAGACTCTTCCAATGAAGAATTTATAATGATTTATAAAAATGCAAAACTGTTCTTTCTGATGTGCGAATTCTTCCCAGCGAAGGAGTACCTCCTAAAAAACCTGAGCAATTTCGGCTACCGTTGGTCCATCGGAATTTAACTGTTCTTCGGTTTAATTACTTCTTGCAGAGAAGAACCGAGATAACGTTTTCGCTGTACGAATAACTGGACACATGTAACTCTA
The DNA here is from genome assembly GCA_963082715.1 of Harpalus rubripes. Lineage (NCBI taxonomy): Eukaryota > Metazoa > Arthropoda > Insecta > Coleoptera > Carabidae > Harpalus > Harpalus rubripes. Next base: position 73,509,746 of record OY720450.1, read on the forward strand.
AAATTCTTCACCATATTTTACTCGTACTCTCTTGACTTTTCTCTTTAAGGTTAAAAATAGAAACCGGTCGCGAAAATTTGGTAAAAGTTGACCATTAATCCAATCAGGAAATGTATTCATGATTGGCTAAAAATAGCAGATATGTATTTAAATTTATGATAATTGCATAGGAAAACATTTGGGAGTAAACAATTTTTGAGTAAACAAGAATGGAATTTTTGAATGAATAATTATAACGTTGATAAGACATTTAAAAATATTTACTTACATTTTAATAGACAACATTGTTTATAATAATTTGCAAGACAAAAGTTAAATTGTATAAAATTCGTACGCATTTAATATATTTAACAAAATTCTTTAACGGATTGAAAAAAATATTCTCAAAATTATTTACAAATAGTCACATAATAAATACGAGGGCCACGCTAGAATTATTGAAAATAAGACACATGGTTCATATTTTTACCTTCCGCTACCCTTGGTAAGGGAGATATAGGGATCGTGCTAAAAATCGCATATCGAGATTTTGGTAAATGAGCACGTTTTAAGGTCCCTAGAATCCAATTTTAACATTTTCACGATGATGTCTGTGTGTATGTGTGGATCCTCCACTCTAACTCAAATACTATCATTCAGAAAAATTTGAAACCTTGTATTTCGAACTTTTACTGTAATTAGATTTTGGTGAATATCGGATAACCGGAAATGACATTTTACTAGAAGCTCAAAATAGTTTTTCTTCGAAAAATACCTTTTAGGGTCGGTATTTCCATCTCCGGATAAGGTTCAGGATAACTATCCGTCAGATAAATGATAAAATATCGCATCGAAATAAAAGCATAAATGAAGTAAATTATATTGAATGTCATTTTTTGATGCGATATTGTTCATTTATCCGACAGATAAGTTATCCAGCACTTTATCCATAGATGGAAATACCGGCCCTAAATGTAATTTTTTCGAGATTAATATTATTATAAAAATTAAAGATTATTAAATTTTCTACAGATTTGCGTTAATACTTTTTCTATATATTTTATGGATAAATTAAAAAAATTATCTATAATTTAAATCCCAGAGCCTACACTTTAAACAAACAAAACGCAGTTATTCAAATGTATGTAACTGACAGATAAATGTCACTATCAAAGAACTAATCATTTCAAAATAATATTAGTAATGTTTTAAAAAGAAAAAAGAAAAATAGAATAATAGAAAAGGAATTCAATACAGTTTCCAGCATAACTAAATATGTAGGTATGTATTTAGATTAATAAAAATTAACGATTCACAAAAATGTTTAAGCTACTCCTCATTTTTGGATTAGTGAATTCTATTCTATCCCGGTATTTAAAATTTAATCTTCATTTTATTATGGCTCCGGTGGATCAATGGTTAGAGCAACGCCTCATGTCATGAGTACCCTCGGGGCTCTGGGTTCGAATCCCACTAAGACATGGATGTGTGTGAATGTGATCCCACTCTGTAATTGGGATTTAATCCTGTTGAGGGGTTTAAAAAAAGGTAGTTACTAGGATTAGATTGGACTATATTTTAAGAAATAAATTGTCAAAATTAGAGTAAAATTCGCTAATCCAAAAATAAGGATTAACTTAATCTTTTTTGTGACTCGGTCTGTAAATGGCGGGAGGTATTGTGTTAGCCACACCAGATTTTTTTAATATAATTTAGGCGCAATATTCAAACTCACTTCATAACGAGTACAACATAATTTTAATCCCCGTGTATTTTTTACCAAAGAAATTTTTGCTCAACTTTAAAGGCCGAGAAATCTCATAAAAGTAAATCTCTTATGCAAAATATTATATGTAGCACCCAAACCGATCCTTTATCTCCAAATTCGTACAATACACAGTTTATAATTATTTAAATAAAAATACAACAATACAAAATTCAATGAACGTATGTTCTACAACTTCGGTACATGCTTTATCTTCTGTTGTGCTGACCTATTTACTGGCGGGCGAGGGACTATCAACGACATACTTGCACCTAACATTTTAATTTCTAATAATTATCTTACTTTATCTTTTCTATGGGTTTAAACTGTTGCAATCTATTACTGAATAAAGAAACTATAGAATTCTTAACAGGAGTTGCTTAATTTCTTTTCTCAGTAAAATCACACTTCCATAAGAAACCTATACAGGGGAATTCGAACTATGAATGAACTCGCGCCAAAAACAAATTCTAACCTCACTTTTCTGGTCTACTCTTTCATTCCCCTTCTTAAAAGCTCCCAACCAATCTTCTTTTGAAAAGCTTTCAAATTTATTTCTGATGACTTAAAACTGCCGCAGCCGAGACCAAAGCTGCCAAAGTAATTACTGGGGGATTTAAAAACTGTCAAAGCTGACAAATTATAAAACGTAAGGAATTTTTCCAAGAAAAGCTGGTCTATCAATTGACTTGAAAATCTAACTTCAGTACAGAATAGAAAAATCAGTTTTCAAAATTTTCTGTTTGATAGAATTTGAAATATAGTGCACACAACGTACACACATTGATTTTAAACTGACGAAGGATGCATATAGCAGAAAACAGAAAAGTGTATCAAAAATTACACAACATTTCATATATATGAAATTAGATATGATCTGTTACACACTCATAAATGAAGTAATATTTAATGATATATGGTGAATGTGGTAATTTGTATTTATTGATAATTTTAAGTACTAACACTTATCTAATTTGCAATAGTCTATATTATACATCAATGGAGAGAAATGGATAATTTTTCTCTTACAAAAGGAAAAATAGCAATCTCTCCGAAAGTGTAGGTACGAGTAGAATTAGTTTTGAACATATTCCCAAACCCGAATTTTACTACTTCAATGGATATTACATGATCAGAATAGGCTACTTGCGTGGTACTGAAAATCTGATATCTATCACTAAATACCTAAAGTAAAGTTGAAAACGAAAGAAAAATATAAATTTTATTTAAAAAAAATTATATGTTTTTTAATAAATTAAGAAAGAAGATTTTCTTTGACGTCATTATTTTGAACCGGAGAGAGGGATGCATATTTTGACATTGGTTCATATTTCTGTCACTGTCTCTCTTCTTTATTATTTACAATTTGCGTGGTTTCTGTTTCTTTTATTACGTATTTCGATTTGTTAAGCAGGATTTTGAAGGATTTTAACTTAGCTTATACCATACTCGTTAAGATTAAAATGAATGAAAATATTAACCTCCAAACTATTATTCAAACGTCAAACAGATGATCTGTCATGTTTAAATTACCCGCACATACTGTTCCTATTGGACTTACCGATGTTATTGCTTTACGACCATTCATTGGTTCGGCGTAATTCTACGTCATACATGGCGGTAATTTAAATATTAAAATTTCATTAATTTTTTTCTGGCCAATTAATGAAAATTTTGCCAAAAGAAAAAGTATGGGTAGCAAGTTTTTATCGTCTCTTTAAAAATATTAAATAAAAAATGGCACGCAAGTAGCCCATTGAACAATAAATACTATAGTAAATAAGTGGGAACTGAGTTCGATCCCGTCTGACGCCAAATATTTCGAATTTTAAATGGCACAAAATTGACCCCTGTGGTGCACTCTCCACGCCAGCATTGACTGCCCGTGCGGTGACTCCTGGTAAACGACCGGACGGTACAAATATATCCTCATCAATACCGAAATCTGTGTACAAAGCAGATTGGCACTTTCAGGTACTTTGAGAGAAAAAAAAATATTGGAAAATGTGGTATGACCCCATTTCTGGCAGTGAAAAAAGAAATATTTTCGATAACATTTTGATATATTCTGCAGAAAATAAAAACAAAATCAAGTAACCTTTTGATTAAAGCGTTTTTTGTTTCTTTTGGAAGTTATCAGAAATATTTTTTTGTTTATTAAGTCTTAAATTTAACGGGATCTCAGGAATCTAACTGTATATAAATCACTAAAATCGCAATCTGCATGTCTTTCGGCCTTCGGCGATTAAATTTCCATCCATGTGGCCTGTGTTACCTTGACCTTCGAATCTATAAAAAAATGGCTGATTTAATCTGCTAATCTCCTCTGTCATTATTGACGTCAGAGTGTCAAACAAAAAATTATCCTCGCCAACGCATCGCTGGACTTCTATCGCACAGTTTTAATCAATAACAAAACGGATTTATCTCTGATTAGTTATTTTTTAAATTTTTGATTTGTTGATTGCTTAATTGATTTTTGAAACACGGCACAAAAAGGACAAATATTTTTAATTGCATATATTAATAAAGCCAGTTTTATAAAATTGAATAATGCGATTTACATTAACGATAGGATATCGATATATCAAAATACGATTGTTTGTTGATTGCTTTAATCTTTTTTAATAGGCCCATTTATATCTACGTTCCCGGTATGATGTCGTTATGAAGATATAGATTTCGATGACGATACCATAATGTCGCCAGATTTACATTTGACATTGAATTCATTGCGTTTTATCGTTTTATGACGATCTTTTGATTTTAATAAACAAGACCTGAAAGTGATACTTTACTGGCTGAGCAGATATATTCCAGGGCGAGCCCTAGGCGAGCTATCGAAATTTGCGAGTGTAATAAAGACACTTTCAGGCCATGTTGGGTACAATATTTTTTTGGCGGTCCTGAAAAAATAATAAATAATCTATAGGTATGCATTATTTTATTTTTATAGCGAATAAATAAATAACAACTCATCGCCATGCAATAGTATATTAAAGAACGTGTTTTATAAGACATGTTTTTTTCGCACGCGTCAAAATTTAGAAAACGAGCGTCAGCGAGTTTTCTAATTGACAAGTGCGAAAAAAAGTCTTATAAAATGAGTTCTTTATACTATTTTTTTTATTTTGCACCTTCTACAAACTAATAGTATATTATGATATAAGTGTATAAGCTAGCCTTTAAAGCACGCACGACAAGTTTAAAGCCGCGACGCGTAGCGGAGTGGCTTTAATGTCGTAGTCAATATTTTTTCACGTGATTGTGAGAGTGAGAAATGAATGAAATTAAAGAATTAGCTGAACAGGCGGAGTTAAGATTAATTCCGCCTAAATCTAAAGACGCGTATTATAAGGAATACGAAAAATTAAATAAATGGATGGAAAATAAAAATGCCGTAACTGTGGATGAAACACTCATGCTGGCCTATATGAACCAAATGGTATAACGGTAACTTGTGAAATTTATTGTACTTATTTTGTGTTTCGTTATAGTCAAATCAGTATAAACCTTCATCATTATGGTGCATTCATTCCAAATTACAAGCAATGCTAAAACTTAAGAAAGGAGTAAACATAGCTACTTTTCATAAATTGCATGCTTTCATGAAAAGCGTTAATAAAGGCTACGAGCCGAAAAAATCTTTCGTATTTTCGGAAGAACAGTTAAGGAAATTTTTTATTGAAGCCCCAGATAATACCTACTTATTTTTGAAGGTAAGCGCGAGATTATGATATTTTTTACAAAATTTAATAAATATTTTATTTTAAAGGTGGTAGCCACATGTGGAATATTTGGCTCATGCAGGAGATATGAATTATGTGATTTGCGCCTGTCTGATATTAAAAAAGAAGGTTCTGTTTTAATTATTAATATTCGACCATCAAAAACCGAAAAAGGTCGAAAGTTTGCTGTGGTTGATAATGATGACATATCGTATGTCAAATTATTTAACAAATACCTATCTCTACGTCCAGAAAATATATCTACGGATAGAGTATTTTTGAAATACGCCAATGGAAAATGCATTAAACAAGTCGTTGGAATTAATACTTTTGGAAAATGTCCTTCTCTTCTGGCGCGTTTCTTAAATCTTCCTGACGCTACAAAGTATACCGGACACGCGTTCAGGCGCAGTTCTGCCACAATCATGGCAAACAGCGGAATGAGTGTGGATGAACTGAAGCGCCAAGTAGGATGGAAATCATCAACGGTAGCGAGTGGATATATTGAAGAATCCATACAGAACAAAATATCAGTCACGAAACGCATTGGAGAGGCACTTACCAGTACACAAACTATATTAAAAGATAATATAGACATTCCACCAATCGGCGACAGCGAAACTATAAATACCCAGCTAAAATCCTGTAATTTCCATATTGCTGACAACAAAAATTGTAATTTTTATATAAATTTAAATAAAAACCAATAATAATAATTGTTTTAGTTGTTATTCATATTAATTGTCATTTTTCGTTACCTAGGTAACTCAAAAATTTAGCGTGTTTTTATGGTCGATTTAAACACGCTTTGGCGTGTTTTAAAGAGGGATTATGATGCATGTATAATAAATAATTTTCTATCGTTCAAAGGTTCAATCTACAAATTTTTAGTACTACTAGGTCCATCTATGTGGACTAATTCGAACATTATATTAACATTTACTTACTCAATTTGTGATTATATTTGTACATTTTCATGTAAATAATCTTCCCTAAATAAAAAATAATAATAATAACGACATTATATTATTAAAATGAATTGTCAATTAACTAAAAATAAATTAGGTAAAAATGGGTTAAAGAAACGTCATCTAGTACCTACCAACCGTCTAAAACAAAAAATTGCGTATCGAAATGACTTCATTATGAACGCAAAATATAAAAACATTCATGTAGTTATCTTCGGATCCCGTACCGACAATTTTCCAAGTAAAGATGGGGTCTCGTGGCCGCGTGCCTGAGTGTCTGGTCGCGAATCTGGGGAACCAGATTCGATCCCGACCGACGCCAAATATTTCGAATTTTAAATGACATTAAATTGGTGCATTTCCACGCCAGCAATGAGTGCCCGTCAGGTGACGCCTGGTAAACGCCCGCACGTTACAAATATGTCATCATCATTACCGATAGCTGCGTACAAAGCAGATTGGCACACCCAGTAATGGGTAATATGCCGTGATGATATATTTATTTATTTATTTATAAGATGGAATTTCGAATCTAAAAAGTGATCAGAAACATCTCATTCTCTGGACGATCTCAAAAAGAAAAACTATATGAACTCTGTTTCCCCGAATTATAGTCACGTCATCAATTTCTACTGCAAGAATTACTATACAGGGTGTTGACTTGGACGACGCAGCATAGGGGTTTCAATGGTAAAATCTTAATGTGCAGTTATTTGCTCCCCTAATTATTTTAGAGCAAAATTGTATTTAGGTTTTTGCTACAGAAAAAAATACTGCATCCGAATATGCTATTGTTATTAATTTTTCAATATCCGGAACCGTAAAAAAAGTCGAAAACTATTTTGCAAAATTCATTGTTGCCATGGAACAAAAATTTAAACAAAAGCGCAAACATCTGACACTACTTAAAAAATCTTAAATTTACTTCTCGTCAAACTACATTGTTGTAATCAACTATTACATTGTTGTCATCAATACTACAAAAAAGTAAAATAAGTTTAAACGTCAAGAATCTATGACAGATATTTGCGCTTTTGTTTAAAACGAGGAAAATGAAATCACTTTTATTGTAGGTAGTTGATGACAACAATATAATAGTTGATTACAATAATGTAGTTTGACGAGAACGAAATTTAAAATTTCTTTAAGTAGTAATGTTTTCGCTTTTGTTTCAATTTTTGTTCAACGGCATCAATGATTTTTGCAAAATTAATAACAATAGTATATTCGAATGCAGTAATTTTTTCTGTAGCAAAAACCTAAATACAATTTTGCTCTAAAATAATTAGGGGAGCAAATAACTGCACATTAAGATTATACCATTGAAACCCCTATGCTGCGTCTTCCAAGTCACCACCCTGTATACTTTAATCTAGCATCTTTGTCATATACACATATGAAACTTTTATTCGCTATCTCATTATAGTACGCGTTACTGAGGGGTATATGCTATCTCTATCCAACCAAAGGCGTAAAATGAAACACAAACGGTAGTGTAACCGCTGTAGATATAACTATCAGTTATATTTTTTTCAGTAATAGCCTACGTATTCGTTTTAAGCTGATTACAAAATTATCAACGTGTAATGAAATATTTGAATGTCAAATTTAGAAAATCGCTATTCACTTGTTTTTCTATATAGGGCGCGAGCAGACACGTGACTCAAGCAACCTTGACGTACTTAGAATTAGCTGATTTGTGTGCGCATGTCATTTTGACAAGAACATTGTCATTTTGACAAGACCAATGTTTTGACTTATTTTGATTTTTAACTACTAAAATGTTATTATTTTTAATTTCATGTGTTTTACTGCTTAAAAATTATAAAATATTAACATTTTAGCAATTCAAAACTTATTTTGATTTTGAATTGCTAAAATGTTAATATTTTATAATTTTTAAGCAGTAAAACACATGAAATTAAAAATAATAACATTTTAGCGGTTAAAAATCAAAATAAGTCAAAACATTGGTCTTGTCAAAATGACAATGTTCTTGTCAAAATGACATGCGCACACAAATCAGCTGATTCTAATTACGTCAAGGTCCCTCGAGTCACGTGTCTGCTCGCGCCCTATAAATGTTTGACATTTAATAGAAATACTTCTCAACCCTCTGTCTGTAAAAGATAAAAATTTCAAATCCATATCTCAATGTATTCAAGAGTTATGGAGTGTCAAACAAGATTAGTTTTTAAAAGCCTTCCGGTATTAAAATACTGTCAGTTTTGACTTTACGTCAACAATCCTCCCCCCACCCCCCTGGCAATTTGAACCACATGCTTACGAATGATGCGTGTCAATTCGAGAAAACGGACTTTACAAACTTTGATCAAAAAGTAATGAGATTTTCTGTTGCGTTCAGCAATAGACCTTTTCAAATTAATCTCTTTCTATCGCTGCAAATAGTAAGTAAAATGGCCCCAACAATTGCCATTTGGGCTGTCAAACAAAACGTCAAAAACATTAAAAATACCTGAATTGTCGTTGAAAATTTGCACCGTTAAACATTTTAGCTTCAACAAAAGCTTTTGTAACTTTTTATGAGAAGCTTTTAAAGTTGTCACAGACTTTTTTCACAATTTACGTCTAATTTTTTAGAAACAAACGCCTTAGATCTCAGTTGTTCTTACTATGCGCAGATACCCATTGCGCATATCTTCTATCTTCTTTAAATGGACCAGAAAAGTTAGGTTAGAATTTGCCTTTGGCGCGAGTTCATAGTTTGAATTCCCTAGTATAGGTTTCATATAGGAGTTTAATTTTACAGACAAAAAAAGATATTTTAAAAAAAGAAATTAAGCAGCTCTTGCTAAGAATTCGATAGTTTGTTTATTCAGTAATAGATTGCAACAGTTTAAACCTGTAGAAAAGGTAAAGTAAGAAAATTATTAGAAATTAAAATGCTTGGTGCAAGCAAGGATACCGTATGTCGTAGACCCAGGAGTAAATAGGACAGCACAATAGAAGATGATGCATGCACGATCAAACTCAGACATACGTTCAATGAATTTTGTAGTGTTGTATTATTATTTAAATAATTGTAAACTGTGCAGAGTTCAGGTGAATATTATTGTACGAGTCTGGAGATAAAGGATCGGTCTAGATGCTACATATAATGCTTTGCATAAGAAATTTACTTTTATGAGATTTTTCGGCCTTTAAAGTTGAGCAAAAATTTCCTTGGTAAGAAATACACGGGGATTGAAATTATGTTCTCAGCGTTATGAACTGATTTTAAATTTCGCGCCTAAGTTTGACCGTTATACTTTTATGGTCTATTGAAAAGGTCTATTCAACTTTACTATTTTATATTCTCGCCAATTTCCTAAGTCCATCTTTGTCGTATTTCATATGTGTTAGAACTTATTAAAATTCATGTATTAATATATACAAGCATATGAGATGAACATTCTATAGGAACTGACTAAGTGACTAACAGTACCTCGGCACGTTCTCCTGATATTCTGAAGTTCTGGGTCCAGGTTGAGATCCCGGTATCTGACCTATGCTGTTTCATCCGTTATTAAATAATCCTCCGTTGTTTCGTCAACAGATAAAAGTACTATAAACCAGTTTATCTCGTATGTACATAAAATTTATAATTATATTTTGTCTACGTTAAAGGTTTCTTAGTATTTTTTTTGATAAGAAATAACTCACTATGAGTTCAGTTAGAATTATTGTAGTGTATACTCCGTTCCATTTAAGCCATTCAGTAAATGGAACTGGCAACAACGCAAATCTGAAGTAGCCGAAATTACATTGGGTAAACCTGGTTCTTGTTCTTGTCTCTAATTTCAGCCAATCAGAAAGGTCAAAACTATTCCCTATTCCGCAATACTGAATGGCTTAAATGGAACAAGGTATAAAAGTCAGAAATTGATAACTTGCTCAATAATAATAAAACGAATAAAATTTCATCATTCTTGGCATTTTTAGCGATTGGCAATATAATTTCAATTCATTTTAAATTGGCGTATAATTTCATAAATAATTTCGTAAAAATGTAAATAAATAAATAAATAAATATATCATCACGGCTTATTACCCATTGGTGGGTGTGCCAATCTGCTTTGCACACAGGTATAATATTTAAAAAAGTATTTCAAATGAAAGTTTATGCAATATTTTTCATAGTAATAACAAAAATAATAATAATTTGTTGCAATTTTCGTAAATAATTTAATAAAAAAAATCTGATGTGGCCAGGGCCAGGATATTACCTTCCGTCAGTTCTATGTATTTTATACAAATTCTATACAAACAGTTTCTTGCGAAAGATTCTATATTTCCTGTACATTACCTTCCCTCAGTTCTATGTATTTTGTACAAATTCCATACAGAAAGTTTCTTAGAATTGATTCTATATTTGCCGTAAAATTATAACAAAAACATACTATGACAATTGCACTTGACACTGACATTTGTCAATCAGATTTAATATAGTAAATATGTTTCCATGGTTATAGTACAGCTGACTGCTTTATGAAATTTAATTTCTTTATAATTTTTTAACACTATATCCATGAAGTATAGAATGTAATCAAATAATATAGAGAATAAAATATTCTTTAATATTTACAATGACAGTAAATGTGAAAAATGATATTTAACAGCATTTTTTCAAGAAAAACTGTTAAAATCTTCAAATGAGAATGAGGGTACTTCCGGTCAACCAATTATAACCAAAATCTAATCAGCTCTTCATATGACTATAACGAAGAGTAATACGAAAGAATTATAATTTTTAGAATTGTGGTGTTGGAGTTATTGTCGCAGAAAAAAATGTCATACTCACAAACACATACACACAGCCATACATACATCATCGCAAAAATAGTAAAATCGTATTCTAGGGACTCTAAAACGTGCTTATTTATTAAAAACTCACAATCGAAGTTTTTGACAAAAAAACAATACCTTCCTTACCTAAAGGTATGACGGAAGGTAAAAATGGAGCCAGAAATCATCATGAAAAACACAACTACTGCGACGTTAAAATACATACATTACGTCATTCATAGCCAATAGGATAACAGTTTGTCCATCACCTATTTAAATATATGTAAATAGGTATAAATAAAAGTAGGCGATAATTTGTCACATGGTAAGTATGAATTTTAACGTCATATTCTGTTTCAGAGCACTTGACTTTTCAAAACAGACAAATTTCAATAATTAATAATTGTAAAATATCTAATGGATATTTCGTGATATTTTCAAATATGAGACAATTTAGGCCCGGTTGCATCGCTGACACTTAAATTTTAAATATTCCTCAAATTGACAAAATCGAATCGAAACGACACGTCAAGTGAGTAATTAAATAAAGCTGTCAATTAAGGGTCAGCGGTGCAACTGAGCATTAAAGACCAATATTTTAAAAAAATTATACTTAGAAGGCATGTAAAATTCTTGCAACAGCCTTATTCTGGCGTCTGACGAGAACTCGGGATTGAACCCGGGTCACCGGATTAGTAAATAATAAATTCCGCAATGTACTCGTAATGATTATTCTCTAATTTACCAGGCGTCACTTCATGAGCACTTACTGCTGACGTGGAGAGTGCACCACAGGAGTAATTTATATCCAAATAAAATTTATAACAAAAAATCTGATGTGGCCAGCACAAATACATATATTCATGTCTCACTACAAAATAAAGTATAGAATAGGGTCCAAATTCAAAATACGTTTAAATATCGGTATATTAGCCTCCTATTCAATAAAATAAACCAAAATTTGGTCGCGGAAAGCAATATTTATAGTGATTTTGGTATTTTTATTGAAAAAAAATACTGTTAAATTCATATAAAAAGAATGTAACCACCCGAGTGTCGTCAAATTGAGTTCTGTGCGGTAGGTTATCGTTATTGTTAGTATTTTTTTTATAAAATTGCAAGCGAAAAAGTTACGTTTCTCATGAATACAACCTAAAAACTAATAAAATTAAAACATGTTTCCGAGCTCTAATTTCATGTTTTTATATATTTTACATAAAGAATAGAGTCCAATAAAAAAAAAGCAGTTTTAAAGCTGGACCCTATTCTAAACTCCGCCCAATAATTCTCACATATATTTGCAAAATCTATGAGATATTTTAATATAAATTATTTACAATACATACATTTATATTCAATATCCTGAAATTTTCTTTTTCTACTTTCCTTTTCTTTTTCTTTATATTCGTCATTTTTTCGCAAATTCCTTTTATATTCTTTTTTACGTATATTCTTTTGCGTTGTCGACTTTTTTTTTTATTTTCATAATCTTCATAATAATGTACACATATTTTTGGCAGTGGCATACAAATATTTTTGACAGTGACATTTATGTGTCAATTACAAACATTTGAATTTCTTGCCTTAAAGTAGTTTGATCTGAGAATTTTTACATCAAATTATTTTATATGCATTTCTTTATCTCTAAATCTATAGAAGATATAATAATGAATTTATATTTATCGAATAAAGAATTTAATGTTCTTTAATATAAGTGTTTACATAAATTTTCGATAAATAATATTTAGATGATCTTTTTCTTGTAACTACTAATTCCGGTTGTCCAATTGCTACCAAAACTCTTCCCATTATTGTTAGATTGAGGAATCCGTAGTTAAAAATGTCTTAAGTCTTATAGTATTTGAGAAATCGTGAATCCAACATCCACACATCCACACACACACACATCCACATACACACACATCTACACACACATACGGACATCATCGTAAAAATGTTATAATCGGATTCTAGGGACCTTAAAACGTGCTTATTAACTAAAATCTGGATATGCGATTTTTAGCATGAATTCAATGCCTCTCTTAGCGAGAAATTTTAAATAGCACAAAATTGACCCCTGTGGTGCACTCTCCACGCCAGCAATGAGTGCCCGTGAGGTGACGCCTGGTAAACGCCCGCACGGTACAAATATGTCATCATCATTACCGATATCTGCATACAAAGCGGATTGGCACACCCAGCAATGGGTAATATGCCGTGATGATATATTTATTTATTATTTATTTCTTAGCGAGAGGTAACAATCACAGCCTAGTTAGGCCCAACTTAATGAGTTATTTTTTTTTTTATATCTATCTGTTTCATCTATTTTTTCTGATATTTTTCTCGCGGGTAAATCGTCAGAGTATGAACTCTTGCTCCAGGTCCAAGTAACGGTGAGACCACATCAAGTCCTGGGTCATACACTCCTTATTCTTAAGACGTCATTCATTCTACATATCTTCTCCACATCAATACAATGTACCGTATTAATGTACTGATACTACTTACTACTTTTTATGTTGGTACTTCACAACCCGTGGATACCGATTGGTACTGAGAAAAACATGAGCAGAAATCCTGGAAAACTCTGTCTCTGTTCCAGGATGTAAGATACTGGATAGGTATGTGGGGTGTTCCAGGAAATATGGAATAATATAGACCCTCCAGGAATATGCGTGCGAGAAAGCAATCATTCTTTTTTTATTTTTCGAAGAATATACGCATTAAAATTAGGATTTCAACATTTTATAAACCGGGTGAGGGTAAGGGCGGAAGTATAAAGGTGGTCCCAGCAAACATTGATTATGTTTTGTATACTTTCTTATAATACCGGGCGGCTATTAAAAAACGAATCCTGTTTGAAACTCCATAACTCCAAATTACATTGAGATATCGGTTTTAGACAAAGGATTGAAAAGTATTCCTACCAAATGTCAAACATTTATATGGGAAAACAAGAGAATAGTGATTTTCTAAATTTGCCATTCAAATTTGCTATTACACGTTGATAATTTTATAATGTAACTGTCAGTGGCATTTCGAATCTATTGTAACATTGTAGAAATAGAAATGGTACATGACTTAAGTAAATCTGACTTAGAGATCATTAACTTGTTATAAAAAAATCTGATGTGGCCAGCACATTATCTTCCGTCAGTTCTATGTACTTTGTACAAATTCCAGACAGAAAGTTTCTTGCAAAAGATTCAATATTTCCAGTACATTACCTTATGTCAGATCTATGTATTTTGTACAAATTCCATACCGAAAGTTTCTATATTTCCAGTTAAATTATAACACAAACATAGTATGTCAATTGCACTTGACAATGACATCTGTAAATCAGAATTTTCTTAATATAGTAGATGTTTCCATGTTTATAGCAAAGCTGGCTGTTTTATGATATTTTTTCGGATCGCTTCTCCAATACCACCTTTCTAAAAACTTTAATTTTTGCGTATTCCTTTTCTTTACATCCTTATGAAGAGCTGATTATATTTTGGTTATAAATGGTCAACCGGAAGTACGCTCATTTGAAAATTTTAAGAGTTTTTCTTGAAAAAATGCTGTTAAATATCATTTTTTCATATTTAATGTTATTATAAATATTAAAAAATATTTTATTCTCTATACTATTTGATTACATTTTATACTTCATATACAGTGTTTATAGAGTTAAAAAATTTAACCTATATATAACCATGGAAACATCTACTATATTAAGAAAATTCTGATTGACAAATGTCAGTGTCAAGTGCAATTGACATAGTGTTTGTGTTATAATTTTACTGGAAATATATACAATCTCTTACAAGAGAATTTTGAACAAAATACATAGAAATGACTGAAGGTAATGAAAATATGGAATCTTTTGCAAGAGACTTTCTGTTTGGAATTTGTACAAAATACTGTACAGGTTATGTAAAATTGCTGTGACCTCCTATATTTCTATATTACTAAATATACCTACATGTCATAGCCAGATTGTAAAATCCGTCTTTTTATAAAATGCCTAGTCGGAATGGTGCTACTGTGCCTGCTTCTTCATTATTGGTCATTAATAGAATTAGCTAAAATATGTGAAATTTATAACAAATTTGTTAAATTACGGATAAGTAACTTAAATCTGGAGAACCGGCTTTGATCCCGACTGACGCCAAATATCAAATTTTAAATGGCACAACGCCAGCAATGAGTGCCCGTGAGGTGACGCATGGTAAACGCCAGCACGGTACAAATATGTCATCATCATTACCGAAATCAAAGCAGACTGGCACACCCAGCAATGGGAAATATGCCGTGATGATATATTTATTTTAATTTTTATTCAAATTTCTGTTATAAGTGTGATTTACGATTTAAGCTACGTTTCCAGCTCTTAACATAGTCACTGTTTTTGTTACTTGTCATAACCTTGAAAGTTTGTCATACGTATAATGGCTTGAGCGTTTCCAGCTACTGTTTTAGTCTTTGTCATAGCGCATAAACACAGTTTAAAGCTACGTCAGACTTCATACTTTCGTCATAGTCTTTGTCGCTGTTCTGTTGGAGAGAGATAAGTGATATAAGCGCTATCTCTTTTTATGTTGCGTAGTAGTTCTACGCGTTGTTATGTTATCTGTCATTATTTTGGTGGTTATGTTATTATTTTTGGGTTGAGAGAATATAAATATGGACAAAAGAAAGAAAAAAATCATAGGTTCAATTGTGACAAAAAGAAGAATTGCTGGAATAGTAGCACTATTGTTAAGCAAACGACGCCGAGTCCATCGTTGGAATATTAGAAATATTGTGGCTCGTTCACCATATTAATTTCGTGCTTTATTTTAAATGTTATTTTGGAATTATACAAAATAATTACATTATTACTTAATTTGAGTAATGATTACTACTCATCATTAATAACTATATAATTTTTAAAGCATTGTAAAGAGTTTTATAAATTTGTTCTCTTTTTGAGTGAACAAACATTATAAGTACAAAAACTTAAGACTGTACTTGTGTTAACAGCTGGAAATGGTCAATATCTTCTGACAAAAACATAAGACAAAATACAAAAACAAATACTAAAACAGTGACTATGTTAAGAGCTTTTAATAATGAAATGAAAAAACAAATTGTGAAACAAAATCCCCCATTGCATTCTGGTTCAAACTACAATAATCTGAGAGAGATTTGCATGAAATGAAGTGAAGTGTAGTACGAATAACATCTTGGCCGCACTTTGGTCGTGCGTGATATTTGTTGTCTGTCACCCGTTGGAAGGCAGGCGTTTTTTATCAGCCGGCGACTGTTTACACCAGAAATAGCCTGGCTTATCAGCTTAGCAAAACAAAACACGGCTACGACTTCATGTGTGAACGCTCGGGTAGGCAATACTGAGTGCGCCGACAATCGCGAACTGGAAACTTTCATTTGTTCTAGAGATAACGTATCAAATTATGTGGAAATGTTACATGAGTTTCCCATGAGGATGCTATTAATGTGCTGTTCTTAATTTGATATAGGTACTCGTACAATAATTTTACTTTTAACACTTAAAATATGAGCTTTGTTCTCAATATTGGGGCCCTTCACTATTTTTTTAATTTTTTTGGTACAAATATGTCATCATCATTGTCGAAATCTGTGTACAAAGCAGATTGGCACACCCAGCAATGGCTAATATGCCGTGATGATATATTTATTTTATATTAATTTTTTCAACTGAAAGCGATTTATAATTTTAGAAAATCTTTATTTTATTCGTTAAGCCGTAATATATTTTTTAATATTCTGTGACGTACAAATATATATCGAGACGATTTTGTTACCAACCAGTGGACCTCGCTAATAATTGGAGTCACATAAATTGATCTATTTCAGCACTTATAAACTGTTATATTAAGTATTGAACAGTAAAGACAGTTTACCGATCGAAGAAAATGTTTGGGGACTGAGTGAAGCGAAGGTCCCAATTTTGTCTGAGATCGGTAATTCCTTAACGTTCATGATGCCTATATTATTTTTTGCACGATCGATACACAAAATTTAAAAGACAAATAAGATTTGAAAATTATTTTTTTTTACAGTCTATATACAAAGTATCCATTTGCGCTCTCTTTTGTCAATACAGAATATCACTTTGCCGTTCATGCGCGACAAAGTAGAAAAACGCTCGCTGTCCAAATTTCTAACTATAAAATGTTGAGAAATGTCACTTGTCTATAGTCTTAATGCCGCACTGCTGTGAAAATAAAATAGAGCATTCATTTACAAAAACGAAAGTATAAAATGCTTAGATAATCGTTATTTATTGAGTAGTACTGTAAGTACAAAGTGTACATTTTATTATTTTTTCTACAGTCTATATACACAGTATCCATTTGCGCTCTCTTTTGTCAACGCAAAATGTCACTGCCGCTCATGCGTGAAAGTATAATATGCTTAGATTAGATTGAAGCAATAGCTCAAGAAGAATGGAAAATAACGATAAATTAAAATTAAATATAAAATAAATTTTGTGAACAGTTGTGCTGACACCTGCAAAAGTTTGGCGTGAACGCTCCCAATGGACGTCCACTTTTTCACTGCACTAGTTTAATGTACTTGAAACAAATAAATTATACATAAAACTTATAATATTCATTACAAAATTGGCATTAATTTTTTGAAAAAACCACAGCCAAAACAATATCTTGCCATATTTGAATACGTTCCATCTTCACTGCAAAACTATTGAGTAGTACTGTAAGTCCAAAGTGTACATTTTATTATTTTTTGTTACGGTGGAGGACTGTAGAAAAAATCTTGTGTGTGTTTCGAGCGCAAATGGACATTGTCGACCTCTCAATCGACAATGTCCCATTTTGCGTACTTAATACACAAATAGCTATTGACATATTAAAAAAATTATCTGTCAATTATGAAATAAGCTTTGTTTTTTGTTTTTATTTATTTTCCGGTTTCAGGATATTAAACCCTTGTTTACAAATACAAAAGTAGGCTGGTAACTAAGTAATAATTGTATCTGTACGGTAATATTATTACCATACTGGCATGTCAACAACAGTGTACACAAATGAAAATCAAATCAAAATACACTGCTCTTCATTAATACGTACAGATGACGATTCTAAAATAATAAACATGATGAATAAATTACATAATTTGAATATTTATTACCATTTTAGTTACTGCCTGTGAAAGCTGCAGGTTGTTTCTTACAATGAATTTTTTTTTTTCGTTCGTCAAATTTTGAAATGTCTTCAGAGCAGGCATGTGAACACCAAATTCTGCATTGTGCTGGAGAAAATACCATCTGAGACCCTTTAAGTGCTAAAGAAAGCATACAAGCAAAATTTCACTTGAACAATGTCACCACTTTGGAACAGCCCTCCTATTCTCCCAACTTTGCACCGATTTTACCTGCACCCACAGCTAAAATGAAATTGAAGGAACAACGTTTTGCTAATCTAGAAGAGGTGTTGAAAAATGTGGTGACGCAGCTGAAGGCATTTTCAGAAAAAGGTTTCTAGGAGTATTTTGAACAGTTGTACGAAAGATGGAACAGGTGTGTACATGCAGGAGGGATGTACTTTAAAAGAAATTAATGTAAAAATGTTATATCTGCTTCCAACAAAATATTATCGACCAATTTCGGGAAGAATTTGTCGCTATCTCGTATTTTAACAAACACTAAATTCGTTAACGTTAATGCCCTCTAGAAACTAATTTAAAAGTCAGTTTTCATCATATAGTACCACCTTACGACCAGTCGACCACAACCTTACCTTTCCATTAAACAAACTTTTAATTTATAATTTACATTTCACTTATATTCCTTCCCCACTGAACACAAATAATCCTATTGAGAAACCGTTTCATGTGTTTGTCATCACCCAGTATGTAGCGAGTGACGCCGGGTCGTCCCAGCAGACTCTGTGTGACCGCTGTCCGAGTCACGTCACATGCACGCCTCGTCACGAGTCAGGAGCAGAGGCAGAGGCCTCGACACCGTGTAGGATTCCATCATGCACGCTACAGATGCACAACGACACTCTTATCTGCTTGTCTGCTCACTGTGACGCAAAATCAACAAACTATTTTTAACACTCTGTGACGACGAACACAAGATGTTGATAATAGAGGTTATGATATTGTCAGTAGGATAATAATTGCTGAAGTTTTGAATGAAATTGAGGAATGCCACATTGAAGAAAACAAGAAAAATAATCAGTATTGTTTGCTTCAAAACTGGAAAATTAATATTGTATTGTACATAATGGCGTCCTATATTATTTTCTATGCAATTTCATCTAAAATGAAAGCGATCTATTGTTCTAGAAAGTATTAATTATTATTTATTAAGCAGTAATAAGTTTTATGACGTAGATGCTAAGTTCATTTTGTTGCCACGAATGGATTTCGCTAATAAATGGAGTCACATAAATTGATCTATTTAAACAGTTTTTATTAAATTATAAAAATATGTTTAAAATTACTTTTTTTATACTTTGCGTTCATAATGAAGTCATTACGATACGCAATTGCGTATCGTAATGACCTTCATTTCGATACGCAATTTTTTGTTTTAGACGGTTGGTACTAGATGACGTTTCTTTAACCCATTTTTACCTAATTTATTTTTAGTTAATTGACAATTCATTTTAATAATATAATGTCGAAATTATTATTATTATTTTTTTATTTAGGGAAGATTATTTACATGAAAATGTACTAATGGTTACAAATATAATCACAAATTGAGTAAGTAAATGTTATTGTAGAAGGCGCAAAATATAAAAAATAGTATAAAGAACTCATTTTATAAGAATTTCTTTCGCACTTGTGAATTTTGAAGCGTGCGAAAAAAACATGTCTTATAAAACACATTCTTTAATATACTATTGTGGTCAATAATTGGAAATATGCAAATCCAGATAACTCTTTTATTTATAAAGGTATCTGATTGAAAATTTATATGCGTAAACTGTTCATATGAAGCATCATTTTTACCTCCCGCTACCCTTGGTAAGAGACGTATAGGGATCGTGCTAAAAATCGCATACCGAGATTTTGGTAAATGACCAGATTTTAAGGTCCCTAGAATCCAATTTTAATATGTGTGTGAGAGAGCGTGCGTGCGCGTGTGTGTGTCAGAAAATTTTGAAACCTTGTACTTCTATCTTATTCTAATGGAAAGAAGCTTTTAGATTTTGGTGTAAATCAGATAACCGGAAATGGTAGGCTCAAAATAGTCTTTCTTCGAAAAATACCTTCAAATGTTATTTTTTCAAGATGTGTGTTATAAAAATTAAAGATTATTAAATTTTCTACAGATTTCCATAAATACTTTTTCTATACCTATATTTTATGGATAAATTTATAAAATTATCTATAATTTAAATCCCGGAACCTACGCTTTAAGCAAGCACAACTCCTTGGTTACACAGTTCATATCACAAATGTATGTAACTGACAGATAAATGTCACTGCCAAAGAACTAATCAGTTCAAATTAATAATAGTAACGTTTTAAAAAGAAAATAATATATAGAACCATAGTTATATGGAATGGATCTTAATACAGTTTCCAGTATAATTAAATATATAAGTATGTATTGTAACGTGTGAGCCTCGCTGCTACGCTGAACAAGCGTCTAAGTATAGCGATTACGCAATCGCACTAGCAGCCGGGCTATGTAAACAAACAAGCCGCGATGTGATTGATTACTGCCGGTCGCCTGAACCTTTTGTGTTCATTGTTATTATGCGGTCGAACATTCTAGAGCTCTCTGGAAGTTAATGGCAGCTGCATAAAAGGGACGCAGCTATGCTCGGGACTAACTCCTTAGTTGCATTCAGAAACATGGAGATATTCACAAAGAGTGTTAGTGAGTTTGAGAAGCACAGCAGTATCGTAGTGAGCGCATATGCAGTAAAGTGGCATAGGTACTTTCGAAGTAACTGGTATACTGGGATAGCTGTGGATGTGAATACTCGGTAGTGTTGACGAGTATTGGGAAGCTATAATGTACGAGGACAGTAACGGCGAGTCTGGAAGTTAATGGTATACCAGGATAGCTATGAAAGAGAATACTCGGTAGTGTTGAAAAATACTGGGAAGCTAGGTATACGAGGGCAATAACGGCGAGTTGGAGTGGATACTCGGCATTGGTGTT
Organism: Harpalus rubripes; assembly: GCA_963082715.1. Classification (NCBI taxonomy): domain Eukaryota; kingdom Metazoa; phylum Arthropoda; class Insecta; order Coleoptera; family Carabidae; genus Harpalus; species Harpalus rubripes. The sequence goes on from OY720450.1 coordinate 73,531,136, forward strand.
GTGGCATACGGAGAGTCGGTAATACTGAAGCTGTGGAAGTTAGACTGTTAGTTACATAAATAGACAGATAGTATGGTGAAAGGTGTGACTTCTGTCCGAGCAGTTGAATATACAGACGCTGTTGAGTCAGTTGAGTATATGGACGCTGTGGAGGTCAGTAGGCGGACAGTTGAACGTGATATAAGTATATAATGATATAAATATAGTGATATAAATATCGCGTAAACAGTCTACAAGAGTATGCAACAGACCGGCAATCTAAGATTGGAACACGTAGTGAAATAAATAATTAGTAATATCGTGGAAATAAATGTTAAATAAATAAACAGTGTTAGTGTTATCTAGTTAATTATAGTTTTAGTCTTAATTAGATTTTAATAATTGTTTAATATTATTAATCGTCATTATTTAATATCTATTTAATATTAAGTTATAGTTAATAAACTCTTATTTTAATTAGTAATAATTGTCTAATATTTACACTTCACCCAAATAAATAAAAACGTTACAGTATATTTAAATCAATAAAAATTAAATAGCGGGAGGTGTTGTGTTGGCCACATGAGATTTTTTATGTATAAATGATGCTGCATATTTTAAGTTTTCGCATATTAATTTTCATTTAGATATATTTATAAATAAAGAAGTTAATTGGGATGGCCCGCTTTCTGTGGACACCCGGTATGTTAAATACATTCTAAACGTATATTTTAAAAATTAATATTTATTTAAACTTTATAGTCCCTGTCCCTATCATACCGTTGTTGAAAAGGTATAGTTTTAATATAAACGACCAATGTTCTAAATTTGTTATTGTGGAAGAACTCGATAATTTCATGATAATTCGTAAAATATAAATTAAATATATTAAGCCGATAGTTACAATGAATTATAATTGTTACCTAAATATAATTGTCATCATTCCAAATAAAGCACCAGGATCACAATAACCAGCGATACATGTGGGTAATTTTATTTTTTCACTTTGCATTCTCAATCATATCGAATAACGCGTACGAGTATCAAATTCAAATGGAAAAAGTCATAGTTTGTATGCAGCTTGCAGTGGACGGAGTGGTGTACGTATGCAGTCAGTCACATGGGTACACAACCTGTTTTTCACGCAACCTGCTTGTCTGGTATGTGCACACACACAGACAAACAAACACGTCGTATACATGACCAGTCGTTGCCTACTTTTCAAACAACTTCAAGAGTTGAAGTTTTTCACGTACACTCCGTAAACATTTAAAAAGCGGGAGAAGAAATAACTATCTACACAGATTTACAAAAGGAGAAAGAGATTTTGATATTTTATACCCCAAAGAAAGAAATTGTATATAACGTATTGATTCGGGAAAATGTCATTTAGGCCCGCTCCTACTACATATAGTTAAAGTGACAGTTAGTGATAACCAACGGTTGTGTTGCAAAACTGTTCTGAACCTCTTTGGTTGGGGTTAACTGAAAGATAAAACTGTTGTTCGCATCGCTTCTAACCCTCAGTTTAATTCTTAACTAATGGTTCATAAACTGTCCCTCTAACTTTTAACTAGAGGTGGTAGGATCCTTACTTATTAAAGAAAGCAATTTTTAGAACGAGATGTGGATGAGTTGTGAAACACTCCGAATCCGGTAAAATGACTTTTTTTGCACAGCTAGCAACTGTCTACCAGTCTAGAAACACGTCCGGTACGTCTATACGGCTTAGGCCGGTAGAACTTAACAACATATGTTCTGAAGTTAGAATTTGGATAAATAAAATAAATATATCATCACGGCTTATTACCCATTGCTGGGTGTGCCAATCTGCTGGTACACAGATATCGGTAATGATGAAATATTTGCACAGTGCAGGCGCTTACCAAGCGTCACCTCACGGGCACTCATTGCTGGCATGGAGAGTGCACCACAAGGGTCAATTTTGTGCCATTTAAAATTCGAAATGTTTGGCGTCGGTCGGGATCGAACCCGGTTCCCCAGATTCGCGACCTGAATTTGGATACAACAGTTTATATAAAAATCATAAAATACTTACTGATTAATAAGTAGTAAAGCTAATAAATAATTTTAAAAAACATTCTGTAATATAAAGTTTCATACATAGATACATACGTACATAAAATCACGCATTCCCACTTAGTGGGTTAGCACAAACCCGAAAGAATAAAAATAACATCAACCACAAAAATAATCACTCTCTCTTTCAACAACATTCTTACTAACCTGACATCATACAACAAATATTCCTCACTCTTAACATATTAAAGTGACCGATTTTCGTTAGCGAAATACCGCAACTGGACCACAATAATAGTTACGAAACAATCATCCTTCGCCACACATTCCTGTCTAAGCACACTTCTATCGCCTCGGCCACATTCAAAATCACATTCATACACGCTCTCCTTCTCTTCCCACTCGGAAACTTTGTCTCTTTTAGCACCTTATCAATCACATCCATCCACTTACACACTGGACGGCCACGCAATCGAGCACCCTCAATTTCACCAAGATATATACGCTTTACAAGCCGTTCACTCTTCATTCTCTCCATATGACCAAACCATCTCAACTGGCTCATTCCTACTCTCTTAACATTCTTCCTAACCATACATTCTTCATACATCAAATTATTCCTCACGCGATCCCGTCTTACATATCCACATACACCACGTAAATACCTCATTTCCATGGCAGTCACTTTCTTTTTATGCTTTCCCGTCCATGCCAAACATTCGCTTCAATACATCAAAGCAGGCACTAGCACTCCATTATACACACTTAAATGAACTTCTCTAGATACGTTTACGTTTCGAACAAACGTACCCAGAGCACCCATTACCTTACACCCCGAACTCACTCTCCTTTCAATTTCTCTATCAATTCGATCATCCCTTGACACCATGCTACCCAAATATACAAACTCTTTCACTTGTTCCAGTTTCACTTCATCCACCAACACATTGCACACAGTCAACAATTTACTCCTTTCAAATACTAACACCTTGGATTTATCAACATTCAACTGCAAATTCATTCTTCTTCCAACTACATGTATTCTCTCTATCATAAAAGTTATAACGAATTAAACATTTTATGACGTAACGGGTGTCGATTTGATTCTATTGGCCAGAAATTTCAAAGATGAGACTCCCTCCTATAATTCCACAGCGCTCCGCCCCTTGGCAGTTCTGGTTTACATCACTAGCGCCACTGTTATCTCAAACTTTTGTATCGCTCTTACTCGAATATCATAAAATTGAAAAAAAATCATTTGTATTAAGTTTAATTAATATTAATTAAAACTTAGAATATGTACAATTTAAGTGGCGTTCTTTTTATCATTTGCCTCATCTCATCTCAAAATGAGATGAGTTTGACATGAACTGAGTTGAGATCAAGTTAGATTTTTATTGAGATTTTTATGAAGTAAGAAGAACGACAAAACACAAATTTTGTTAGTAACTTGAACGACTGATGTCGCTGGAGGGATGGCAAAAGTAGTAGCATATATCGATATATCGTATAATTCGATATATTTTGAAGCTATATCGATATATCGATGAGGATATATCGAGTATCGATATATCGATGATGTACAAAAAATTACAAGAAATAAATAGAAACACAACTGAAAGGTTTATTTATTATTGTACAAAATAAACAGGCATGGTGCATATGTAATGTATAAATTCAAATTTTACTTTAGGAAGTGAAGTCAACTGAAACTGACTGCAAAAATAATAATTTGTTTAATCTTTTACCACTCAGTCGATACGAATTTTGTACGATATATCGCACCTGCATATATCGATAAATTACTAATATTTATCGAATATTTATATTCGATATATTTTGTAATATATCGATATATTTTATTTATCGATATATCGTTGCTATCCCTACGGCGGATGTCTTTTCTCTGTGGACCATGCGTGTACAATTTGAATTTGACAGTAGCTTTTCAATGGTCAACCACGATATTTTCAGGTTTGGGCTTCTGTTATTCTGTCGATTACATAATAACATGTAGTGCGACACATTCTAAAATGTTGTTTAAATTGTACGGTACTATAACTTCCACATAATTTTCAATTCTATGAAGTTTACGTCTCTGCTATAATTTTATACATAATTGTCTGCATATTTTCCAGAATGAAATTTCTTTTTCATTCAAGGTCAAATGCCTTTTAATTGAAAGTTACATTTTTTCAAGGGATGTGCAAATGCATATTTTCGGGGAGGGGGGGTTTACACAAAGCACATCTAGCGGCACTACTTAGATGTAATGGTAGCTATGGTTACGGAAATACAAACAAAGAACTGTCATCAGCCATTCACAGTACAAATCCACCGATGTAAATGTCGTAAACGTCATTTGATAATTATTATGGTTATATTAGTTGTTCCGGGCACATCTTCTGGTTTGAGACTCAATTGTAATGCAATAAAATAATTCGGAATAAAAAGCTAGGTTATAACCTCGAATGACAGATGCGCAAGACATCAGAAGGGGGTTTGTTTGTATTAAGATGTTCCATCTCTCTCTTGCGTGTGACGTTAATTCTGTGTCTATTCTCCCATAGCTGATCAGCATTGATTATTGTGAATTTGATGACCTGTCTGTCATTCCACAAGAATAGAATGGGTTCAAACGAAGCAAAGGCAAAATACAAAAAATAATATAAAATGTTCAATTTTATTGTGTTTTGTAACTGTGATTAAGAAATAACATAAGGGAAACAATTTGAGTACACTGATTTATCTGGTGTACCTATATTTTTGGAGGAAACTGTATATCAACAATTTTGATTGGTAAAAAATTAACGATTTGCTAAAAATAGGCCATTAAATTATAGAATCGATCCATATATCCTGCAACAACTTATTGATTACATCATTAACCCCTTGTGGAACCAATCAGGAGAACAAACATATATCATTAAATTTTAAAAGTCCCCTGTACAAAGATATGATTACCGATATCTACGTAAAGAGAGACACACGGACACACCCAGCAATATTTAATAAGTCATGATAATATATTCGTTTATTTACGTGTATTTATTAATAATTTTTCTTTGATATTTCCTATCTTTGCTTGAGTCATTTCAAACATTATAAATTTTTATCCTATACTGGCGCCATATTAAGTGACGAGATTAGAACATAATTAGTATGAAGGTAATAAATAAACAATTATTATTACTATATGTATATCAATGATATCATATCAGTATAGATTAGCACTCAAGATTATTACTCAATAACAGGATACAGAAATTTTTATATTAAATAGATTGGCGATATCCAATAGCCATTTCATTGTCCCAGATAATGCAATGATAACGTTATTAATAGATTTTACAGCCTTCAAGAAGAAGAATTGGAAGAAAGCAGAAAGATTCTTATTTTTTCCTATTTTATTTGTAAAAATTTACAAATGAAGATTCCAATATCTTTTCTTGTTATAAAATAAATAAATCATCACGGCATATTAATATTACCCATTGTTGGGTGTGCCAATCTGCTTTGTCCACAGATTTCGGTAATGATGATGACATATTTGTACCGGGCGTTTACCAGGCGTTACCTCACGAGCACTTATTGCTGGTATGGAGAGTGCACCACAGGGGTCCATTTTGTGCCATTTAAAATTTCGAAATATTTGGCGTCGGTTTGGATCGAACCCAGGTCCCCAGATTCGCGACCAGACACTCAGGCACGAGAGAGAAAATAAAATAAATTGCCGATATCCCCGAGTCTGTGTCTTATACGAGACCCATAGCTTCGAGTAAATATTTTAAAAACCTACTTTTTATAATTTCAAATACGTTGCAACGCAAATTAATATCTCTATTAGTTCCTGATATATTTGCGTTCAAACTGAACTAATGGGACAAATTTTGTGAAAATTTATACACATGTGAATATTGCGCACAGAATCGAATGACAAAGTCCACCTGCTTTTATGCCATAACCCAGAAATAGGTAGTGTTTTAAATATAAGTATTCCCAGAATGAAAAGATATATCGACCTACGAGCGCAAACTCATATTAGTTGGGCCGGTTTACATTTTCAACAAATTATAAACCCTACGCAAATGGTCACACATTTCTACAAATTTCTTTCGACCAGTTTAAAATATAGATTTTAAACTTACAAAAACTGAATTTGTTATTCATTGTTATTCAAGTATTGCGCCATTTAATATTGGGTTGGTTACATCGCCTTTTTTAGTACTACCAGCTTTAATTCTATTAGGCACTGGATCCCTAAGTCCTGCACATTTTCCTGTGAGTTTTGTCCCATATGTCTTACAAGATAGATTTTACTGTATGCACTGAATTTTTACGAAGTAAATGGTCTCAGTAGAAGCTAAATCTGGACTAGAAGATGACCCTTAAAATACCCGTCGAACTATTATCACCAGTCATTCGGCCCACAGTTTTTAAAAAGTTTTAAGTCTATATTTAAAGTAGCCGACAGAATTTTGAGTTAAGGCTCGTATAGTTTGAAAATTTGTAATCAGCGAGTTGAGATATATCTAAATTCGAGTACCTAATAAAATTTGGAATTGAGTTTAGTTTAGAGAAAATAGCTGTATTTGGGTTTTAGAAGCTAATAACCTGACTGGGGAAAAGCCTGACCGTATTTATACATACATTTTTTTCATTGGGCACCTTCAACATTTGTCTGGTAGATAAATGATCGATTGAGACTTTTAATTTAGATGTTGCACTTACAAAAATTATAAAGTTAAATGTGAAACAAATTGAGAGATTTTAGTTCTGAAAATAAAATTTTATTATTTCAATCATTTTTACCTCCCGCTACCCATGGTAAGAGAGGTATAAAGATCGTGCTAAAAATCGCATATTGAAATTTTGGTAAATGAGCACATTTTAAGATCCCTAGAATCCAATTTTAACATTTTCACGATGATGTATGAGTGCGTGTGTATGTATATGTGGATCCTCCACTCCAACGCAAATACTATCATTCAGAAAATTTTCAAAACTTATATTTCGATCTTTTTCTAATATGGAAAGAGCCCATTAGATGTTGGTGTAAATTGGAAAACCGAAAATGGCACTTTACTTGAAGCTCAAAATAGTTTTTCTTCGAAAAATACCTTTAAATGTTATTTCTTCGAGATTAATGTTGCTGTAAAAATTAAGGATTATTAAATTTTCCAAAGATCTGCATTAATACTTTTTCTACATATTTTATGAATAAAATTATCAATAATTTAAATCCCGGAGCCTACGCTTAAAACAAACAAAACGCATTTATTTAAATGTATGTAACTGACAGATAAATGTCACTATCAAAGAACTAATCATTTCAAAATAATATTAGTAACGTTTTAAAAAGAAAAAAGTAAATAGAACAATAGAAAAGGAGTTCAATACAGTTTCCAGCATAAGTAAATATGTAGGTATGTATTTAGATTTATAAAAATTAACGATTCACAAAAAAGTTTAAGCTAATCCTCATTTTTGGATTAGTGAATTCTATTCTATCCTGGTATTTAAAATTTAATCTTCATTTTATTATAGCTCCGGTGGCTCAATGGTTAGAGCAACGTCTCATAAGTCATAAGTGCGCTCGGGGCTCTGGGTTCGAATCCCACTAAGGCATGGATGTGTGTGAATGAGAACCCACTCTGTAATTAGGATTTAATCCTGTTGAGGGGTTAAAAAAAAGTAGCTACTTGGATTAGATTAGACTATATTTTAAGAAATAAACTGTCAACATTAGAGTAAGATTCGCTAATCCACAAATAAAGATTAACTCGCGCTATAAATGGCGGGAGGTATTTTGTTGGCCACACCAGATTTTTTGAATTATTGATTGTTTCGTGCGCTGAGATGTACTGAAGTACATTTATAAAATTTAGAAAATAAGTGTACTATTTGGGTTTTGAGGGTAATAACCTGACTGGGACAAAGGTTGGACGTATTTATAATATATTTATTTTCCACGGGACTTCTTAAACAGTCCGAGGCATACTTTTATATGACCCAATGGGATATGAACTTCTTGTACAAATATCTTGTATTTCATATCTTCACGAATACCTTTATCTTCTTAAAGAATTCCTTTAATATTCTGTCCAGCTGTAGTCAACCTGCCTTCATCTTCACATCTTTTCATCTTCTCCTTGTTATCTATATCTACAGCGTGGGGATATGAGGCCGACTGCACGTCAATGACACCGTTGTTGTGCTAGTACGCGGGTATGTTGATGATGTATACGTATAGAAACGACCGCTTGACCGAATCAACTTTCTTTTAACCGGGACTCAACATTCAACGGTTACGACTACGACTACACAAGTTTCGTTCAGTGGAGAATGAAATTGGTGAAGACCAGACACGAGACCGGAGTCAGGATACTGTTAGCTATTGTTAATTACAAGGGGATATAATTGAGTATATGTAAATGAATATAGGTTTTGCTAAATCATCTTTGCCAGTGCACATTAATGCATGTTGTGAAAGACCTGAGGTCTGCGGTAGGTAAAGCCTGTCTTATAATGAGTTATCTTGACTTCACTGATTATGTGTAAATCCCGAGTTCGATGGAGGTTTTCTTACCAATCTCCTCTTGATAGTATTTTTCCTGTTCAATGTACACTCGACCAGGATGAATCTCAAAAAATCTGATGTGGCCAGCACATTACCTTCCGTCAGTTCTATGTATTTTGTACAAATTACATACAGAAAGTTCCTTGCTAATGATTATATTTCTTGTACTTTACCTTCCGGCAGTTGCATGTATTTTATGCAAATTCCATACAGAAAATTTATAGCAAAAGATCCTATATTTCCAGTAAAATTATAAGATAAACACACTATGTCAATTTCACTCGACACTGACATCTTTCAATCAAAATTTTCTTAATATAGTAGCTGTTTCCATAGCTATAATTTTTTTATAATTTTTTAACTCTATATCCATTTAATATTAAGTATAAAATGCAGTCAAATCGTATAGAGAATAAAATATTCTTTAATATTTATAATAACATTGAATGTGGAAAAATTATATTTAACAAAGTTTTTTCAAGAAAAACTGTTAAAATCTTCAAATGAGGGTACTTCCGGTTGTCCAATTCTAACCAAAATCTAATCAGCTCTTCACATGGATGTAACGAATAGGAATACGAAAGAATTATAATTTTTTGAATTGTAGTATGAAAGTTATCGTAGACGAAAATTTTGTCACACACACACACACGCACACGCACACACGCACGCACGCATGCACGCACGCACACGCACCCACACCCACCCACCAACTTTACTCTAATTTTGACAGTTTATTTCTTAAAATATAGTCTAATCTAATCCAAGTAACTACCTATTTTTAAACCACTCAATAGGATTAAATCCCAATTACAAAGTGGTTTCACATTCACACACATCCATGCCTTAGTGGGATTCACACCCAGAGCCCCGAGGGCACTCATGACATGAGCCGTTGCTCTAACCATTGAGCTACCGGACCTATAATAAAATGAAGATTAAATTTTAAATACCGGGATAGAATAGAATTCACTAATCCAAAAATGATTAGCTTAAACATTTTTGTGAATCGTTAATTTTTATTAATCTAAATACATACTTACATATTTACTTATGCTGGAAACTGTATTGAATTCCTTTTCTATTGTTCTATTTACCTTTTTCTTTTTAAATCATTACTAATATTATTTTGAAATGATTTGTTCTTTGATACTGTCAGTTACATACATTTGAATAACTGCGTTTTGTTTGTTTAAAGTTTAAAGCTTAGGCTCTGGGATTTAAATTATAAATAATTTAATAAATTTATCCATAATATATAGAAAAAGTATTAATGCAAATCTATAGAAAATTTAATAATCTTTAATTTTTATAATAACATATTAATCTCGCAAAAATAACATTTAAAGGTATTTTTCGAAGAAAAACTATATTGAGCATTTAGTAAGTGCTATTTCCGGGTATCCGATTTACAACAAAATCTAATGGGGTCTTTCCATTACAGAAAAAGTTCGAAATACAAGATTTCAAAATTTTCTGAATGATAGTATTTGAGTTAGAGTGTAGGATCCACACATACACACAGACATCATCGTGAAAATGTTAAAATTGGATTCTAGGGACCTTAAAACGTGGTCATTTACCAAAATCTCGATATGCGATTTTTAGCACGATCCTTATACCACCCTTACCAAGGGCAGCGGAAGGTAAAAATGCATTAAACGACACCAAACACTTGTAAATAATGTAATATTATAATCCCATAAGTTAATAGCCATGGCATTGAACAAAAATATAAACAAATATTTGACATTTATTTGTCATTGATACGTTAACCATTCTTGACAGTCAACGGGGGGCAACCGTCAGGTAAAACTGATTTCCCATGTTAATCTCCCATGTACACCTTTAAAAAAAATACCCTGTATGTGTTACGATTGAATTTATATAAATGATAGAATAATCATGAAAGTTTCTAGAATTTATATTTCCTTGGAAAATCCAATTTATTTGTAGTAATAACTGTATTTTAATGAAGAAATAATGCAATCCATAGAATTCTTTATATTTATAGTTTTATGTTCATTTCACACATTAATCTTCTATTAAAATAATTTTCATATTTTGTTTATAAATGCAACTGTGTCATACATTAGAAATTCTATTTCATCATATTGGTTTACCACATCCTTCGGTTGGGAAAAACATATCAGAGCAAAAATAACTTTTTACTACAAATTTCTGTGACTTCACCACCACAATGAACTTCCATTTTGTAGTCCATGTTCAGCTCAATAACATATAGTAACAAATGACAATCACGATGCAGCAGCGATGGCGATTGTTTATCAGTGTGGCATGTGTCCGCATCCGACAGTGTTTTGTTATCAGGACGGTTTCCTTCCTGTCTACGTTGAAGGCCAGGCGGAGTTACTTATCGCAGGAGGCCAGGCAGGAGTAAACAATGTTGAACAAAAGAAGCAGGAAACATTGCAGGATATGCAGGGGAAGAATGGGGCCTTGCAGGATTTTTTTTCTTTGCTCTGATAGAAAGAATAAGAAAAAATGTTCTCTTAGTATTTTTTTATCTTTCATATTAATCTTTATTAATGAGAAAATTATCGTTAAAAATATAATACAGGGTGCTATGTAAATAATGTGCCATACCTACGTTACCACTTAATAAACTAGATTGCAATGTATCGTAATCTGCAATAATTTCTTTTCTAAATTGCTTGTTGCAATAATGGAAGAGTTTTCGAATTATTGATTTTTTTATATGTTAAAATATTTTTAAATCTAAAGCGTTTTTATTTTTATATTTTGTTCAATTTTAAAAAATACCGGAGAAAAAAAATGTTAAACTATTGCAATATTTTCTTCCCGCCATTACGGCGTACATATCAACTATGTGTAAATTAGGTCTCGACATACGTGCCCAAAACGAGCTTCGTAGAAAGAGACAGAAGCAAAACACGGCCACCTGTTTATGTTTACATTTGACACTTGTCAATTTAATTTCTGTATTTATCGTATTTTTAACTCCCGCTACCCTTTGTAAGGGAGGTATAGGGATCGTGCTAAAAATCGCATATCGAGATTTTGGTAAATGACCACGTTTTAAGGCCCCTAGAATCCAATTTTAACATTTTCACGATGATGTCTGTGTGTATGTGTGGATCCTCCACTCTAACTCAAATACTATCATTCAGAAATTTTTGAAACCTACAAACTTTTTCTGTAATGGAAAGAGCCCATTCGATTTTGGTGAAAATCGGATAACCGGAAATGGTACTTTACTGGAAGCTCAAAATAGTTTTTCTTCGAAAAATACCTTTAAATGTTATTTTTTGAGACTAATGTTATAAAAATTAAAAATTATTAAATTTTCTATAGATTTGCATTAATACTTTTTCTATATATTTTATGGATAAATTTATAAAAAATATCTATAATTTAAATCCCAGAGCCTACGCTTTAAACAAACAAAACGCAGTTTTTCAAATGTATGTAACTGACAGATAAATGTCAAAGAAGTAATCATTTCAAAATAATAATAGTAACGTTTTAAAAAGAAAAAAAATCTGATGTGGCCAGCACATAACCTCTCGCCACATATTTTACCTGATTGTACGCATAAAACGAAAAATATTTTTAAATACAAATACATATATTCATGTCTCACTACAAAATAATTATTTTAATATAAATTATGTATAATACATACATTTTCTTTATATTCAATATCCTGATTTTTTTTCTACTTTCCTTTTCTTTTTATTTTATTAGTCATTTTTTCGCAAATTCCTTTTATATTCATATTTCATAATCTTCATAATGATGTACAAATATTTTTGACAGTGGCATACAAATATTTTTGACAGTGACATTTATGTGTGAATTACAAACATTTGAATTTCTTGCCTTGAAGTAGTTTGATCTGAGAATTTTTACATCAAATTATTTTATATGCATTTCTTTATCTCTAAATCTATAGAAGATATAATACTGAATTTATATTTATCGAATAAAGAAGTTAACGGTCGTCAATATAAGTATTTAGATACATAAATTTTCGATAAATAATATTTAGATGATTTTTTTCTTGTAACTACTACTTCCGGTTGTCCAATTGTTACCAAAACTTAATCGACTCTTCCCATTATTGTTAGATTGAGGAAACCGTAGTTAAAAGTCTTTTAGTATTTGAGAAATCGTGGATCCAATATCCACACATCCACACACATCCACACACACACACACACACACACACATATGGACATCATCGTAAAAATGTTATAATCGGATTCTAGGGACCTTAAAACGTGCTTATTCTCTAAAATCTGGATATGCGATTTTTAGCATGAATCCAATACCTCTCAGCGAGAGGTAAAAAGTAAATAGAACAATAGAAAAGGAATTCAATACAGTTTCCAGAATAAGTAAATATGTAGGTATGTATTTAGATTAATGAAAATTAACGATTCACAAAAATGTTTAAGCTAATCATCATTTTTGGATTATTGAATTCTATTCTATCCCGGTATTTAAAATTTAATCTTCATTTTATTATAGCTCCGGTGGCTCAATGGTTAGAGCAGCGCCTCATGTCATGAGTGCCCTCGGGGCTCTGGGTTCGAATCCCACTAAGGCATGGATGTGTGTGAATGTGAACCTACTCTGTAATTGGGATTTAATACTGTTGAGGGGTTTAAAAAAAGGTAGTTTACTTGGATTAGATAAGACTATATTTTAAGAAATAAACTGTCAAAAATAAGGATTAACTTAATCTTTTTTGTGACTCGGGCTGTAAATGGCGGGAGGTATTGTGTTGGTCACACCAGATTTTTTAGGTTTTACGTTTACGTATTTAAAACCAAATAATTAGCTTTTTACGATTTGACGTTTCATTATCAAATATAGAAGACTTACGTTCATGTTTTAATTTTAATCTAGCGCTTGCAGCGAACTACTACGGCGAATCAAAGATGTCATCGTATTACGGGCAATTTAGCTAACGATAAATTTACTTTTATTGTATTAATAGTAATATTGCATGTAGGTATAGTATTGAAGTAATATGGAAATATCATTACATTTCAATATGACTAAATTCCCCCTTTTGTAAAAGCACTTCAGATGGACCAATAACAATTATTTATTGAATAAAGAATTATTTAAAAAGCACAGTAGTTTGAGTGAAAACAACAACACTTGTAATTCTACCAATCTTTACTTAAGCTGTAATATTTTTAAAAAGACCTAAGAATAACTTCTTTCTTCATACAACTACACGTACGTCTTACGAAACAAAGAAGCATCTACATGCACAACCGCTTCTTGGTAAAAAACAAACTCGTAGCGGAAAATAAAAAAGTCGTAAGTCTTTTGTTTTGCTGTCAGAGGTTACGCTAGGAGCTATCGGGCTCGGTGATTGGCCAAACAGCGTAGCAGGCCTACCACAACAAAAACAAAACAGAAACGAGTTGAACCTGCGTCGCCCAAGTCACGAGTTTAAGTGCAGGTGCGTCATGTATGGGTATGTAATATGTGTAAACGGTAAAAAAGCACGTACGTGTACAGAAAAATAAGGGGGCACCAGTATATGTTTATATGAGGGTGATGGAGGAAGTATTATATACAGGATGGTCTGAGAAAACATTGATTTGTATACCTTCTCATGATATAAAATATACAGTAGGTACTGTCCACAAATATGTGTACAATAATCAGTTTTTATTTCGAAAATAATAGAAAATATTGCAGACTGATGAAAGACAAACGAAAACCCCTCCGAAGAAGATTACATTAAAAATGTCATATAATAGTTGATATGTGCTAAAAGAAACTGTGGAAAACTTATTTATTTTCGTTCCATTATTTCTTAAGAATTAATGCAACGTAGACATGAATGTAAGGACCTAAACTTACAATTTACAGAAAAGAATATTTCTGACGATCCGAGAAGTAGATTTAATATCGTCATTCGTCATTGAAGGTACCCTATTAGTGTTGTAAAACTATATTTCTATTTCTTATCACATTAGTTTATACAGGGTGCGGTAGAACCAAATGAGCAGTTTGGAAGGGCAGGTGTTCGGGCGGAGGCGGGGGTAGGCAGCTGCACTAGGTCTCCTTTTGTACTGCCGGCATCCCCATTTTAGTACCCAACATTGTTTAGACCGGAGTACATCGTGGCTTTGCCGTGCGTGCGTTTTATGAAAACAACCGATCTGTGATTGCGATGCAAAGAGCTTTTCGGCGACGGTTTAACATTCCGCGAAATAATGCTGTTCCTACTGCGAACACAATTCGATCCTGGATTCGGCAGTTGGAGGAAACTGGTAGCACATTAAGAATAGGTACACATGGCCGACGAAGATCCATCAGAACACCAGAAAATGTGGAGCTAGTGAGAGCAACAGTCGAACAATCGCCAAGACGTTCTGCTCGAAGGCACGCTATTGCATTGGGGGTTTCAGACCAAGGATTCTGCATTTAGATTTTAATTTCCATCCCTTCAAAATAATGATGGTTCAGGAATTGAACCCAGCAGACTACGCCAACCTCCAAAATCTGTGTGAGGAAATTCTTGCAGCAATGCCTCCTGACACAGCATTCTTCAGCAGCGACGAGGCACATTTTCACCTAAACGGGATTGTGAATAAACAAAATTTTCGCTACTGGGCTGAAAACAACCTCCAAATTGTTCACGAAAGACCGCTACATTCTCCGAAACTAACGGTGTGGTGTGCCGTATCACAATTTGGCGTTATAGGCCCGTACTTTTTTGAAGAGGGAGGCGTGACCGTGACCGTAAATTCCGGACGTTATGTTTCAATGTTGCAAAATTTTCTGCAGCCCCGATTGGAAGTGGTTGTTGAAGAAGAGGGATTAGGGGACTTTTGGTTCCAACAGGATGGGGCTGCAGCCCAAACAGCCCGAAATTCTCTAAACGCTTTAAGAGAAATGTTTCTTGCGCGATCGCCCGATTTAAGCATATGCGACATCTTTCTTTGGGGATATCTAAAGGAAAAAAGTGTTTAAACATCGCCCCCAAAACCTGCTAGAGCTAAGGGAGCAGATTGTTGAAGAAATAAACGCGATACCCCGCGAAATGTGACAACGGGCTGTTCAAAACTTCAGGAATCGGCTCCAGCAATGTATTGCAGCTAACGGCCGCCATCTTAAAGACATTATTTTTAAAAATTAATGAGTATAAAATGGTAAGTCCTACTGATTTCAAAAATAAAAACATTTTTTTCATATATACCCTGGTTTCTTTTTTATAACTCTTCAAAACTGCTCAATTGGTTCTGCCGCACCCTGTAGAAACAATACATACGTTATTAATATCTGGAAAACGAAAAGAAATATCGACCTGCAGTTTGAAATTTGGTCAGTGTATTATTCGAAAATTTGGAAGAAAATGGGTTTATATGATCCAGCCTGTTTGCTACAGAACAATTTCCTTTTTTAATTATTAAGAATATTGTATTACCTACATGTTTTTAATTATATTTTTTTGGCTGGTGTTATTTCATTAGCAATTAATAGTTTTTATGACCTTTGCAGACAAAGATCATAATTGAATATTATGTCTTCGAGACAGAATATCAAAGTTGTTTATCTTTATCTGATCATTCCAATCATTCATTTCGTTCTATCCTGCGATGAGTTATAAAAACTTGAGTATAAAAATAATAAAAACTGTTGCGCTAACTTCTAAAATGTAATGCGATCAATAATCGATAAACCCATTAGCTAATAAGCAAACAATGGCTCTACAAGAAACAAGACTGATATATTAGCCTCTAAGAAAACAATGCGCGTCAAAAAACATCTTTTATCGTTAAAAAACAAAATGGCTGCCACATTCCACTCCGTTAATAATTTGTTTGTAAAAAGACTACATTTCATGTGCGTATATGAAGATGGCCATGGATTTGAGCGATGATGCGTGTTTGTTTCTTGTTTGTGTTTTGTTTCTCACGCCTACTCGGTAATTAAAAGTCAAGACTGATGCTGCAGGACAAATGAATAAAGGCGGTTAAATACCGAAATTAAAACTGCCCACATCGTAAAGATGTTTACAACTTTTAAGAGCGTAGTTTTCAGTTAATTTAAATACGATGATGTAAAAAACATATTTTATAAATGGGGAATCACGTTCAACAAAAAACATATGAACTCTTGACATTTCGTCATGCTCTTTATATAATAATAAAAGAATTTTAATTTCCATTCATTTATCTGTAGCAATTCCATCAAAATTTAATCATATATCTACATCTCTTTTTTGGAGGTACGTAAACAAAATGTTCATAAATGACTGCTACTCTAAAGGTCCCTACTAAATATTACAAGAATAAAATAAAAAATTATAACCATATTTTCTATGAGTCACGTAAGAATTTAAAAAAAATATGTTTCCTATAATAATAATTAATGCAGTTCGCCTTCTTTAGTAAATAAATAAATATATCATCACGGCTTATTACCCATTGCTGGGTGTGCCAATCTGCTTTGTACACAGATATCGGTAATGCTAATTGCTGACGTGGAGAGTGCACCACAGGGATTAATTTTGTGCCATTTAAAATTCAAAATATTTGACGTTGGTCGGGATCGAATCCGGTTCCCCAGATTCGCGACTTGACACTTAGGCCAATGTTTCCTTCCACTTTTTAAAAGCTCCCAACCAATATTCTTTTGCAACGCTTTCAAACTAATTTCTGGGAGACTTAAAAACTGTCAAAGCTGTCAAATTATAAATCATAATTCGAAAATGCTCCCTGGTTAATTCCATATTTTGACTTACAGCGATAATTTAAAATATTGAATAATCAAATGACAGATAGATAAGAAAATAAAATCAGGTAGGCTGTCGGAAACAAAATTTACACTATATTTTAATCAGTTATTAATGTTATTATTCTAAAGAAGATTAGTTGGGAGCTTTTAAAAAGGGAAGAAAAGAATGGTGAAGTGTATAATTGTTGAAGGGAATTATTTTGCACATATTTAAAATAATATATATACAAGCTGTCCCAAATTAATTGGGTTACCATTGGGATCAAATAATGCGCCCATTTAAAATAAGAAAGTTGCTATTAATAAATCGGAAACCGCCATCTTGAATTTTATTCTGACATCAGGTTTAAGTTTGTCTCAACAAATCAAGGAACTTTTATATCTTTTATAATTACGGAGTTATTTGACATTTTCCAAAATCGCGATTTTCAGTTTTTTTTTTTAATAACTCTCAAACTGTTCGGAATTTTAAATATTTCTCAGTGAAATCTGAATGAGCACTCAAAACTGCACAACTTTTCTGTTAACGGACATCGTAGCTCTTCTAGTTTTCGAGATCTTAATGGTAACCCAATTAATTTGGGACACCCTGTATAGATATCTAGGTATATTACTAAAAACCTGATGTTAAAATTCGAATTAGTAAGCGAGATATGAATTTTTGAATGTCTGAAATTATTTGTGACGTCATAGATTACGTTTATCTCGATAATTCAAGCAGCTTCAAGTATATTATGACTTGAAAAATCCTATTGGTTTACCTCAGCGGATTGAAAGTAGGATTGAGTTATTTCAATCTTCTTTAAATTCGTATCGACTAAAAAAAGATAGTTAAATACTCGATTATGCAGACATACAGAGAAAGGTATATGATCCAATTTCATCCTGGATATATAACCACAAAATCTAAAAATTGTCATGTTGTTATTTGTCTTCTCTTTCAAAAACATTTAAAAAATATTTATTTCTTCATTACTCCAAATATATCGCTTTTCGACAACTAATGTCGCGACTTTTATAAAATGAGGTAAAATGCAAGCAACCAACAAATGATATGAATTTAGTAACACTCCAACATATTTCGGATGTGCGCATGCGTAGTTCCATTATTTGAAGCTTCACTGTTTATTTCGACAGAAGTCAAGCTGCTTCGTAAGTTCAGGTCTGTTATTTTAATATACCTATAAAACTAATATACTGTTGATGGGAGTGAGATTTGTGAATCTAACATTGGACTGGTGCAGACATATATATCTGCATATATAGCTGCACTTGTCTGTAAGAATAGCTCCGCGCAAGCGCCAGATTGCTTTAATTTTATTGGTGTAGAACGAGAAAGGGGAACTAGCGGGAGGGAAATTCTTACACTAACTGACAAGGATAGACAATAATGTTTGTAGTAGACTCCTCTTAAATGAGAGATAGGGCATCAGCGGTATATTTATTTATAGGTATATTGTTATTTTATAGGTATGACTTGACATTTTCAAGCCGCTTAAAATATTAACCTCGATCGTTTATTTCGAAGATTGAAAAGGGATATACTAAATTCAAGCGGCTTCAAACGTCGAGATAAACGTAGTCATAGTCCCCAGTTGGTTATGCTTCTCAAACAGTTCATTCTAGGGGTATCTGCATTAGGCATACATTTTCATTTATTTGTATTGAATATTCTTTCTCTTGACAATTTAATTAGTATCTAACGAATACAGAAATAAAGAAAAACGTTTAAAATAAATAAAATATTTAAAATAAATATTATTACAATCTACTTCATGAAACATTTTGACAATGTCATTAGGTTGACAGTAGTGTTTCTATAGTTATTAATTTGAATTTAAACAAAAACGAAGAATAGGTCTAATTCACCCGAATTCATCTGAAATTTTACGATAATAACCGATTAGTAGGCTTGGGGCGTCCCCAGGGACTATGACGTCACGTTTACAATAATTAAGCATTTTTATTACAACAAAATAATATTTCATCATTTTCTTTTTACTAAAACTCTTAATTTAACCTAAGCTACCATATAATAGGGGACTACAGCGCAATTGATTTAAGAGAAATTAGGAAAAAATATTGAAAGTATATCCTTAATAATGAATATTAATAAAGAAATAAAACGATGTAATTGAAATACTTCGGAAATAATGGGGTTTTTGTTACAGCAGGTCGTCACTAATATGAATTCCATATATATTATTTTGATTGGCGACTCAAAGACGGCCTATAAATATAAAACGAATACCCAGTTAGGGGAGGAGTCTATTTCCAATAGAAATAGAGAAATTCAAATAGCGGAGGCGTGGCAATTCTCAAACAGTTTTTATTTGAATATAAATATTTTGCATTAAATTTAATAATTTAAATATATTTCCAATTATAAATCATGTAGACTTGTACGGTATAATAATAATAATATTCATTTATTTTTTATAAATATAATTTAGAAATAGCATATATTTCAAGAACATTTAGGTCCACGAAGAAAACTGTTTGATATAAAAACTTATATTCGTGACGCCATATCTATATTTTCAAATTTCAGAGGACTATTACTTGCTTATTAATAGGAATTTTTTCACCGAATTTTCTCCGGCAGTCTTAGTTTTACTTATACGTTCAGATGAAATTATATTTAAAAAAATGGTGGAATCCCCTATTATTAAAATTTACTATTTCTTTGCAATGGTTGACTACCCCGTTCTAAAGAATATAAACCATGTGTCTTATTCACAATACTTTAGCGTCCTCGTATTTTGAGCGATAAATGACTTATGAATACTGAACTCTAAAACGTTTCTTGTATCCGTCCCTAATATTTGATTCTGCTCTGATCTTGGCATACGAGTATAATATTTTTCTCCTTTGTTTCCTTTCTTCTCTTTCTATGGGCAAATGCATTGCAGTGCGCATTGTGACCATATTAGGTGATGGTGCGACTGGTTGTGCATGCTGCATGTGCAAGACTTGAAGGCTTTTACTCTACTACGCTGTAACGCTGTGGCTGAGAACGAGAAGCCGCCGTATTGACCTGAGATCGAGAGACGGGCGGTATTGACATCACAGTACGTGACGCCCATACAAACGGAGAAATCAATTTGTTCGACATTGATTTATCGAGGATCAGGAAACACTGGAGACGGTCATACTAAAAGGGGAGAATTTACACTTAGAAAGAAGATCAAATGCTATTAATTCAGCAAAAAAAAAGTTATAATGTTGCAGACAACAAATTTGTGAATACGGCCCATCGCAAGTTAATGTTATGAATAAATCAAAAATCTTGAAGAACTTTAAAGGATCCTCCACCATAGTAACAATAAGAAGATTTGTAATTTGTACATATCGTCTGCGCGTCGGTCTACGATCTACGCTTTTCCAAATGAATGAAAAGAGGCTCTAAATCTAATTTATTTTGTTATTAAAAAACTTGACATTATGTCTAAAACTTTTTATTTATACTGTAACGTGGAACGCGCCCGCCGTCGCCGCAGCAATGAGTGTCTATTTATAGCGATGACCTATCGCTCTAGCAGCCGGGCTACGTAAACAAACTAGTCGCGACGTGGTTAATTACTTGCGGTCGCCTGAACTTTTTGTGTTCGTTGTTATTATGCGGTCGAACATTCTAAAGCTTTTGTAGAAGATAATGACAGCTGTATAAAAGGGACGTAGCTATGCTACGAGATTTAGTTAGTTAGTTACATACAGAGTCATAGAGGCATTCACTTGGAGTGTTAGAGAGTAAAGTGTTAGTGAGAAGCACAGCAGTATACCGTATGCATTTGTGTCGAGTAGGTACTCGGGAAGTTACTGGTACATATATTGGGATAGTTGTGGATTTGAATACTCGGTAGTGTTGACGAGTATTGGGAAGCTATAGTGGACCAGGGGTGGGATTCTGTAACTCGTCCGTTATCAAACGGTACCGTTATCACTATAGCAACTTATTTTTTATAAGATGATTGGCATACTTACGTCATAGCTGTCAAATAAAATGTAATTTTCTATGTAACCATAGTGATAACGGAACCATTTGATAACGGATGAGTTACAGAATCCTACCCAAGGACAGTAACGGCAAGTCGAGAAGTTACTGATATACCGGCACAGCTAACTGTGAAAGAGAATACTCGGTAGTGTTGAAGACTACTGGGAAGCTATGTATACGGGGACAGTAACGGCAAGTGGAAGTAAATACTCGGCAGTGGTGTTGAAGAATTGTGGCATACGGAAAGTCGGTGATACTGAAGCTGTGGAAGTTAGACAGTTAGTTAGATAAATAGACAGATAGTGAGGTGAATGGTGTGACTTCTGTCCTAGTAGTTGAATATACAGACGCTGTTGAGTCAGTTGAGTATATAGACGCTGTGGAGGTCGGTAGGCGGACAGTTAAACATGATATAAATAAACAGTGACATAAATAGTCGAAATGATTAATTAGTAAGATCATATAAATAAATATTCGTGTTAATTGTTAAATAAATAAATAGTGTTAGTGTTATCTAGTTAATTATGGTTTTAGTCTTAATTACTTATTTTAACACTTGTTTAATATAGTAATAGTCATTTTCATTATAGTTTAATAAACATTTATCTTAATTAATAATAATTTTCTAATATTTACACTTCACCCAAATAAATAAAAAACGTTACAATATTGAATTCCAACGGTACCATTATTTGCCTATAGCTGCAGAGAGAAGTTTTCATATAGGGATTTGTTTATGTACATATTTATATTATTTGCACTGCTTTGTTGAAAAGAAGAAATGCGCTAAAGGTAATCCTCGACACGACAGTGATACCAACTTTCCGAAAAAAAAATCCCCAAACCACCACTGCCTTTGTATCTTTAATTTTTGGACGGCTCTCGTATGTAAATATTTAAAAAATCAGTAGAATATCCCATTATACCGCATGGCATGCTTCTACTTAATTTCCATAGTTTCTGATTTACTCTTCGTCCGTTGCACTTGATATTTCCTCGTGTATTTAACTAGTAATCCCAGCAATTCTCATGTTTTTGTCTGAAATTTGTAGTTGCAGTGGGGCTCGCATGGAATGTATCGTGCATCACGCACACGCGCGTGACTCCACGCGAGGGCTGCGTGTACTTAGCCGTGCCATTCTACCCATACACAAACACATATGACGGCTCGAGTATCTACGTGTAGATGGCCGCAAACCATGCAATGTTAAATGTCAGAGAAGATACTACACATGGGGATTTTTACCACAGGAAATGTAATAGACAATAATTAGGAAAGTGTTCTGACTGTTTCTACATTTGTTTCTTCTACGTGACGAGATGGAGTAATAAAGCAGTCCGTCAAACACATTCCAGTGGCGCGTCAATAATTGTTTGATAAAGGATAGTTGAAAAGAATGAATGCGATAGAGATATACCGTTTCAGTTCTTAATAAAGATCAGCTGAAGTCACCTTACACTGAATAAATATAAATTTTGATGAAGAAGTTTTATTTGCAGATAAGGGGAACTCGCCGAACTGCATACTACTTTTTACAAAGTTTGACGTTGCGGTTCATATTAGCCAATAAACCAAAATAAACAAATACCGGCGAGGCAAAACAAGGCGAGTCTGCGCAACATATACAGTAGCGAAACTCTGTGTCGGCACCTTTGAAGTTTTGATACCGAACTGAGTGACCTTGAATGAAGCCGCCATGTTTCTGTTGCGCGTATAGTGGCGCCAATTCAAATGGTACCGCAAAGTGTAATATCGTATTATACTACCAGTTATACAATACAAATAAAAAGTATTTTCCATAGTTTTAGTATAATAGCAATATATAACATGATGTCTTTTTACAAGTTACATACAAATTTTTGTCTGCGATTTTATTATCGTTCAAGACTATTATACTCCCGCCTTCTGTCAGAATCAGTGAAAACAATGCCATAGGCGGCGATATCAAGAGGCAGACACGGATGCATAATTCTTGAGCCTTATTTTATGTACAAAATATACTGATATTTAGCTAAATTGTTATGAATTTAAAATATATGGCCGTTCAATATATTTTATGTACAAATAAATATTTGTATTGAATATTTTAATTGTAATAAAAGTTAAACTCTACGCTCATGTTCCTAATTAAAGGGAAGCCATGTTTTCGTTGCGCTGATTGACGCATGCGCGCTGTGCCAGAGTTTCGCTACTGTATAATACTTGTTATACTGTGACGCTGGCAAGTATTTGGCTCATACCATCAGGCCAGTGTGAATACGTTTCTCGTTTCTTTGACTCCTGCTCCAAAAACCGACACTGAGGCGAGCGTCGGCAAAAGGCGAGCGGCCAATGTGAGTAGCTGCGAAGTTAAGCTCGATCCAGACGACATGGCAAATGTGAACCAATGTTTACATTTGTATAGTTGGCCATGTCGTGTGTACGGGTAACCAATGACCAACCATCACAAAGTTTGGCATTGGTCGACGTTCGCTTCAGAGGCGGTAAACTGTACACACATCAAAGGAGTAACCAACGTTGGCTAATACATTGGCAACTCTATCCAGACGACTGGAACGAACTTGTCTTCTAAAGTATTATTTTCATTGCATTTTGTATTCATACAGTGGTGCAACAAGTCATCATGTGTGAGGGTCAAAGTGAATGGTCTAATGATTAAATCTTTGATTTCATTGCACTGTATGAAAAATATCAACATTTTTTTTCTTTTTTTTTAATAATAGATTTTCTGCAGAGCAAATTACAACAACTGCAACACTTGCAACAGCGACTTCCTCGTCACTTTGCATTTTGGCAAATGCTGGAAGTGAGGTTCGCCTAAATTTAAAAAAACTACAATAGACATATCGTGTGGATGCTACTCATTAGCAAATGTTCATATTTGCCAATCTATAACCAACATTGGTTCATATTACATGCGCCAAAATATGCCAATTATTTGTTATGTCGTCTGGATCGGGCTTACGACAAAAAGCCTTTCCACACGTTGGTGTAAACTCGACGTTGGCTCCCATTCGCCTAACCTCGGCCAACGTGTGGATGAGGCATAACAACGCATCTACACATTCGCATGAATGGCGAGTCTAATCGGAAGGCGAGTGGCGGGGCAAATGTGTAGTCTGTTCACTCGTCATTCGCATTCGGTTCTCGCCTCGCAGCTCCGTAGCGCTCGCTCCAGGAGCGGTTTTTTGGGACGAACCAAAGGCTAGTAGCGATGCGGCGAACTCAGTCATTACACTCGGCGAGTGTGAAAACGGTCATTCGCGTTGTGGGGACGAAAGTGCGAATGCCATTCGCGAATTTCGGCGAATGAAGAGGCAAAACACGATGTGTAGATGCGCCTTACAATTTATGTACCTTACGTTTAATTCAGAATTCTGCCGCTAATAGCGTATTCTTATTAGATTAGATTAGATTTAATTCTTGCCAAATTGGCTTAGAACCTATATTATATTGATAATACATCATGTTAAATTAGCCCCCCGTTTTTTGATGACTTCTTTCATCCAGTCTTGTTCGGACCCTAAGTAGTCGAACAGAACCTTTTCATATCTTCTTTCGTTCTAAACCTCTTTGCACGATGTCCTTAGATGCCTAAATGTTTCCCGCATAGCCTGCACCTTCTCTCTTCACTCGATAACCATAGTATTTGTTGTTTCTCTCTTCATTTCCACATCTGAATCTGGCAATCATATTGATATTTTTCTTTACGTTCAGTATATACCATGGTATTGACGTCGTTAGTATTGTTTTGTTTCGTTTATTGTAATTTGAATTGTTGATCTTACATTGGTTTTCTTGCTGTTGTATGTCCCAATCTCTCTGATATAGCTGGTAATATGTGTTTTCTCCATTTATGCGTAGCCTCTCTATTTATACTGTGGAATATCCATTTCTTTCGTAATAAGCTTTTCTTGTTTGCCCCCATTTTGTTAGTTTGTTGTTTTTCTCTCTGTCTTATTACCCGCCAGCATTCTTGTAGAATTGAGTTTTTGTTGTTTCTTATTTGCTGTTCGTATTTTACTGCTCTCTTTCCTGTTTCTACTCTAATTTTTAATGCTTTCGTTTCTTCCATTACTATATATTCTAGTGTGTATATATCCAAGCCCAAAATCCATATATGTACCGTACTTGCATGTCTTCTATTTATATTCTGTCCATCCGTATTCTTATTTTGGAAACCCATCCTTTAAACCTTTGGATTCCAATTCTTTTTTTACCCCCCTCTATCCTTGGTAAGGGAGGTATAGGGATGGTGCTAAAAATCGCATATCGAGATTTTGGTAAATGACCACGTTTTAAGGTCCCTAGAATCCAATTTTAACATTTTCACGATGATGTATGTGTGTGTGGTTCCTGTTTACGCTCTAACTCAAATACTATCATTCAGAAAATTTTGAAACCTTGTATTTATACCTTATTCTAATATGGAAAGAAGCCATTAGATTTTGATATAAATCAGATAACCGGAAATGGCACTTTACTTGAAGCTCAAAATAGCTTTTCTCCGAAAAGTACCTTTAAATGTTATTTTTTCGAGATTTATGTTATTATAAAAATTAATGATTATTACATTTTCTATTGGTTTGCATTAATACTTTTTCTATATATTATATGGATAAATTTATAAAATTATCTATAATTTAAATCACAGAGCCTGCGCTTTAAACAAACACAACTACTTGATTAGACAGTTCATATCTCAAATGTATGTAACTGACAGATAAATGTCACTGTCAAAGAACTAATAATTTCAAGTTAATAATAGTAACGTTTTAAAAAGAAAATAGTAAATAGAACCATAGTTAGGGGAGAGTGGGGCAAGAGTGTACGCGAGGCAAGAGTAAACAATTAAAATATCCCGCTAATTTATACAGTTCGGCTTACCAACCCTAGCGGTAAAACATGGTACTATACTGTCATTTATACGTGAAATAGAAGAACATTGTCAAGTTTATGAAAACAAAATTACAGGTAAGTTTGTATATTGCATCATTTTGATACAAGATTAAAGTCAAAGTATTATTATATTGCACGTGAAATAAAAAAGAACCAATAAAATAGTGAATATTGCATTAAAGTGTGTACCATCCTCTACAAAGTTTGCCGACAGAAAGTTTAAACAGTGGCGTAGAACACGGGATAAAAACAATTTTTGTGATAATATTAAACGGGGTAAGAGTAAACATAGTGTTTACTCTTGCCCTGAAATTATAACAATTTCCCCATATAAACAAGAATTGGAGCAAATTTTAAAAGGAAAACGATTAAAGGAAGCAAAAAAGATTAAAAGGAATCTATCGCAGGCATCTACTTCTGGATTACAGAAATAGTCAAGCAAAACAATAGTAATAACACGACAACTGTTAATGAAGACGACTGTATTTGTATTTGTTGTAAAGAAAAATACAGTATATCTGTTGAAGACCGAATTATTTGCGGAATATGTTATCAGTGGGTACACGAAGGATACATTAACGTTAAACTAAATGCCGACAAATATATGTATATATATATATATATATATATATATATATATATATATATATATATATATATATATATATATATATATATATATATATATATATATATGTGATTTTTGTCGTGCTTAGGCAACATTTTTTCAGTCGTTCACTTTTGCCTCGCCATGCGTGGCAAGAGTGAACACTTATTTTTTTAAATAAAAAACATACAGTTTATTTACTATAATAGAAAATAATTATTTTAATTTTTTTTTATGTAAGCAAATGTATGAACTATATTTAGAGTTCAATAAAACTGCTGAAATATTTCATATATGAAATTTATTACATATTATCAAAAAACCGTTCGCTCTTGCCCCACTCTCCCCTATATGGAATGGATTTTAATACAGTTGCTAGAATAACTAAATATGTAAATATGTATATTTAAATTAATGAAAATTAAATAGCGGGAGGTGTTGAGTTGGCCACATTAGATTTTTTCTATACAGTGTCTCACACTCTATGTTCAGTGTGGCGGAGATAGCCAATGTCATTATTATGGACGTTTTCTGTACCATGTTGCCAATTTTTCAATGTAATGTAATATTGAAACATTTATATATTTTTATTGCTAATCCAAAATTAGTTAACACTGTACAAT
Source organism: Harpalus rubripes (assembly GCA_963082715.1). Taxonomy (NCBI): domain Eukaryota; kingdom Metazoa; phylum Arthropoda; class Insecta; order Coleoptera; family Carabidae; genus Harpalus; species Harpalus rubripes. The sequence goes on from OY720450.1 coordinate 73,558,616, forward strand.
TTAAGTTTTGTAGGGATCTCTTATTTACACAAGGCTTACTGTATTCACCCGAAATTTGTCACAATTTGTGACAAAATGGATTCAAATATCAATTTACCTTTTACCTACAATGTAAATGCAATGGGCTACTTGCGTGCCATTTTTTTATTTAATATTTTTGAAAAGACGATAAAAACTTGCTACCCATATTTTTTCTTTTGGCAAAATTTTCATTAATTGGCCAGAAAAAAATTTATGAAATTTTAATATTTATATTACCGCCATGTAACGTAGAATTACGCCGAACCAATGAATGGCCGTAAAGCAATAACATCGGTACATCCAATAGCAACGGCATGTGCGGGGTATTTAAACATGACAGATCATCTGTTTGACGTTTGAATAATAGTTTGGAGGTTAATATTTTCGTTTGTCATTTTAATCCTGTACGAATATAAGCTAAGTTAAAATCTTTCAAAATCCTGCTTAACAAATCGAAATACGTAATAAAAGTAACAGAAACCACGCAAATTGTAAATAATAAAGAGGAAAGACAGTGATAGAAAAATGAACTAATGTCAAAATCAAATTAAAACTCGCACTCGCTCGCCATCTACAGGTTACACTCTTAAATAAGCAACCCTTTCTCTAGTTGAAAATAATGACGTCAAAATCTTCTTTCTTAATTTCTTAAAAAACATATATTTTTTAATAAACTTATATTTTTACATACGTTTTCAACTTTAGTTTAGGTATTTAGTGATAGATATCAGATTTTCAGTACCACGCAAGTAACGTATTAGGGAATGTGATTTTGTAATCCATAATTAGGATATTTGGGTAGTAAGTAAGAGACCGCTGCAGCTTCAAAGCTCTCCCCGCAGTGTTAATTTTGCCGGAAAGTTGTTGTTTTGGTAAATACATTTGTTTTTCAGTACCTACTGATAAATTTTCTTATCGGTATTGGATAATAATTGATAAAATATCTTATTCAATAAAACAATCGATTGATAACAATATGAATAAATATCAACTGAAAGGAACAATTGATTTTTTATCACCTAATTGAATTTTTTTCCGATAATAAAAAAATGTTTGTATCGCTAAGATGAATTTAAAAACAAGTTCATTGTTCAGAATCTTATCGAGAGTATGACAAATACCTTTAATCAGTGTGCTTTGAGGTTGACGTCATTCTATTGTTATTTTTATTTACTTATCATTTTCAATGTATGTATGTACTCGTTCCTTAGATTATGTATTCGTTTCTTTAATAGTTGATGCTGAGATGACATGACTTACAATATTTATGCAGTGGCGTATCACAGACAGAAATAGATTCTATTAGAATCGTCTTTAACTAACTGTAAAACTTTTAAAATGATTACATAGATTATAGATATTACTTTTAGATATGAAATTAGAATAACCATTAAAAATAAAACCAGATTGAATTCTTTTACATCATTAGTTTCTCACAAAATGTATATTTTTAAAAGACCTGTGGTGCAGTCTCCACGCCAGCAATGAGTGCCCACGTGGTGACGCCTAGTAAAGTCCCGCACTGTTATGTCATCATTATTACCGATATATGAGTATAAAACAGATTGGCACACCCAGCAATGGATGATATGCCGTGATGATATACAGGTTGTTAAAAAACAAATGTAACACATTTAGGCCCGGTTTTACCAAGTATAAATTAATATGTGGTTATGAAACATGGAGTTAAAAGTAATATGAAGTTAAAATCCGGTTACCACCGCAAACGTTTTTCCACACAAGTCGAAACTGCATTTTAGCTAACCCAAAGTTTTTGGTGATTTTTATACGGTTGGTACAATTTTCTCATTGAAAGCGGTGTGTTATATAGTTGACCGTTGTTTTTTTTTTGTTTTATAACATTTCATTTGGTGTGGGTGTTTACGTTGTGTAAATTGCGTAAATCTATAGCACCTATACAATTTGGAAAACGAGCAATATTGTAAAATTCGCGTTTTCTTTCTACAATAGGGGATTCCACCATTTTTTTAATATAATTTCATCTGAACGTGTAAGTAAAACTAAGACTATCGGTGAAAATCTGGTGAAAAAATTCCTATTAATAAGCGAGTTATAATTTCCCGAAATTTGAAAATATATATGTGACGTCGCGAATATGTTTTTATATCAAACTGTTTTCTTCGTGGACCTAAATGTTCTTGAAATATATGCTATTTCTAAATTATATATATAAAAAATAAATGAATATTACACTGTACAAGTCTACATGATTTATAATTGGAAATATATTTAAATTATTAAGTTTAATGCAAAACATTTATATTCAAATAAAAACTGTTTGAGAATTGCAGTACTGGACTAATAGCCACGCCTCCGTTATTTAAATTTCTCAACTTCCATTGGTAATAGGCTCCTCCCCCTAACTAGGTATTCGTTATATATTTATAGGCCGTCTGTGAGTCGCCAATCAAAATAATATATATGGAATTCATATGAGTGACGAGCTGCTATAACAAAAACCCTTTAATTTCCGAAGTATTTCAATTATATCGTTTTATTTCTTTATTAATATTCGTTATTAAGCATGTACTTTCAATATTTTTTTCTAATTTCTCTTAATTCACTTGCGCTGTATTTCTTCAGGGATGGTAGGCATCTGTAAACAATATGGTCTAGGTCCGGATGTTAAGATAATATGTACTTTAGCTTGAGGTTATGGATAACATGGAATGGAAAAACAATTTTTTTTACTAACATGAATTTGACCGCTTGTTATTTCTTAACATGAAGATGGTAAAACCTGGCTTATAGGACATACAAGTATACAGAAGTCAAAATAAGTCGAAAAGTTTTATACAATATGTGTCCAATCTTCAATAGTTTCCGAGACGAATGAGTTTTTACGGGATTTATATCTGCTACCTCGAAAACTATAAGAGTTACGACTGCGATTAAGAAAGAGACTTTTTGTTTGTCTTTGAGAGGCCATCTTAGACGTGTTTTTGTTTTCAAAAAAATCAAATAATTGTGCTAAGTAAAATTTTGAGGCGACCTTGATCAATATTTAATTTTAAATATCTTCTTAACCTTAACTATTAGAAATTGAGAAAAATGTTTCATATTAAATTTTACTGTATTTTTATAATCTATTTATAGTATGACTAGCGAATGAAAGTTGACGTTCAGATTATGCAATAGATGTGGTTTCTTTTGAAAACATTAACCTATATTTGATTTGAAAGGAAACTGACCCTTATGTATTCCGTTACAGAAGATTAGAATTGTATCCAATACCAGAAGGCATTTAAAATGATCTTATAGCAACAGGATTCAGGGATGTATTTAAAAAATATAATACCGCAAAGTCTAGTTCGTTCGTCTCAGGTATAAGCAACCCTCGAGTCGGAATTATTGTTTGTATTTCATAGAATTACCAAACTAAAATGTCATTTTTATTTATTTATTTATTTTATTTATCGAAAGTTAAATTGAAATCTAAGCATGTGTTAAAATTTTTGTGTGGGCTGTCCTATATTTGAAGTATTATTTAATTAAGTAAAAAATAATAAATTATCACTATACAGTCATTGATAAGTCATGTCGTTATCAGAAGTGAAATGTAAATATTATTTTCCGTTACATACGCAGTTGTTGCCCACAGGTTACATTATCTTTTATTACATAAAATTTATCAACTTCTGCATTCGGTAAACAGCAATATACATTAAAAACAAAGCCAACACTGATTGTATTAAAAGTCGGTGAAGTTAAAACGCAATACCAAACAATAAAAAAAAACTACTTAGACATTTGTATAGGTACAATTGAATCTTTTTGTACCGTTTGGTCAGGTAGGTTTCTTTTTTAATAATACGAGGGTTACGCTAGAATTACTAATAATAAGAAAATCAGGTAGATATTCATCTGTCAATTAAAATTAAGTTGCGATAGTTAAATTAGTTAGAACTTCCATTTTTTAAAGTATCGCTGTGAATAAAAATGTTCGTAATCAAAGCCAAACGAATTTTACCCGAAGAATCGAAAATTTGAATTTACTAAGTGTGTTTTAAATAGGTTAACATTCATTTCGAATTTATATTTTTTTATACATTTCTAACAATGGACCTTTTCAATTTAACGGCTATCTCTTTTTATCGCTGCACATAATAAGAAAATGGCGCGAACAACTGCCAGTTGGGCTGTCAAACGAAACGTCAAAAATAATGCAGTCATTAAAATACTGGTTTTCTCAGTGAAAATTTGCATCGGTGGACATTTTAACTTCAATAAAAGCTTTTGCAACTTATTTCGATAAGATCTTTTAAAGTTATCTGAGATATTCTCTCATTTTACGTCTAAATTTTTTAGAAACAAACGCCATAGATCTCATTTGTTTTTACTATGCGCAGATCTCCTTTGCGCATATCTTCTATCTCTTTAAATTGAAATGGTCCATTATCAGATGTACCTATATTTTGGGACGGTATCTAATTCACTATAGTTTTAGGAATTGAGTTATTTAAAAGAAAAATAGATAGCTCACAACATATAACGAAAAACTGATTTTGGTTATTTTATTATTTTTTAAATAACTTCTAAACAATCGGTTATCGAGAAAAATCTTTCTGTTACGATTATAGATTTAGTAGCTTCTCTCTCACTCTGCTTTTCATTTTTACCTCCCGCTATATACCCTTGGTAAGGAAGGTATAGGGATCGTGCTAAAAATCGCATATCGAGATTTTGGTACATGAGCACGTTTTAAGGTCCCTAGAATCCAATTTTAACATTTTCACGATGATGTCTGTGTGTTTTGTGATGTGTGTGTATGTATGTGTGGATCTTCCACTCTAACTCAAATACTATCATTCAGAAAATTTTGAAATCTTGTATTTCGAACTTTTTCTATTATGGAAAGAGCCCATTAGATTTTGGTGTAAATCGGCACTTTACTTGAAGCTCAAAATAGTTTTTCTTTGAAAAACACCTTTAAATGTTATTTTTTCGAGATTAATGTAATTATAAAAATTAAAGATTATCAAATTTTCTACAGATTTGTATTAATACTTTTTCTACATATATCCTCCTAGTTATTATGGATAAAGTTATAAAATTATCTATAATTTAAATCCCGCAACCTACGCTGTAAACAAACAAAATTCCTTGATTACGCAGTTATTTAAAGAGAACTAATCATTTCAAAAATAAATAAATAGAACAATAGGAAAGGAAATCAATACAGTTTCCATTCCAGCATAAGTAAATATGTAGGTATGTATTTAGATTAATAAAAATAAACGATTCGCAAAAAAGTTTGTTAATTCTCATTTTTGGATTACTGAATACTATTCTATCCTAGTATTTAAAATTTAATCTTCATTTTATTATCAAAAAAGATAGTTACTTGGATTAGACTAGAATATATTTTAAGAAATAAACTGTCAAATTTAGAGTAAAATTCGGTAATCCAAAAATAAGGATTAGCTTAATCTTTTTTATTTACCAACAATAATAGTTATTTATGTATTAAGGCCATAATCAAAAGATTGTAGCACGGGGGAATGTTTAAAGCTCGACGCGTAGCGGATATCTTTAATTTTCCCTAGTGATATAATCTTGATTATGCCCGTGGTACATACAACGTTTTATTTTATTTTGGTTCTCGAAATTCAAGGATTCAATGAGTATTTATTCGGTATCGTTGTGCTGGAGTCGTGAATTTTAAGTATGCTGTGGTTTTCATCTATATTGTTTGTTTATAACAAATTTTAATTTAGTGTCAAATGAAAATGGAAGATATCGATTATTCAAAAGAAATATCGAATGAATTTGACGCTGCGCAGAGCAAGTTGGTTCCAGAGAAGTGAAAAGACGTATAAGAGAAAGGATACGAATAATTTTACGAGCAGCGGTGTTAAAAAAATGTGATTTAACGAATTTATTATATTGTCTGACATTTATCTAAAAACGACGATTTTGACGTTTGAATAGTTGTTGCTTGGCAACTTTATAAGCTCTCGGGCGATAAAAGCCAAATTGCGCCTTTTTTTTGAGAGCGGATAAACAAGTTTATGATTCCAAAATAAAATAAACAATTAAAAACAACGTATGAAGCTTTAATCTAAAAAAAACTCGTATCAAGTAAACTTCACAGCTTCAGAAACGTATCATCATAGGTTTTAGTTCTGAGAACTAGTTTTCTGCACAAGTTTCTTTGGCCCAATACATATGCGACTAGGTGTAATAAGCACATAAATTCTCCAATAACATCGGTAATGTGCGTGCACCATATTTATTTTACGAGTTACCCCTGTATGGCTACCAACCGCCTTCGTAGAGAAAGTCAAAGCTTTTCAGCAATAATATTGAGTAATTTTAATTTGGACCTGTGTCTCGCATTCTGTCATCCTTGAAAGATGGTATCACCGAAAGAGAAATCGTCTGAATGAGTCATAATTGAATCTGTCCCAAATTGCAGCATTGATTCGTATAAACACCATCTATTTATACCGAAATTCCCATTTAATATAATTTGAATTAGCGCTATTGCCTTTCCTATATATGAATCAAGCCACCCACACTTCTGCGAGCATTTGGCAACGTCGCAATGCACGTATTAGCGAATCGCGATCTTCATTCCGAGAACGTTCAGCCCAATCCAGTGTTGTCGTTGTCGCAGAGCAACGGGGAACGTGAGCGGAGTTCAAACTCGAAAAAATTCACATCGCAACGGGATCCTCCACTCTCTTTTTTCTTTCTTTCTTTCCTTTTCACGGTTTTGTGTTTTTTGTTCTGTCTGGGCTTAATATATGCGAGGCCGCGGTTCGAAATTTACCGCTGGATTAAAGTTAGCCTTGTCTCTGTCTCCGACGATGCGATATCTGGTGGGTAAATGCGTTGTGGTGTAACTGTAAAAGGCCAAATGTAAACAGCTAGTTTACAGTTTCGGCGATAACGGACACCCGCTATTGATGACAACTAATTTAGACTCATAATAGAGCCCTTAGCATCTTACGAAGCAAAAAACGCTAATAAAATTTTGCTTAGAAATAGTCAGTGTTGTGACTGATCTAGATCATTTGATCTAAATCACTGATCTAGTTCATTTTGTATGGTTTTTGATCTGACCTAGATCCTTTTATATATTCAGATCTTGAGCTGGATCTAGATCTAAGAACTATATAATCTATGATCTTAGAAAAAGATCAAATATACGGGAAACTTGAATAAACTTGGAGAAGACTAAAATTATATTTTTTTATGTACCTAACAGTTTAGGCCATGTCAAATGAGAAAACAAAAAATACAAAAATTTGAAACCAGAAAATCCAAGAACAAATTAAATACAAGTGGGTTGTAATTTATTTAACTCACTTAAAATATTCAATGGCTTATAATGATTGTCTGCCCATTTGATATGGCCTGTCTTAATTTATTACATTTCAACAATTCTAATGTTTAAAATTATTATTTTGTTTCTGTTTGTATTTTATTCGTTAATTCAGCATTAATAAAACTACATACCTATTTATCTAATTTTCTTCCTATGTGTAAGGTACACGGCTAAGTATATTCTTTGTAATTAATTTACCGTTTGTATTCCTATTTAATTAATCAGAAATAAGAAGAATTTGAAAATCGTTCCTGATCTTTTTATGATCTAAAAAAAACAGATCCCAAATTCCTGATCTGATCTGAAGAAAAAGATCTGATCGCAGAAATTGATCTGTGATCTGATCTAGGACATATTAATTGTAAAGATCTTGATCTTGGTCTAGATCCTTTATAAATTGATCTGTCACAACACTGGAAATAGTACAGTTATTAATACATTCCCTAAAATGGCCACTAGACGATAATTTTATACAATCGGGTAAATTCTATAACAAAGTAATTCATTTTTAGCAACTGGTTAAATTGAGGTCTTCCCACATTTTTCTTTTCTGGAAATTATAATCTAATTTATTATGTTATTTTTATGGGGTCTCGTGGCTACGTGCCTGAGTGTCTGGTCGCGAATCTGGGGAACCGGGTTCGACCGACCGACACCAAATATTTCGAATTTTAAATGGCACAAAATTGACCTCTGTGGTGCATTCTCCACGTCAGCAATGAGTGCCTGTGAGATGACGCCTGGTAAACGCCCGCACGGTACAAATATATTATCATCATTACCGATATCTGATGCATACAAAGCGGATTGGCACACCCATCAATGGGTAATATGTCGTGATGATATTTTTTTAATTTTTTTAATTTATTAATGTAGGTTTATATTTTATCTCCTAGAAGAACTTTTTCGCACCGAGTGCATAACTAGCTTTGAACCGGAACTGAACCAAAAACCATAAACCGGAAAAAAACCCAGGCAGAGTCCATTGTTATTGTGGTAGCTCTGAGACTAACTTGCATTTATCTGAGAACTTGTATTTCTCTAAAAATAACAACAATAACCTAACCTAACGCACAAAAGTCACGCTTAACCTAACCGCTTGGAAAACTTGGTCAAGTTTGATGAAAACTTGGAGTGCAATATAGGTAGTTTTTTATTATTTTTACGTCCCGCTACCTTTGGTAAGGGAGATATAGGGAAAAGAGCACGTTTTAAGGTCCCTAGAATCCAATTTTAACATTTTCACGATGATGTCCGTATGTATGTGTGTGTGTATGTATGTGTGGATCCTCCACTCTACCTCAAATACTACCATTCAGAAAAAATTTGAAACGTATTTCGATCTTTTCCTATTATAGAAAGGGCCCATTATATTTTGGTGTAAATCGAATAACCGGAAATGGCACTTTACTTGAAGCTCAAAATAGTTTTTCTTCGAAAAACACCTTTAAATGTTATTTTTTCGAGATTAATATTATTATAAAAATTAAAGATTATTAAATTTTCTACAGATCTGCATTAATACTTTTTGTACATATTTTATGGATAAATTTATAAAATTATCTATAATTTAAATACTGGAACCTACGCTTTAAATAAAGAAAACTCCTGGGTTACGCAGTTGTTCAAATGTATATAACTGACAAATAAATGTCACTGTCAAAGAACTAATCATGTCAATTTAATAATAGTAAAGTTTTAAAATGAAAAAAGTAAATAGAACAACAGCATAAATAAATATACAGGTATGTATTTAGATTAATAAAAATTAAAGATTCGCAAAAAAATTAAGCTAATCCTCATTTTTGAATTAGTGAATTCTATTCTATCGCAGTATTTAAAATTTAATCTTCATTTTATTGTCAAAAAAGGTAGTTATTTGGATTAGATTAGACTATATTTTAAGAAATAAACTGCCAAAATTAGAGTAAAATTCGCTAATCCAAAAATAAGGATCAGCTTAATCTTTTTTGTGGCCCGCGATGTAAATGGCGGGAGGTTTTGTGTTGGCCACACCAGATTTTTTTAAATTGCTTATTATCCATGCACATTTCCAATGATTATTATTATGAAACTTATTTTAAACATAATTTATGTGACTCCAATTATTACCAAATATAATTGTTTGAGAACAAAAAGCGCTTAACATGTACGTCATAGAATATCAAAAAAATTGTTACGGCTTAACGTATATCAAAGAAAACTTTCTGTAACGTCTTAAATAAATAAAAACTGGATTTTAAAAACTTTCTAAGTTATTACTCATTATATAAGAAGTATTTTTTGCAGGATTTCATATTTATTTTAATTGCGATTGACAGGCCAAAGCTTTTGTAACGGATATATTTTTAGTTCAACAATATTATTTCCTTAAAAATAATTGAGTGTGGGATTTCAACCCACAGACCTTCATTTTCTAAGAAACTCATTATTTCTTAATTGTACATATTGGCATTACTAAAATCTGCAATCATAAACATTGGGTGTACATTAAATATTTCAACAAAATGTTTATTGGAAAATGGAATGAAATAGATTATATTTGTGTATCATATGATAATAATTGAATGGAAACGACTAATTGGTTATATTGCGTAGGTCAGTTCTGTTGCCATGAGTTACAATCACAAGCTGTTTATAATCCCCTCATTAATAATGAAATTACGTCAAAAATCAATCACAAATACACATTTTTCAATGCGTAATATTTATGCTCTCAATTTCAAATATTTTCTAATGGGATCATTCCACATATTGACTTATTTTGGGGGAGTTTTCGAATTTTTTATTGTTTTATATGTTAAAACATTTTTAAATCTAAAGCGTTTTTACTTTTATATTCTCTAATTTTTTTTAAAATACCGGAAAAAAATGTTAAACTTTTGCAATATTTTCTTCCCGCCATTAGGGAGTATAGTATGACTAGTGAATGAAAGTTGACGTTTAGATTATTTAATAGATGTGGTTTCTTTTGAAAACATTTCCCTATATTTGATTTGAAAGGAAACTGACCCTTATCTATTCCGTTACGGAAATAGAATTGTACTCAATACCAGGAGGCATGACTTTAGCAACAGGATTCAGGGTTGTATTTAAAAAATTTAATACCGCAAATTCTAGTTCGTTCGTCTCAGGTCTCGTCTCAGGTGTAAGCAACCCTCGAGTCGGCATTACTTTTAGAGAAAATTAAAAATAATCCTATTTCATGGAATTGCCAAACAAAATATTTAAAGATCAAAATATTTTGTTAATCAACATAAATGAAAAATGTTTAAAATATTTTAAATGCACCCCTGTTTTCATATTCAGTTCCCTAGTCGGCCATCTATTTTCAGCCAGACATAGTAATGTATTTCTGTGCTTTCCCAGTACATGGGTTCATTCAAAAATTTCATACCTGAATATTTCGTACAATTCTATTCTTCTCTAGGGTTTCGAAAGAAACCACATCTATAAAATAATTTAAACGTCAACTTTCATTCGCTAGTCATACCATACATAACATCAACTATGTGCGAATTAGGTCTCGACATACGTCCCCAAAACGTGCTTCATAGAAAGAGATAGAAGCAAAATACGGCCACCTGTTTATGTTTACATTTGACAATTGACAATTTAATTCCTGTGTTTATCGTATTTTCTAGCTTTTACATTTACATATTTAAAATAAAATAATTAGCTTTTTGCGATTTGATATTGAATTTGACGTTTCAATATCAAACATAGAGGACATATGTTCATGTTTTCATTCTAAACTAGCGCTCGTAGCGGACAACTACGGCGAACCAAAAATGCCGCATACGTCATCGTATTGCGGGCGATTTAACTAACGATAAATTTAATATCGTTTGTACAAAAAAATACGCTATATTTTATTACTTTTATTGCATTAACAATAATATTGCATGTATAGTATTGCAGTAATGTGCAATAATAATCATTACATTTGACTAAACTCCCCCATTAGTGTTTTTATTAATGTATGGAAAAGTAATATTCATATTAATTTTATAACAAGTGCGGGAAACGAATGATTCTGAAACGAATATAAGTTTCCGAAACGAGCACAGCGATTTACATGGAGTTTCAGAATCATTTTTTTTGCAGAGAAAATGAGAATAGGGGATTCCATCATTTTTTTTATAATTTCATCAGAAAGTATACGTAAAACTAAGACTATTGGTGAAAATCCGGTGAAAAAATTCCTATTAATAAGCGAGTTATGGTCCCCCGAAGTTTGAAAATATGGGTGTGACGTCACGAATATAAGTTTTTATATAAAACTGTTTTCTTCGTGGACCTAAAATGTTCTTGAAATATATGCCATTTTTAAATTATATTTATAAAAAACAAATTAATATTGTAACACTGTACAAGTCTGCTTGCTTTATAATTGTAAGTGTATCAAAATTATTAAGATTAATGCAAGAAATTTATATTCAAATAAAAACTGTTTGAGAATTGCAGTACTGGACTGGCAGCCACGTGTCGCTATTTGAATTTGTCTACTTCCATTGGTAGCAGACTCCACCTCCTAACTCGGTATTCGTTATGTATTTATAGGTGGTCTTTGAGTCGCCAATCAAAATAATATATATGGATTTCATATGAGTGACGAGCTACTAAAACAAAACACCCTTATTTCCGAAGTATTTCAATTATATCATTTTATTTCTTTATTAATATTCATTATTAAGCATCTACTGTCATTATTTTTTACTAATTTCTCTTAATTCCATTGAGCTGTAATCCGCTATTATTATTTATATATTATAAATTTTTCATATTTTGGGTGATTATGTGTGGCATTTTTAAGCGATAATAATCATTGATGAGCTCTTTGTAAAAACAATCATAGTGCAAATATTGTAAATTTGACACGTACTTTCAAGGATGCCAAACAGTTTATTAAAACTGTTTTTCACAAAAATATCTTAGTCACTAGTTACTACATTTTAAAGTTTAAGCGTTTCTACAAAAACGTTCTATAAAAATGTCTAATTATTATGTAATTGTTCATCAATGTTTATTTTTCTATTTTTTAGCATCCAGTAAATACTTTTCTAATATTTTCTAATTAAGTGACAGAAATCTATAAAAGTAAGGAAACTGGGAAGTTGATTATTTCAAAAAAATGGACTAAGGTTGTTTTGCTAAAAGCTCCTCTATTTTTAACCATGGAATAATGTTTTGAAAAGGCGAATTTGAATGATTTTCCAAAAGTTACTATATGATTGTTTGGGATGACCTGACCTCATTATTATTTTACCATCGCTGTCTTTTCCTCCCTAATTTCTGAGTTATTCGACCAGATATCATCATTAATTGAATTCAATTTGGTTTTATACGATCCTATTCTTTCTAAAGTGGTGTGAATATATTCACATATTCCCCTCTATCCATTTTTAAATCAATCCAATAAGAATCCCTCCAAAATCCACTTCCCCATCTCTTTCTATTGGTGCTGGCAACGTAGCCTCGTCCGGATCAGCCTCCCGCCGACGTGCCGGGGCAGGGGGAAAGGGGGCAGCCGGGTAAACGAGAGGATATACGTCACTAGTCCTTGAACTCCATTCTCAACTCAACTCGGCGTCCACGAAATATCCATCTCAATTGGAGAGCCGGCGAGCGGTGTTGCCAAGCCGATGCACTCCGTGGGAAAGTTAGAAGAGGAGGAGACTGCCCGTAAAAAGAGGGGGAGGGGATATTCGTTGAAGAGGGGATGAATAAATAAATATATTTATTTGGGTTCAAAGTTCAAAATTGGCGGTCTATTATCTATTGGACAAAAATGATCAATAGTATTGCGCTTTCAACATCATCCATGAGTCATCATCACGACTTGTTACTATTACCCATTTCTGGGTGTGTCAAACTGCTTCTAATCACAAGACGTCTATCAGGCGTCACCCCACGTACTCTCAAAGTAGTCGTGGAGAAAGCATCACCTTTGAATTTAAATGTTTAAAATATTTAGATTTAATTTACAACAAAAGTCACGCTAGAATTTTATTTTAAATATGTTCAAAATAATCCCATCAGTGCACCACACTGATGAGCTCCAAAAAGAGCGAAACGCGTCTGTAGTTCAGGTTGAGTTTGAGTGGACCAGTCTGATAAATGACTGAGAGGTTGGTTCAGACCACGGTGTAGAATCTATAGGTGAGAGCACGGGATGCGTTGACATGGCTAAGTAACTGGGAAACAAAATGGTGCTAACGCGACCCGCTACCATTTGACAGAAAATGTTTTGCTACAAGATGCACAACAGGGTATGGATCAAATAAAGAGAAATATAGTCTTTTTAAGGTACCAAAATGTACAATTTTGCGGTAGCCAGCTACATTATAACCACAGAGACAGGTACTAAGATAAATTTCTGATTGAAAGGTGTCAATGTCAAGTGAATTTGACATATGTTGTTTTTTGTTTTATAATTTCACTGGAAATATAGAAACCTTTCTGTATGGAATTTGTACAAAATACATACATAGAACTGACAACAGATAAAATGATTGAAAATATAGAATATTATGCGTTATACGAGGTGTGTTCAAAAAATATCGCGAATTTTGTGTTTTTTCAAAAATTATTTATTTATTCATGAATATCTATTTTGTCCCCTTCAAAGTAATCCCCATGAGATATTATACACTTGTGCCAACGGTTTTTCCAATCTTCAAAGCACTTCAAAAAATCATTTTTTTTTATCTTGTTCAGCTCCTCCTTCGATGCCGTCTTTATCTCGTCAAGCGTAGCGTAACGTCGTCCTTTCATGGGCCTCTTCAGTTTAGGGAACAAGAAAAAGTCACAGGGGGGCAGATCTGGGGAATACGGTGGCTGCGGCATCATTAGTGTGTTGTTTTTGGCTAAAAAGTCGCGCACAAGCAACGATGTGTGAGCAGGGGCGTTATCGTGGTGCAAAAGCCAATTTTTGTTCTTCCACAAATCCGGGCGTTTCTGGCGGATTGCTTCGCGCAAATTGCGCATAACTTGCAGGTAATATTCCTTATTGACCGTTCTACCCTGTGGCAAGAACTCATGATGCACCACGCCCCTGCAATCGAAGAAAACTGTCAGCAAAACTTTCACATTCGACCGAACTTGGCGCGCTTTTTTCGGTCTTGGTTCGTGCGGCAGCTTCCATTGAGATGATTGAACTTTGGTTTCCACGTCATAACCATAAACCCACGATTCGTCACCAGTTATGACCCTCTGGAGCAAATTTGGGTCGTCGCGGACAGAGTCCAACATCTCATTAGCAATGTTCATGCGATGCTGTTTTTGGTCGCAATTTTGATACAAATTTCGCGGCGACCCGTCTCATGCCCAAATCATTGATAAAAATCGAATGGCACGAGCCAATCGATATGTTTAGGTCCTCAGCAACTTCTCTAACGGTGATTCGACGATTGGCCAATATCATTTTCTCCACTTCATTAATTTTTTCGTCTGTTGTTGAAGTGCTCGGGCGTCCGGCACGCTTTTCGTCGTTCACATCTTCTCGGCCTTCTGAGAACATTTTGTACCACCGATAAACGTTGCTTTGGTCCAAGGTAGCTTCTCCGTATGCCACAGTCAACATTCGGAATGCATCCGCGCACTTAATTTCGTTTTTCACACAAAATTTGATACAGGTTCTTTGTTCCATTTTTTTGAATAGGTAAAAATCGAAGACAATCCAAAACACGTGCAAGCAAAGCAGCTGTCAACAATTAAGTGAACATTCAAAATGGCCGAGCTTGTCGACATAAGTGAGAGACATGAGTACCAACATAAAGCCACAAAAAGATCGAAATTCGAATATACGTAACCCGCGAAAATTCAAAATTCGCGATAGTTTTTGAACACACCTCGTATATGAATAAGTTAATATTTTAAATATTTTGTGTAAAAACCGGGTCGCAACAAAACCTGACATCTAGCGGCACACTGTATGAACTAGCCCAGTTAGTTAGCCATTCTTCGTAATGTATTGGAATACGTCATGCACTCACCTATAGATACTACACCGTGGTTCAGACTAAAATCTACTGAAACTTGTCAAGTATGATTTTCAATGGTGTAAGTTTCCACTATGGTGATAAAAAATTTGAACACCGCCAGTATTAAAAAATGCCCTAAAGAAGTGTAAATAAATAAATATATAATCACGGCATATTGTACACAAATTTCGGTAATGATGACATATTTGTACCGTGCGGGCGTTTACTATAGGCGTCACCCCACGGGCACTCATTCTTGGCGTGGAAAGTGCACCACAGGGGTCAATTTTGTGCCGTTTACAATAGGACTGTTGCAAGAATTTTTATATGCCTTCCAAGTATTAAAATTTAAAAAGATATCATTATTTAAATAGCCTCAAATTTGAAAATATAAACAAATATAGATAGTTTACAATTAATTTTTGAAATTTGGATATTTTGAAAAAGTCACGTGATCTGAAACAGAATGTGACGTCACAACACATACATCTTCATCGGCTCCAATTGGTCCCGTATAGCGTGAATTCTTTGTTTTTTGTTACAAGTGATATGATAAATATATTGTCAAAGTTGTCAAACAAGTGTCAAATTTGTGAGTTTGATACGTGTTAGATAGTACAAAATTCAATATAAAATGAGTAATTTACAGTATCGTATTGCGCTTTCTTGCAAAAATGCGCTAGGAACAAACCTACTATTGAATTTATAAATATGCCAAAAGATGCGAAGAAAAGAAAATTGTGGCTGGAAGCAGTAGGTCGAAAAGCTGATGGTTGCCTTTTTACATTTTATTTTACCTTAACTCTTTAACACACCTATTTCGGCAACAGTAAAACAGTCGTTTTCTGATATAAATTCAGCCATCATCCAGCTTTCGATTTTTGGTAAACTGTCCGACTTAGCTTGAGTGTATTCTGTATTAGCCATTGTTACTCATTTATAATGGAAAATGTCAGCGTCAAATATCAAAGTAGAAATTTGTTATTAACATGTGACAAACTATCGCCTACGTTTATCTATCTAAATAACAAAAATAAATGTAGGTGATGGAAAAACTGTTTTTCTATTGGCTGTGAGTGACGTAATGTATGTGTTTCTACGACACAGGAGTGGGGGGTTGTTTTTCATGACTATTTTTGGCGCCAATATTCATATTTAATTATTTACGAAAATAACAAATTATTAAAAATAATTATTAATAAGAAAAATATTGCATAAATTTTCATTTAAAATACTTTTTGAAAAATGTGAAACAGGCTCATTCGAAATATTTGGCGTCGGTCAGGATTGAACTCGGTTCTTCAGATTCGCGACCAGACACTCAGGCACGCGGCCACGAGACCCCACCTAAAGAAGTGTAAATTTACAAAATTTATATTTTTGTCTATCTTTAAGACATGCATTATTTCTTAAATAAGAATACAACATACAACCCTAAAATGGTCTCCTATTTCTATTTGGGGCAATTTTTATAGTTCTCGAGATCCTCACGTTGGACACGTTGTCGTGGCCACCTTTATAGTCATTACCAAAATTTGTTAATATATAAAGGTAGATTGGCACACCCAATAATGAATAATAAGCTATAATATATATATATATATATATATTTATTTGCTACTGCCACCAAAATTCTATTTCTACTTCCTCCGCTGCCACCATTTTCTCCCTTCCCGTTCCCGTTTATTATTTCCTGTAGGTTTGAATTCAGTTTGGTTAATGTATCGAGCATTGCTCCTCGTCTACACAGCTATGACAGAAAGCAGAACACGCAGTGCTATGCCATGCCACGCTATATATAGTGTACGTGACGTCACATGATTTATTAAGCTACAGTCTGTTGCACTATCGATCGGAGACACTGCTCCACAACCAAAATGGAGACTGCGCAAAAGATAGAATAAGGAATAAGCGAGCAGAGAAAATATTAAAATGAAATTGCCAGAACAAAAGAGGTTAATCGCAGTGCAAAATTTTGCACCCGTACCATCGTTCCTGATATGAAATATGGATAGATCTACACCTACTAATTGTTCTGGTACCGTTCAAAGATATACCAACTTTTCTTGCTATTTTCCTAGTAGGACCTATTAGATTTGTTTACATTTTTAATGAGTGCTTGCTGACCCAAAAAATAAACACAATTCAAATCAAGACTATTTTTAAATTTAATCAATCAAATCCTTCGAGAAACATAGTTAAAAAGGTAACAAGTCATAAATTCGGGAATAATTACTACTTGCTATTTGTATTTACAACAATAAATCGATCAATTTATTGACGAGTAAGTCGATCAATTTAACGATTTTCTATCGATTTATTTTTGTTGAAAAGATAACATTAAGAAGTTAGTAGCCCACTAACTTCTTAATGTTATCTTTTATATATGTATTCCTTGACTGGATCAAAGTAGTACTGGGAAAACTTGGAGAAAAACAGTCTGATGAAAACGTTTGAAAATTGTTTTATTACATAGCCGACGTTTCGGCACCAAATATGCCTTCTTCAGGGAAATGTAAACTTACTTAAAAGTTGAAAAAAAAAAATTAAATTGTAAATCAACATTCAAAAAAAATCCTCCATTTTTTTCCAGTGTTATCTTCTATGTTTTGAGGTTAGATTTTAACAGAAGCGCTTTAGTTTTCTTGTAGTTTTATTGAAGTAGTTTTTGTTGTAGTAACTTGTTAAAATGAGTATGGTATGACTAGCGAATGAAAGTTGACGTTTAAATTATTTTATAGTTGTGGTTTCTTTTGAAACCCCAGAGAAAAATAGAATTGTATGAAATATTCAGGTATGAAATTTTTGCATGAACCCATGTAAATACTGGACTAGGAAAGCACAGAAATACATTACTATGTCTGGCTGAAAATAGATGGCCGACTAGGTTAAATGAATATCAAAACAGGGGTATTTAGTCTGGCAATTCTATGAAATTAGGATTATTTTTAATTAACAGTAATTCCGACTCGAGGGTTGCACAACTGTGACGAACGAACTAGAATTTGCGGTATTAAATATTTTAAATACATCCCTGAATCCAGTTGCTAAAATCATTTTAAATGCCTCCTGGTATTGAGTACAATTCTAATCTTCTGTAACGGAATACATAAGGGTCAGTTTCCTCTCAAATCAAATATAGGGAAATGTTTTCAAAAGAAACAACATCTATTAAATAATCTAAACGTCAACTTTCATTCGCTAATCATACGTCGTACCATATGTGGAACGGGTGGAACTAATTCTTGAACAGAAACAAGTTATTCTATTGGTTCCAAAATTATCCTCTTTCGACCAATAGAATGACTAGCCTCTGTTCAAGAAATAATTCCATATTCTCTCGTCTCAGCGAATGGACTATAGTCGATATACCTACTTATAACCTTAGAAACAAGTACACGTTAAATATAGTTTGAAATGTGAAATATTTTAGTGCTGGCACTGTAGAAGTAACCAAAAATTACCAAAAAAATCGACGGCAAATAAAAACTCGTTCTATTTCATCAATTTATTGATCAATTTATTTTCGTAAATAAATCGACAGATTTTTATGTTTTACACATACAGATTAATTGAAAATCACAAGTCGATCTAAAATCGGTCGTTTTGTCGTTAATTTTGACTTGGAAACTGCAGTATGCAGGAGCAAATATTAATAAAATCAATGAAACTATAAATTTTATTTATCAATACTGTCAATAATTATTATATTAAATCAACATAAATGCAAAATTTATTTTTTTGTGAAATACAAAGAGCAGACATATTTATTTATCACCTTGGAGTTTTGCGACGTATTTAAATTTCTTTTCCATATTAAGGGTATATTTCT
This sequence comes from Harpalus rubripes, assembly GCA_963082715.1. Lineage (NCBI taxonomy): Eukaryota > Metazoa > Arthropoda > Insecta > Coleoptera > Carabidae > Harpalus > Harpalus rubripes. The sequence continues at coordinate 73,577,808 of OY720450.1, forward strand.
TTGTGACCTGCTGTATTTATCCCTCATCCATCTAGAAGGCCATGCTTGTTGGGTATAAAAATCAGTCATCTGAGAGTGAAACAAGCAACAACTAGTACAAGAGAAACAAAACAAGTGAAGCCGTCTGAGATCACGTTTTCGAAACACACGACTGCGTTGCAACTATAGCCGCCTGCGAGTAATTATAGTCCAACAGACGTGGAGTATGCACTTGTGTGCTCAGTCGTAATTCTTATGCACCGAGAGCTGCTAGGGAGAAATTCCCTATGTTATTACACGAGCATATATTCAAATCACAGATCGTGAGGAGCAATGGATAGATTGTAGAGTAGCTAGATGCTTTCCTAACAAATTCATCCAATACTACGCATTCAAATTGAGTTGTACAGAAGGGTTCATTAATATTTCTATTTAGAAAGTCTTTTATTCCATTTCCTTAAATACAGGTAGATTTATAATAAAATAAATAAATCCGATATTTATTTCTGTAATGGACCTTTTCGATGTAACGGCTATATCTTTATATCGATGCAAATAGTAAGAAAATGGCGCGAACAACTGCCAGTTGGTCTGTCAAAAGAAACGTTGCATCGTTATACATTTTAGCTCCAATAAAAGTTTTTGTAACTTTTTCCGGTAAGTTTTTTAATGTTGTCTGAGATTTTTCTCACATTTTACGTCAAATTTTTTAGAAACAAACGTCATAGATCTCAATTGTTCTTACTATGCGCAGATCCCTATTGCGCATATCTTCTATCTCTATTCTCGGTGAAAATTTGCATCGTTATACATTTTAGCTCCAATAAAAGCTTTTGTAACTTTTTCCGGTGAGTTTTTTAAAGTTGTCTGAGATTTTTCTCACATTTTACGTCAAATTTTTTAGAAACAAACGTCATAGATCTCAATTGTTCTTACTATGCGCAGATCCCTATTGCGCATATCTTCTATCTCTATTCTCGGTGAAAATTTGCATCGTTATACATTTTTGCTCCAATAAAAGCTTTTGTAACTTTTTCCGGTAAGTTTTTTAAAGTTGTCTGAGATTTTTCTCACATTTTACGTCAAATTTTTTAGAAACAAACATCATAGATCTCAATTGTTCTTACTATGCGCAGATCCCTATTGCGCATATCTTCTATCTCTATTCTCGGTGAAAATTTGCATCGTTATACATTTTAGCTCCAATAAAAGCTTTTGTAACTTTTTCCGGTAAGTTTTTTTAAAGCTGTCTGAGATTTTTCTCACATTTTACGTCAAATTTTTTAGAAACAAACGTCATAGATCCCAATTGTTCTTACTATGCGAAGATCCCTATTGCGCATATCTTCTATCTCTTTAAATTGAAAAGATCTATTGGCACTATGTTTACTTTCAAATACGATATTTTTCATTGTAGGTAGCTATAACTTTTGTGCTGGTTGAAAAATGGAAATAATTTAAGACAATTTGAAAATTCAGTTTTGTTTAGAACATTTCATAGGATATAAATAAGATCACAAATTTTTAAATATTCGGTTTATACTGGATGGTTTTTAACCTACGTATACATTGTAATGTAACGGTTTAATAGTTTATGAATTAATCTATTACACTGTAACGTTTTTATTCATTTGGGTGAAGTGTAAATATTAGACAATTATTATTAATTAAAATAAAAAGTTTATTATAATGACTATTTCACTCATAAATTTATAAGCCAATCCAAATTCAAGATTCTACCTAGTTACCAAGTTTCATTTCGACTAAACAACGTCACAAAAAAAATTCGCACCCTTTAAGCCAATAAGATGTCGTATTATTACAAGTAAGTGAGTTTTGATAAGCGAAATTTTTTTGACGTTTTAGAAACATATTGTTTACATACCTGTCATAGTGTGTATATTTTCAGTGTTATCAGTTTTTATTAAAAACGAGTCGATTCGAACAGGAATCTATTTAAAACGTCGAAAAAGCAAACTGAAACATAATACCTCTAAACACAGTAAAAGTTATAAGATTTTTGTCAAGAAAAAAATTATATACATGATTACCTGATTTTTATTTTGGAAATAGTCATCCGAATACCATTCGTGGTTAAATTTTATCCTGAAAAAATTTTCCGATTGCTTTACTCGAGCCCGTTGCCAATTTATCTCGTGACATTGGTCAAAAATCACTCGTTTGACAACTCGTAATTTTTTTGTCAATGCCACTCAATAAATTGCTAGGCAACCGGCTCTCGTAACAATCTGAAAAATTTTCCGGCAAAAATTTACCACTTATGATATTATATTATGATAAATAGATATTAAAAGATACTCGTAATAAATTTCGAGACTTCAAGACTTTCTCGGCAAGACTCGATACTGGTCTCGTCCGTCTTGAATTTTTAGCCGAGACCAAAATGATGGTCTTGTCTCGACAAGACCAAGACGAGACAAGACAAGATCAAGACTAAATAAATGTGCGACGTAGATATAGCGATGAGAAAATGATTATTATTTTAAAATTGAATAACTTTTTTTGAACTCTGATAGTCTTTATTATGCAGTTTTAAGGTCTAGTTTTAATATGAATGATTCATGTTCTAATAGTTGTTATAGTGGAGGACCTCATATTAATCTTTATTCTATTCTATTTTCTTGAACGTTTTTCTTTTTTAATTGGCGTTACTTAATGCCTATTGTACGCAGTAATAAATTTATTAAACAGCGAAGTTAACGAAATTATGAAGCTAGATTCATAGACCAGTAAATTTTTTAAAAAATATGGTCGTACGTTTTGCTGTCCGAAATAATTATATTTAACATAACATAATTTTTAATTTGTTGGCTTGCTCGTAGCAATAAAACACGAATGTAATAGTTCACGCTTAAAATAATTTATTTACGCTGAGCTATAAACATTATACTGTTGTTTTCAATCATTTATTTTTATATTCCACTGAAGGTCTTTTCAAATAATTATTTACAATTTATAATAATTTATTATTTACATAGGTTAGTATAGAATTTGTTGTGTTAACCTTCATACTAATAATACTAAATTATATAAAATATTATTTATATAACAAAATTATATGCAACATACGTAACATTTAAGTACAACAAATTGCAGTACATATGTATGTTCACACGACGGTTACGCTAAAATTATTGAGAATAAAGCCGTGGTTTATATGTTAAGGTTGCCTAGCAACGCCTATTTACTTTTCAAGCACTAGTGCGTGAAAAATACTTTTCACGCACTAGTGCTTGAAAAGTGATTCTTTACACACTGTAAAGAGTGCGTAAAGGGGGTCTCGTGGCCGCGTTCCTGAGTTTCTGGTCGCAAATCTGGGAAACCGGGTTTGATCCCGACCGACGCCAAATATTTCCAATTTTAAATGGCACGAAATTGACCCCTGTGGTGCACTCTCCACGCCAGCATCGAGTGCCCGTGAGGTGACGCCTGGTAAACGCCCGCACGGTACAAATATGTCATCATCAATACCGAAATCTGTGTACAAAGCAGATTGGCACACCTAGCAATGGGTAATAATGCCGTGATGATATATTTTTTTAAAGAGTGCGTAAAAAGTACTTTTCACGCACGGTTGTAGTAAAAAGCTTTTATAAAGCTTATATGTCAAATGATGTAAATTTTCACCCAGACAGATATTTCAATGACTGTAATATTTTTGACGTTTTGTTTCACAGTCCAGCTGGTAGTTGCAGGCGCCATTTTACTTACTATGTGCAAAGACAGAAAGAGATTTGTTAAATTGAAAAGGTCTATTGTCCCACATAGCAAATCAAGTGGAAAATGTTCTTAGGTTAATTGCCAAATTTTATAAAAATTATCTACGTTCTAACTTAATTTTAACAACTTTATTTCAAATGACAGATAAATAATTGTTTAAAATGATAGTGTAAATTTTGTTTTCCACGTTCTATTTGATTTTCTTGTACTCAATAATTCTAGCATTGCCCTTGTAAGTACATAAATAAGTACAAAAAATTATCGAATATCTTAACTTGATTTTAGCTGTAGGCTATATTTTATTTATTTATAGATTGCTTTCAAAATCTATCTCTACGGTGCATATTTTATTTGAAAATATATCGTACATCTTCCCAATTTATCTCGTATTTTATTTATTTTTTCTCTTGTCGTTATTTCTTATTTCTCCACACATGACTGGCTGCCGCTTTCGTTTTCGATTCGCGAATCGTGAGTTGTGGGCGTCACGATTCGATCACGATCAGGATCACGACACGAGACACGAGGGCCGTAAGTCTAACTAGACGCTCGGGGAAATTAAAACGCGTAAATAACTGAACCGACTAGCGACATCATTAAAGAGTTTGCAGTCATCACGATCTCAAGAGAAGAAGAGGGTAGATTCTGAGGTCCTTTAACTTTATGAAGAACATGGGAAAAAATTGATGAATCACAGTTTTATTTGTATTTCATTGGTCAGTATAAATAAAATGTATAATAAATTAGTAATATACATATAGGAGACACTAGAATTATTTAGAATAAGACTCGCATGGTTCTAGAACAGGAAATCTACGATTTTACCTCAAAGAAATTGCAACAAAAGCTTTTTTAACGGAATCCAGTCCAGAAAAATTCGCTGAATAACATATCAAAAGTTTCCGGAAATCGGACCATGGGAACCTCCCTCCAATTGGTAAAAATGGCGGTATTTTTAGGTTTTTGACCATTTTATCGAAAAAAAATGCCCATATAAAAATTTTACAAGAATACAAAATTAAAGCTCAACATTTTTTATTTAAAAAAGGATTCTTAAACTTTTTACCTAGGTAGGATGAACTGGCAAAGAGTTAGGTTAAATTATATTTAACCAAATTTAAATTACTCAAAAAATACACAATATTACGTATTTAATATACTTGGTATAAAATGTTTTACTGTTTATAACAGTTTAAATTCATCGTGACATCGAAAAAAGTAAATTATCGATGTTTTTTACCTCCCGCTACCCTTGGTAAGGGAGGTATAGGGATCGTGCTAAAAATCGCATAACGAGATTTTAGTAAATGTCCCCAGAATCCAATTTTAACATTTTCACGATGTGTGCGTGCGTGCGTGAGCGCGCGCGCGCGTGTGTGTGTGTGTGTGTGTGTGCGCGCGCGCGCGCGTGTGTGTGTATGTGTGCGCGTGTGTATGTGTGCGCGCGTGTGTGTGTGTGTGTGTGTGTGCGTGTGTGTGTGCGTGTTTGTGTGCGCGCGTGTGCGTGTATGTGGTTCCTGTTTACGCTCTAACTCAAATACTATCATTCAGAAAAATTTTAAATCTCATATTTGTACCTTATACTAATATGGAAAGAAGCCATTAGATTCTGGTGTAAATCAGATAACCGGAAACGGCACTTTACTTGAAGCTCAAAATAGTTTTTCTCAGAAGATATTTGTAATTATAAAAATTAAAGATTATTAAATTTTCTGCAGATTTGCATTAAAACTTTTTCTAAACATTTTATGGATAAATTTATAAAATTATATGTAATTTAAATCCCGGGTCCTACGCTTTAAACAAACACAACTCCTTGGTTACACACGTTACACAGTTCATATCTCAAATGTATGCAACTGACAGATAAATGTCACTGTCAAAAAACTAATTTCAAATTAATAATAGTACGTAATGTTTTAAAAATAGAAGCATAGTTAAATGGAATGGGACTTAATATAGTTTTCAGCATAAGTAAATACGTAAGTATGTATACACAAATTTATAAAAATTAAATGGCGGGAGGTATTGTGTTGACCACATCAGATTTTTAAATAAATATTCAACGCTTTCCTACAAATTTTCATTTTTTCATCCACCACTCTGATTCTGCTAAGGGCAGGATAACACGGTTTGAAATTTTGAATTTAGTATGAAATTGTCTTTCATGTCATGTAATATACGAATTTTGCCGATGATCGGTTCGCGAGTTACTAACAACTTAAACTTGTATGAAATTCCTCTACAATTTTAAACATCTGCAAATCGGCTCAGTTCGCATTTTTTCATCCAAAATTTTGAAACAATTAAAGATAAACAATATTACGTATTTAATACGTGTGCAAGTGGTTGATGAAAAATTTAGAAATACATTAAAATAGTTGAGTTGTAACCTCGATTGTAACATATCGTGTTGTGATTAACAAACAAATTGCCTCTCAAATTCTGTTGAAAGAGAAACCAGTGTGTATGCGTGGGCGTGCATCTGCATCGTATCCCGGAGTTCCGGAGTTTGAGCCTGGATCAATACCGGAGCCGGCGTATTGATTCCGGAGACGAAGCGACCCGTGCTGGAGTCAAGTCCAGGGCCCTTGCTTACGTGTCCCATGCTTGCTAGCGGGTCACACTGGAGAGGAGAGACAAAGAGCGAGAGAAGAGATTCTCCCGGAGGAAAAGTTCCGGGAAGGCGTAACCAATGTTTATAAACAAGGGGAGCGATTAGAAACAAATGGAGAAATGAATACACTCAATATTTGGATGAGGAAGTTTTAAGATCATATTTGCATTTTGTACTTTGAATGCATAATAGACTACGTTTAGCTCGACAATTCAAGCCGCTTCAAGTATATTATGACTTGAAAAATCCTATTGGTTTATCTCAGAGGATTGAAAATAGGAATGACTTATTTTCAATCTTCTTTAAATTCGTAACAACTAAAAAAAGATAGTTAAATACTAGATTATGCAGACAGACAGGGAGAGGAATATAATCTACTTTCATGGTGGATATATAACTTTAAAATCTAAAAATTGTCATGAAGTTATGTGTCTTCTCTGTCAAAAACGTTTTGTTTCTTCATCATTTCAAATATTTCGTTTTTGGTCAACTTTACTAAGTTACATGTAGCGACTTTTATAAAATGAAGTAAAATGCAAATAACCAACAAATGTTATGAATTTAGTAACACTCCAATATATTGCAGATGCGAGCATGCTTATACTCTATCCGTTTTAACTATAGACTAGATGGCGCTTCGAGCGCGGCCGTTTTTACATGTATTAAATAAAGAAATCAAATTTTGGCGCCAATCCTGGATTTTAAAAAAATCTCTCTAATTGACATTTTTTTAGTAATTTTGTCTTGTACGTACATGTGCTAATCTATTTTGTGTTTTTATGCATATACTTACTTACAATCTCCGTACCTTTTCTCTACATTTCGGCGAAAGAGGCATACATAAATGAAAACCACATTATTCAAATAAATTTTAAAGAAAACAACACCTTTGAAATATAAATATTTACACTCTAAAATATATACATCATATGTATAAACTATATACACCGTTAAATATGAACAAAATAATGTTCTAAACAAATTTTTTTGTTCCTGGTGTGATCCGAATGACCCTTTTTCCTCATGTTCTTTTATAGCTTTCCAAATATTGCATCGTCCTATGCCCAGTTCTGATGCCACAATTTGGAAACTTCCTAATTTGGAATATGCATTCGTGATACGATATGTGCAGTATGAATTATAAGCCACTTTTTTTGCTCTCTTTGGAAGGCCTTTCCTTTTGGATATTTTAAAACATTGGCAGAGCCAGGTTCAGGATTTTTATCCATAATATTAACGAAGATAACAAAACTAACGAACTACTAACTGAAAACTAAGAAAACGCGCACAAACGACAAAATACTATGAAAATTATATAAACGAGAAAAACAAACAGAACTGAAAAGAAATTGACAATATGTAATAAACCGTGTACTATTAACTTTGTTGACATTTATATATTTTATGTCAGACGGCAAAATAATTGATACAGCTGTCAACCAAATTTAAATTTCGCGTCAATTATTTTACTGTGTAAACTCGGTTCACGTTTGAACCAATCGGACAGCTAGAATCTTAAGCCCTATCTCACCCAACGCTCTATAGTTAAAACGAATAGAGTATAGTTACATTATGTGGAGCTTCACTGTTTATTTCGACAAAAGTAAAGCCGCTTCATAAGTCCAAGCCTGTTATTTTACAGGCTTGACTTGACATTTCCAAGCGGCTCGAAATATTAATCTCGATCGTTTATTTCGAAGATTGAAAAGGGATTTACTATACTCTATCCGTTTTAACTATAGAGCGTTGGATGAGATAGGGCTTACGATTCTAGCTCTCTGATTGGTTCAAACGTGAACCGAGTTTACACAGTAAAATAATTGACCCGAAATTTAAATTTGCTTGACAATTGTATCAATTATTTTGACGTTTAGAATAAATAAAAGTCAACACGATTTATTACATACTATTAATTTCTGTTCAGTTCTGTTTGTTGATTATATTATTGTTCTTTTCGTTTATATAATTTTCATAGTGTTTTGGCGTTATATTTCATAATACATAGTTTTCGTTGTGCACGTTTTCTTAGTTTTTAGTTAGTAGTTCGCTACGTTAATATTGTGGATAAAAATCTGATGTGCCCAGCACATTACCTTCCGTCAGTTCTATGTATTTTGTACAAATTCCACACAGAAAGTTTTTTTGCAAATAATTCCATATTTCCAGTACATTACCTTCAGTCAGTTCCATGTATTTTGTACAAATTCCATACAGAAAGTTTCTTGTAAAATTCTATATATTTCCAGTAAAATTATAACTAAACATATTATGTAAATTGCTTTGTGAAATTTAATCTCTTTATAATTTTTTAACTCTATATCCATTGAATATGAAGTATAAAATGTAATCAAATCCTATAGAGAATAAAATATTTTTAAATATTTATAACATTAAATGTGAAAAAGTGATATTTAACAGCATTTTTTCAAGAAAAACTGTGACAGATAATTTGTCAAAATGGTACAATGTCACGCCGTACGCCACTTGACGTTCTCTCTCTGCAATTTTCGTTTGTGTAATTTTAGTGACATTTGAGACGGCCATAATAAGCATAGCGCAATTCGATGAAGTTGGCCATGTTCATGCATTATTACTTCGCCATCTATCAGCGTTTTATCGCAGTAATGTCAAATGGTGACGTCCTTTTGTAGCGCCATTATACAACACATCCAAAACGATGCACAAATTTTAATTATTGTGAAGAACTTTGTTTGAAGAATTGAAAACTTAAATTCCCTAAGGGCCAATCCAAATCAATAAATAATATTAAATTGAATTATTGAGAGCAGTGATAAATTTGTCTGTTGACAATTCATTTCGTTTCAGTTTTGTTAATTTAATTGAGAGTTACAATTTTAACCGGGGATTGTAAGATGGGCCCTAAGTAATTTTTTTCGGTTAAATATTTATAACAATGTTCTACATTATTAACATAAATTATTATTATTATTTTTATTATTATTATTATTATTATTATTATAATTATGAGTTGTACGGTATACCCGTTACTGGGTATACTAATTTATTTTAAATTCCAAAACTAAACAAATACCTCAAAATTACCAATTAGTTTTGTTTACACTTCTTATGCCCAGTTTTATAAACATCGAATAAACTGCTGAGTTATTACTTTGAAAGTAAATTTAATCAACGAGTAAACAAAAATGTCTGTTTTATAAAACAAGTTACAGAGTAAAATAACTACTTGCAGAGTAAATATTTTATCCTAGTGATTTACCGACAGAGACATGACACGTGTCATTATTCTGTGATTTTTCGTATAAATATTTTAATATTTTCTATAATTATATACATTTAATATTGTATTAATAACCTATAGGCCAGAGTGGTAATCAAATTTTATTTTTTTAATGAATTTGTAATTACAATTTTAACTAGGGACAAGGAAAAGAGCCTCCATGAAGAGTGTGTGAATACCGTAGTATATTCAGACTACGGTTTCTTATACCGGCTAATCATTCCACTACTGGAGCATAAGAGAGATTGATAAAACCAGGATAAAACATTACTAGACGGTATCCCTTAAAACCACCACCGACGATAATGTTAATCTCCAACTGAAGAGGATCTATGTCAAGTAATGTGCCGCAGAATGTTTTAATAATATTGTATTCTGTATGTTCCTGACACGAAATAAATCCAAGTCAAAATAGAAAATAAAGTGTGTCATAAAGTGCCAGGTGTCAACTAACATGGAAAAAAGAGAGACCGGGGAAAAATTAGACAGAAATAGACAGCAAATATATTGGATATAAATAAATAAATGTAAAAATAATGCGAGATGAAATTTATAATGAATTTAATTTCATTAATGTTGATGTGTCAAATGTATTCTACAGAAAAAAATTTACTTCCTTTAAAATCGGTGAAGTAATTTATTCTCTAGATTTACTTAGCTAGTATTTTTATTCTTGCTTTATAAAACAAAAATCTTTGGAATAAACTATTTTACTTTAAGAGTAAATTTTACTTCGTTAGTAATTTACTTATCCATCTTTTATAAAACTGGGCATTATTCTATAAAAATAAAACCCTATAAATCTATTTCAGTAGATTATACATCTCATTTTTCTTCCTTTCGTCAGCTATTGTAATCTGGTTTGTCCCATCTTACGATCGATCGGTCGATGACATATTTATAACAAATGAAAGTGTTGTGAAGAAGGCGCGATCGTTTGTTTAGCGTTAGATACACAACCCAAGAAACGGAACATAAGAACATCGTATCTTCATATCCTTCTGTTTACGCAGATGTGCAAACATTTGGCACACACATTGTCACTTGTTTAATGCTAGGCATGGCTCACTAAGATTTTTATTTTATTTTTCTACAATAAAATATGAATATTTCGGTGCCAGTACTATAATTTTATGGCGCATAGTACACAAACAACTTACGATAATAATGTTTATAGTCCCGTAAAATTTATACGTAGTTAATTAACTATTTATAATAGTAAAAAAAATGTCAAAGTTATTTACTGCAATATTATTTATTGCCTTCCTGCTTTGCTAGTCGTAAAAATAATAAATAAAAATGTAATTACATTTTGTTTTGCAGCGATTTTATAGGTTTTTAAAATGCATAAACACGATTTTTTATAAGAATTGAATAGAAGAGATATATCAATTGTAAATAAAAAATGAAAAAGGCAAAAAGAAGTTTTGCCTCCTGTGAGGTTTGAACTCACGACCCCTGGTTTACGAGACCAGTGCTCTACCACTGAGCTAAAGAGGCTTGCATAATCTCACGGCAGAGCACAAGCTTTTAAAGTAAGAACATACTATTCATTTTAAATTAAATAATTCTTACATTAATAATTTAAATATTTTATCATTTCAAAATTGATTTATTTTAAATTAAACTATTAATGCATATTATAATAGTTTCAAATAAATACGGCTAAAAATATATGTAGTTATTATAAATGAAACAAAATATGAAAATTAGGAAAATAAATTCTATTTACTTCAACGTTTCAATCCTACCAGGATCATTCTCAGAAATCACAAAAACGTTGCTGTTTAACGATATTGGCACTTACGAAATAATTATTTTTTTACAATTATTACAGAGTAGGTTTGCCGTCAATGGCATTCATAATTTAAATAAATTATAAGTCAGTGATAAAATTTAATAATGCACAATGACTGAAACACATGGACATTTTATATATTATAAACACTGAAAATTTTCATAAATAATATTTAATAGTTGTAATATTTGAATAATAATTAAAATACAACCATTACAACCGTGTGACGTCATCATCGCACACCTGTCATTCCACCATTTACTTATCTGTTTCGCTCTCATTGCTTCTACTCTTCAGTGGTGATGACGTCACAGAGGTTTTAATGCTGTTTTTTTCGAATTCTATCAATATTTAATGTCTTGACAAACTCTAAACATTCTTTATGTTAGTTTTTTTAAAACATTTCTAGAAAATATTTTGCCAATTCTCCCACATCTAATGGGGTATTCCGGCATTTTTTTTTTAATTTTTGCGATAGTTCTGCCCTGTAGGATTATGAATATAATATTTTGAGTAAGAAAATACATATATCAAATGAGATATGAATTTTTAAAAAAATCATCGTAATTAAAATTTTCTATCATGGCGCGCCTTTTGACAAGCATCCGATATTGACATCTGCAGCTGCAGTGAACTTCAGTGCCTCAACACACGTGTTCATAGGCATCTATTTACCTATTTACAATGGGCTATTTGCGTGTCATTTTTTTATTTTATATTTTTGAAGAGACTATAAAAGCTTGCTACCCATATTTTTTCTTTTGGCAAAATTTTCATTAATTGGCCAGAAAAAAATAATGATTTTTTAATATTTAAATTACCGCCATGTATGACGGAGAATTACGCCGAACCAATGAATGGCCGTAAAACAATAATATCGGTACGTCCAATAGCAACGCCATGTGCGGGTAATTTAAACATGACAGATCATCTGTTTGACGTTTGAATAATAGTTTGGAGGTTAATATTTTCATTTGTCATTTTAATCTTGTACATAAGTTAAGTTAAAATCCTGCTTAACAAATCGAAATACGTAATAAAAGTAACAGAAACCACGCAAATTGTAAACAATAAAGAAAAGAGACAGTGACAGAAAAATGAACTAATGTCAAATCAAATTAAAACATTCTTAAATATGCATCCCTTTCTCCAGTTCAAAATAATGACGTCAAAGACAATCTCCTTATTTATTAAAAAAAATATAATTTTTTTAAAATAAAATTATTTACTTTAGGTATTTAGTGATAGATATCAGATTTTCAGTACCACGCAAGTAGCCTATTTTTGAAGAAGAAGAAAACGTAGGTAAACAAAGAAATAATATCAGAGGGACATGTAACAAGTAACACAAAGTGAATAAAATACAAAATACACGCTCGTAGTAACTACTAGCGCCATCTGTGTTTCTAACGGCATATATTCAATATGAAATGAGCAAAAACCACGAAAAATCATATCGAAATGACGTCACAGTTTCCAAGGACGTTTCTAGATATGTAAAGAATTTTAATTTTCTGACATCAAATTTTTTTTACTAAGATGAACCGTAGAAAAAAGTTACTATTTTGCATAAAGTCCATAACACCGGAATAACCCATTATATAGTTAATCTGGTTTTGGTGAGTTATTTGTTTTATTCATCCCGTCAAATTTCGAAAGGGACCAAAGGAAGCAAAGATAAACAGTGGTAAAAATAAGATAAAATGTTCACTTTTGTTGTTTTGTAACTTTCATTAAAATAAAAGACAGGTGTCCTCAAATTTTTAGACGGTATTGAAGTTTATCCGCCCTATATTATATTAAAGTAATAAATACAATTTTTTTCCTTCAAAAAAATAGCAGCTGTATTAATTTATTATCCCATTTTTAACCAGGTAAAAACTAAGAATAGAAAGTAACGTTTTCTTTGATAAAGACGTACCGTATCAATATACCGGAATATATAGGGTACCTTCGTATCCAAGATAGCGTGTCTTAGCAAACAAAAGCATATCGCACACCGGTCGAATTGCGTCACGTGTCCATTGGAAGACATGGGGAACCTAGACACGTGTGCGAATATGACAAAAACCAACCAAGGGCTTAACAATTCGATTTTTTCTTTTATGTGAGAGCAGCCGGCTACGTAAGTGCGCTTTCTTTCTACCTGAAGAAAGAAGGGAAGAAAAGGAACCGGAATTCATGGAAATTTGGACAGGGGAGGCTCAACATAATTTTAGATAAATATTAAAAAATATAAATGTGGGTAAATCTGACAAAAACATCTATTAAAAAATTCAAAAAACTACAACAATTTTTGATATTGAATGTAAGTAATTGTTTAAAAAATGGGCCCGTCCAAGTGTATGGCTTTTTAGAAATTACATATTGCATATGAATTTTAAATATAAATAAATGAAAACGAAATAAATTTTATTATATATTTTGTATTTTTATAGCGATAATAATGGAAATAATTTTTTTGTAAGAAATGACCGCCATGTTGTGACGTCAGCGTCACTACAGTCGTCCAATTACTTTGTGAAAATATCACTATAGTGTGGACCATGCACATTTTGCTCATAAGTAGGTGATTGACTCAAAAGATACTCAAACATACAGATATTGAATATATCAGAGTATTTTTTTGTTAAGATCACAAGAAAATTTACTTATTAAATAAATTATTATAATTTATGTTTTAATTATTGTAACCTCAATACTTGTCATTGTTGTAATCAGTTAGAAAATACGAGTGTAAATGTTGGATTACTTTTTATTATCAGCTAAGTATGTTTTAATTGTTGAAATCAATACTGCCATTGTTGCTTTAATTATAAAAATAATGTAGTTTAAATACTAATTTAATTATAATAACGACAAGTGAATGTATAATAATCTTAAATATATTAAAGAAAGTCTTGAAGTTACATTAATTAAAACCAATAATGATACTTGATATTTATGTTAGGTTTGTATGTATGTACTCCTATAATCTAATTATGTACCTAAGTAAATCACACAAATATACATATATTTTAAAATGACAATAATTTTCTGGCTTACTTTATTACCATTAATTTTAAAGATTTTAGATCACATTGTGTAATGGAAACGTTTTTTTATTTTTTCAACAATTATCGTATAATAATAGTATTGTACCGTATGTCGGTTCTCTCTACTTATGGCGGAGTGACTCTGACGTCACAACTTTCGCGCCAAAACTTTAATACTTATTTTATGCGTTATTAAGCAAAATTTCAAGAAAACAATATGTGTGGAATTTCTATTTTTAAATTCTTAATAACATAAAAAATTCAAAAAAAGTTGGACGGGCCCATTATCCGTGTTGTAATCATGTTAATAAAATTATAGAGCCCTGAAGATGGTCATAGTATGACCGAAACGTCGGTTTAATTCAATAAAAAGTGTTTGACTGAAGTTCCAAGTAATTTATTCAACCTTTATTAATATTCAGATTTCCTCCCCCTAAGACCTATCCTGTACTTTACAAAGTGGCGCAATTTTAAATAACAAAGACCATCCACATGAGTCTGAAGACAGCAGCTGTCTGTACCCTATTCGGCAATCTATATCTACCACAAGGACATATGCAAGATGGGCATGGGCGACAAGACAAGCGACGATCGCACGATAGACCAGGGGTGAACTCCCCCCACTGTCCTAATGACGTAATGTCCGGCCACGTAATTATTTTCCGTTTCCTACAGCTGCCAGCTGATGTCATTGTCGCGGAAGGATTACTGTTAGTGACAGATTGCGATGCTGCTTTGTTATTACTCTTTTGTTGGGAAAACAATTGATACGTATGCCTCTGTCACATGAATATTTTGTAAATAATGGTATACCTACCGTATTATTTCGAAAAAATATACACTTTTTATAATCACTCACTTTAAAAATTATGTAGAACGATTTACTACACATGATATACCGACATGATTTTATGTTCTATATTAAAAAATGTTTGAAAATTTATTATAAATGGTTTTGGAAAATTCCTACCTTTGCGAAGACCCATGATGCGTTTCCTGAATTTTCTTTAAAGATTCTGAAACAAATAAAAACTTATATTAGTTTTATTATTTGAAGTTATTTATTTTAGAAGGATCAAGCTAGAATTATTGAGAATAAAAAGCATGCTTTACATTTTTTAGACATTTATTTTAAATAAGTTCAAAGTAATTTCCATCAACAATAATACTCTCTTCACCATTCTTTCCTTCCACTTCTTAAAAGCTCCCAACCAATATTCGTTTGGAATATACATGCACACATTGCCGAATCAGTGAGTATGGCGGGTGTTCTATAATATTATTCACGAAAAATGATTATTCAAGGTCATTTATGAGCCGTCTGATATAATAATACTCGCAGATAACTTCACTGTATTTCGTACCCATAGGGGTCCAACGCGAAATATTTTAAGCGAAACAATAAATGTAATTTATTTGAAAATTTTGTTTCTTTTTAAATAATGCTTTTCTCAAAGTTTTATCTTCTTCATCTATGTTTTTGCATAATACAAAAATATAAACTTGACGTAAACCATAGAATAATTTCATTTTAATGTCAACGTCACTGGATAAACATTAGTACAGAGGGTAGTGTAGTTGAAAATTACATGTCTGTAACTGTACGACATACGTCACTACTATTTTTAGTGTGTTAGAAAGTAATGCCACTATTTACGTATATCTGTCAAACAACATAAATTAAATAGCCGTACATCAAATAATCTCTCTCTTTCTAATACAAAATGTTGCTTCGCTACTGCTATATAAAGTGCTGTGTATTCTTTCTTCGAACACATGGCCTTGAATAGTCATCTTTCGTGAATAATAGTTTACTATTTTTTTTTACAAAAAATATGTTTAAACAATTGATTAACTAAGTTCTACCTAACTTCATTTTCGCAACTTAATTTCAAATGACAGCCAAATAACTATTTAAAATGTTGTGCAAATGTTGTTATCCATAGTTAACCTGATTTTCTTATTCTCAACAATTCTAACATGACTCTCGTTAAATTTGTTAACTTATTCTATACACAATTTGACCCCTGTGGTGCTCTCTCCACGCCAGCAATGAGTGCCCGTGAGGTGACGCCTGGTAAACGTCCGCACGGTATAAATATGTCATCATCATTACCGATATCTGCGAACAAAGCAGATTGGCACACCCAGCAATGGGTAATATGCCATGATGATATATTTTATTTATTTATTCTATATACCATTCATCCACTCTATGCATGTATCTTTTTATATAGTACTGTATTTCTAATATACCTAGTATTATTTATTTTCTTTAAATAAAGACTGTTAAATACATATGGCCCGTATTATGCGTTCATAAAAGCGCTTTTACATTATTCTTATGAGGAATGTACTCCATAAATGCGCTTTATAAAAGTGCGGTCGTAATACGGGCCTCCCAGCTTTTATCCCCGTCGTAACACAATAAACATGCCATATGCTGCCATCAATGTACATATGTACGTAAACTCGTGGCCGCGTGCCTGAGTGTCTGGTCGCAAATCTGGGGAATCGAGTTCGATCCCGACCGGTGCCAAAAGAAATATTTCAAATTTTAAATGGCACAAACACACAAGTGACATCTGTGGTGCACTCTCCACGCCAGCAATGTGTGCCCGTGAGGTGACGCCTGGTAAATGCCCGCGCGGCACAAATATGTCATCAATTACCGACATCAGGCAGAATAATGCCGTAATGATATTTTTTTTAATTATTTAACCCTACTAAAAGTTGAAGATCATTTAAACTTAAAATTAAAATTTGGTTCAATAACTATATAACATCTATTATTAAATCGAAATTTATATTCTCAATAAATTTTCATACCGGTTATGTTGGGCGGCAAGATTTGTTCCTCCGACTGCATCCTTTCGTTCCTCAATTCTTCTATCTTCCTTTCCATTTTTTCGTCCATAAGTTTAGTTTTAATTGTTTGTCTATATTCCATAATTTCATTTTTGAGCACAATGGACGGATCACTATTAGCACTTTTTGGTGTTTTAATTTTAGGTTCATTTTTAGATAGATTATCATCTTGTTTTGATTTAGATCTTTTAATATCAATTTCGAGCTTAATTGAGGAAGTTTTTTGTTTTGGAAAAACATTACTGCCTAAACTAATTTGTGATAAAGTTATAGGGGTATTGTTAGGATTTTGAACAAAAGAACCAATAGTAGTTTTTGGATCGTAAAAATTTGTTTGTATGTCTTTTTCTAGATCCGCTAATTGTTTATTTATTTCTTCAACTTTTTTATTCAAAAACGCGCAATCGCTAGAACCAGGTATTTCTAATTCATGATAACTACTACTTAGTGAGCCAAGTTTTGTATCTAAACTTGATTCACGAGATTTTGAAAAATTTAGAGGTTTTGGATCTTTAAATTCTTCAATTTCACCAACAAATGGAAGAGATTCTATCCCAGGATTAATTTTACTATATTTTAGTTTATTTACTAGTTCAAAATGTTTTTGAATTTCTACTCGCGATGTATCGGTTCGAGGAGTTATTGTAGTTTTTACAGTTTTGTTTATGTTTTGACGTTTGTTGTTCATTTTAGGTTAGAAAAAAATCAGTTATCACATTTGTTAAATTTAAATAGTACATTTGTTATAGTTATAACAAACAAGTAGGAACTTGTATATTTAATTATAAAAATAATTAACACTAACACAACACACTTTCATTTAGAAATTGTAAAATAAACCGCGAATAACTCTAAACAAATTTTTAAGTTTATCAGCTGATGGTTAGTTCACAATTTAGACTAAGATGGCACCACTAACCAAACAATCATCAACATTTGAACAAAAATAAAAACAATAATTGTTATTACTTACATACAACAAAATAAAAATGTTTTGTAATATAACTAAAAAGCAAATATTTTGATATGTATTATTATAGAAATAAAAATAAATAAATTTGGATTAACCTCTAACTTCACATACTTCAAAGAGGTTAACTGACATTGTAACCTATAAACCTCTATCACATTTTCATTTACAATTTTAACTTAAAATTATTGTAAAATTAATTAATAATGTCAGTACTACCTCCAGGAACTGGTTTGGAACTTGTAGGAGCAGAACAAATCAAGACAGTAAGCATATTTTACTAAATATATTTCTTTCCTTCATTAATGTTTTACTTTTAGTTTCGTGAATTTTTAATATCCTACAATAAATTATCAGAACTATGCTTCAACGACTGTGCTACAGATTTTACTACAAGAACAGTAAAGCCTCACGAAGTAAGTACTCAAATAAAATGGAAATGCAGCTTGATAAATAATTTTTTTAGGACCGGTGTGCTCTCAATTGTATGGAAAAATTTCTTAAAGTAAATCAAAGAATATCACAAAGATTCCAAGAGTTCCAATTAATTGCAAATGAAAATGCAATGGCAGCAATGCAGAAGGCTGGAGTAACTAGTCAGTGACAATAATGTATTTTAGATTTTTTGAGTTTTGTTTAATTCTATTTGTTATGTGAGATACAATAAAGTTGCATTTATCACGAATATACATTGTTGTTATTTGTTAATAACAATAAAATGATTAATTAATTAATTGATTTTCTTATTTTTCAACTCCTCAAATTCTAGCCATTAAAATTATTGCGTAAATGTTCAAACCTTGACCACAGATAAACACAATGTTTATCTGTGCCTTGACTAACAAAAAATCATATGTGGCCAGCACATGACCACCCGCCAATTCCATGTTTAAAATAGCAATGAGCAAATCTAATTTGTAGTTCCAATAAATAGAAATGTCTAATACGAAATTTTGGATTGTATCACTTCCTGTTTATCAATTTTATCAAAAATCTAATATGTCGTTATCATTAATATAAAAGCCTTAAATACCAAATTTCAAAAGTTTTAGATTATATTTTAATATAGTTTTTCATTAAAAACTGTTATAGGCTACAAGTAAAGTACGACTTTCGGTTGTCTAATTTTACCCAAAATCTAACCAACTCTTTATATGAATGCAGAAACCTTAAATACGGAAAGTAGAAATTTTTGGAACTTTGATAATGCGTTATCGTCACAGACAGACATTGTAAAAATAGTAAAAAGTGCTGTACCATAATTCGTGCTTATTCACTGAAAATTCTATTAATTTTTTTATGCATGTACAAGTGAATATTAAAAATATTTAATCTAAATTTATCTTTAAATGATTATGTTCTATATTATCTCTCATATAAAAATGTACCAATATTTTATATTAATACAATTTACTAAATAATTGTGCATATTTAAATTATATTCAAAGTTGACAATGTATTGTAAATCATAAATTTGACGCGCGTTTGACGAGCGCGATACTCGCGAGCAAGGAGGCTCGCGAGCCAATGACAAGCGCAAGCGACTGCATTAATTGATTTGTCTATAGAAGATCCTTAAAGTTGCAAACTAGCAGCTCTAGAAAAAGCTGCCTTAGATATATATGGCGTTGAAATCCAAAACTCGAAAGCTGCATCCAAATTCTCCAAGTTTCTTGACGTCTCAGACTACCAAAGATCCGCCTGTTTAAAAATCATTACTATTATTTTTTTGTTTTACTTTAACCATTTAAGAAACAGTTGTATAAAATTTCGTATGCAAGCGTGTATTTATTACATAAGACATGTGTATCATGCGAAATTTTATCAGTTTTTAAATGGTTTCAAACGTGTTTGAAACTTGTCTACTTTTGCATTTTTCAAATCTCAAAAAAATTATACGGTTGTCCACAAATCTCAACCACTATGAAGTTGGCGCCGGCGCCCATTAATATATTCGTTTCACAAAAAAATGTGTGTTTACTTTCTATAGAACTTTAACAAACTGGGACAATCTAATTTTGAAAGTAATTTATGTATCGACGTACAAAAATTACGTACAGATTCACTATTGTGCATCGTACACCTCCAAATTACCTTGTATGTAAAATAATTATCATAAGGTTGGCGACACTGTATTTGCATCCGATTTCTCTTTAGATTTTTGGGCCGTGCGATTTCTGTACTTTTAATGACGATTTTTGTAGACTTTAGTAACGATTTTAAATAAAGAATTATTAAATTAATGCATGAATAAATTTCTTGTTTTTATATATATTTACTGTCTTTGCGCTCAAAAAACGTTGTAGCTTTAATAATACAGTATTTAGAAGCACAAGAAGCGCAAGCGCTTCTTATCGTACACTTCATGATGAAATGTCATAATGTTAAAATGTTCAAAAATGATATAATTTGTTAATAAATCTTAAAGCAATCTATAGTGTTAATAATTACCAATAACAACAATAAATTAACAATTTTACAATAAAAATTGAAGGTGTATATTTCATTATTTAAAACAAAATACAAATTCTAACCTCAAATTCGGTTGAAATTATTTACAAACGTTCTTCTAGCTCAAAATGACAACTTCTAGTGAAGACGTTCTGTTGCAAATACCACAAGTTCGTTATAAGAAAGGCGATGGCACTTTATACGTTATGGATCAAAGAATAGCTTGGATGTTAGAGAACAGAGAAACATTTTCTATTTCTCATTTATATCAAGATATTAAAGGTAAATAATGCAAACAATCAATAAAACTTACCCGCATTTTGTATCTATTGTAGCACAAAAAATATCACCTGAAGGTAAACCAAAAATCCAACTCCAAGTCGTACTCCACAATGGAGTATCCTCCACATTTCATTTTGTTAATCGCGAAGGACCTCAGGCCCAAGCCGCGGATCGAGATCGGGTCAAAGAACTTTTAGTATCTCTTCTTCCAAAATTTAAACGAAAAGTTGATAAAGAATTGGAGGAAAAAAATAAACTATTATCATCAAATCCTGCATTACTGCAGTTGTACAGAGATTTAGTAATGACTGAAGTTGTTACGTCCGAGGAATTTTGGGCACAACATGCAAGTCAGTACACGCAGGCACAAAAGGGCCAAAGTCAAGATATTGGCGTATCAGGGGCTTTTTTAGCGGATATAAAACCACAAACCGACGGGTGCAATGGCCTTAAATATAACATTACTGCAGATATAATAGAATGTATTTTCAAAACTTACCCCGCTGTTAAAAAAAAATATGTAGAACACGTTCCAACTAAACTTTCAGAGAGCGAATTCTGGACGAAATTCTTCCAATCTCACTATTTTCATAGGTAAGAAAAACTCGCCATTTTTTAGTTTTTGTTTATATTTAAATGTTTCAGGGATCGTATAAACACAGGAAGTAAAGATATTTTCACGGAATGTGGTAAACTAGACGACCAAGAACTGAAAAAAGATATTCAATCAGGGATAGAAGATCCTTTAGTAGATATTACAAGTTTTGAAGATAAAACACTAGAGGATGGATTTGGGAATCTATCAGAAAAGAATAATTCTAATCCAGGGAATGTTGTACATCAGTCCATGATTAAGCGGTTTAATCAACACTCTGTTATGGTAAGTTTCCCCTTCTACTCGATATTTGTAATAGTATTTATTTCTATATCTAACATAATAGTGTTCTAACTTTATGTAAAAATATTTTTATCCTTTACAATACAAAGTATATTTATTTTATTCAGTGTTTTTCTATAATTATTAACTAATTCACAATGCAAAATACATCTTTGGGTCGTTTTCTAATCAGGCTCACTTTAAACTTTAATTAAAATTACCTTTTTCTTCAAGTGTATTATAATATGCATATTATGCTACTGTACACATGCTATAGAAGATATTCATTGTCTTACTAGTACAAAAATGTTGTTATTGTTGTACTAGTAAAAAAATGTTAGTTTCTTGGTTCACCGCTGGCGGCGGCAGTCGCCACAGCAACACAGATCATATTGAAAATTGTTGTTTGACAGTTGAATCGTTTGTGTTTTGTAGTGTATACAGCCAGTTTTGACTAAAATTGCAAATTTTACAAATAAAAAAAAACAAAAAAATGTCAAAAAATTATTTGAAACACTTGAAGAAAAAATTGTATATGTCATTCGGAGTAGAACGCCCTTTTTGTGATTTACCCAGCTTGCCTAGCCTCGGCCGCAATAGCTGGGTTCAACACAAAAAGATCGCTTTCTACTCCTAATAACATAAGATACTATTTCTTAACACTATACCATACCGTTACTATAATTTAACACAGCGTTTCTTAACCTTTTCAAAGCGCGACCCAAATTTAACTATTGTATAGGTTTCGCGACCCATTATATAGAAAATTATTTAAAAAATTAAAATATGTTTTATTATAAACAATAATCTATTTAGGAAAATAAGAAAATTAATATGTACGAATATATCACATACCTATTTATAAACAATATAATATAAATATAACACCAAAATAAGATCAACAATTTCAAATAAAACGAATCTTATTACAATTTAGTACAGGAATTTGATACAATTTTAACTTGTCTGACAGTCAAATGTCGGAAACATAAATATTACCTTCCCATATTGGTCTAATTTTGCTTTCGAACATGTTTGAAAATGCATTTCTTTAAAATTATAAATACGTGTAGCTAACAAAAATTAATGTGAACCTTGAGTTTGCATAAGCTTAGAAAGTTATTCAAATCGCGGCTGTTCCTAAAATTTAGTTTTAGTAATTAGATTCGCACATATAGATACACACGAGGAGTAGCAAAAGGCAATAATAATATTTTCAAATATTTATTACCCAAGATTGGTTCTTTTTTTTAACCAAAATGAATACAAAGTCTCGGTAGGGTTATTAACAGTAACAATTCTACATTGTATTGCCAACATTAGTAACATTTTAATGAAATTTTATGTGCATTTTAGAAAAATATGATTGGCATTTAATAATCAAAATTATAAAATTCTGAATAGTTTACGCGACCCACTCAAACCCCTTCGCGACCCAAAGGTTAAGAAACGCTGATTTAACAGAACTAAAAGCAAAAGTGAAAAGGTATCCTTAACGGCCACTGGCCGTTAAGAATGATAAAAGTCGCATTATAGCATCATGAGAGCTGTTGTCACGGAAAATTTAAATTTATAAACAACAAAAAAATTTGTAAATATGTAAATATGGACAGGAGAAAGAATTTTCAGAAGATATTCTTAAATGTCTAAATTTTATGTCATTACGAAAAATCTTGAACGCAACACGGCCGATATGCAAATAAGACTTTAGCCCCGTCCGTTTTTAGCTTTATATCGGCTCAATGACGTTAATAACTATATAAGGACTCAGCTAAAAATCCACAAAACCGGGACTCATTGATGGGTGCCACAAGCCCTGTTTTGAAAATTCCAAATATCGAAATTTAATAGGGGTTTTCCTATTTTTTATATTTTGTAAAATTGTAAAAAATACCGGAGAAAAAAAATGTTAAACTTTTGCAATATTTTCTTCCCGCCCTTATGGCGTACATAACATCAACTAGCGAATTAGGTCACGACATACGTGCCCGAAACGTGTTTCATAGAAAGAGATAATTATAAATAAATTAGAAAACGGCGAATAACAATATTCTTAAGCTTTTTATTACTATAATGAACTTCAGGAACATTACATTTCATGATCAATTTTGACAACTTGCTTTTTATAATGACTAATGATAAGATATTGTTTCTCTGTACAAAGCCTACTCAGAGCGCCATATTGAACAAGTAACAGCTGAGTGAGTAGTGTTGTAGTAATTAATAATTAAATATTTAAACATCTCATTTATATAAATATATTTTTAAACTCGACTTGTATGCACTGTCAACAAAACATAGTGAATAATGTGAACTGTTGTATGTCAAACTCAACATATGGCGGCCATTATGTTTCGACAATCAGCGCCTCTATCGTTAATTTCGATTGCGTATACCTAGAAATTAATCACACAGTTTTTCTACGATTCTGAAAATTTTACTAAAGTGGATTTAAGGGGTTTTAATCCTAGAGGATTCAACTTGTTTTAATTCCTAATTTCAAAGTGTGTCTATTACAAAAATAACTGATATTCAAAATATGTGATATATTAAATTTGTAATGTTTTAGGTATTAAAAGCGAGTAAAAATAAGAAACCTGAACAGACTCAAACAAACGGTGCTGAGCCCTCCAGTAACAGTACAACTCCTATTCCTCAAGAGGACACCCACCATATTACCAAGAAACAACGCATACAAGAAAAAATTACCTACGATGATTTAGACACAAATATTGAAGACTCTTCACATTCGAAACAACAACTTAGCTTATCAAAAGTCGAAAGATACTTACAAGGCCCTTTGCAAGGGTCGATGTGCGACTCCATCTCTTCAACCGACGTGTTGACTGTAAACCGCCGCCTACAAAACGAGGTTCGAACCTGGCACCAACGGCAACCTTCCAGCGCGCTGGTGAGCCCCGCCGCCGCGGTCGGAGCCCTAGGGGAGCTTTCCCCAGGTGGGGCGCTCATGAGGGGGTTTCAAGAACAGTCTCTAGCCCGTAAGTTTCAATTTTGAATTTTGCCCCAAATTTTGAATTCTGAAAACAAAACGCGATTTATTTTTACAGAGTTAGTGCCGGCTGATATAGAAAAAGAAGTGAGGAATTTGTATTTAGGTTTGTGCGAATTGTTGAGACATTTTTGGTTGTCTTTTCCCCCTACTACGCCAAGTTTAGAACAAAAAGCTGTGAGGATGCACGAAGCTTTGCAGAGATATCATGGAGCCAAGCTCAAACCATTTGAGGTAATATAAATACTTTATATTTTTCCTCATTTCATAAATTCTTCCTTCAAATTCTAAGATCCTTTGTTTCAAAGTATAATTTTTCAACGGTATTCCTTGATATTTTTGACAGTAAAAAATAAAGCATCGAGAATGAAAAAAAATCTGTCTAAAAAGAATCCGACCTTCAGTTTTCCCGCGCAAAATAACTAGGGCGGCGCCACTTTTCACAGTGGAAGGGGGCACCTTCTGCACATGCCTTAAATTTCGCTTCGCCATCGGGTGCGTCATTCGCTGCTTGGTAGCTGCTGTGTAAGGTGTTCTAAATATTCGTCGGATTTCCGATTCGCTCGAAATCACAACGTGTTGAGCAAAGGCGCTGCATCAAGATAACTGAAGATGAGTCATAGGTGGACGGGTACGACCCGGAGACAAAAGCATAGTCATCGCAATGGAAGCATCCCTCGTCTCCAAGGCCGAAAAAAGCGCGACAGGTGCAAGAGTAAAGTTCGACGCAACTCATTCATTGCACTTGATCCAGACTTTCTTGGCGAAAAATGGAATTCCAGTCGTTCACCAAGCTCCCTACTCTCCAGACATGGCCCCTTGCGATTTCTGGACCCCGATTCTAATAGGGGATTCCGATCGTGACGTCACAAAGTGCGCCATTTGCGATGAAATCGAACTATGTGGACAAATAGATATTTTCTATTGACTTGTGTTTGGTTAGTGATGAAAATGATGTTTTTTTAGTGCAGAGTTAGTGCCAGGGGCGAAATTAAAAAAGAAAAATATTGAAAATCATTCTGTGAATGACCTAAAAAAGATGGTTAGAGTCGTGGTCTGAAAAAAGACGGAAAAAGAGCGATCTTATTTTAAGGTTTTAGTTCCGGTTAGTTACTGGGTATTTACTGATTTATACTAACTCAAAATGTTTCAACTTTTTCAGAAATCAAAATTGTATGAATGCGGGACGCAATGATAATATATTACCCTGCATTGATGGTGGTAAATGGGTATCTGCGGTAATTTCATGTAATACGTGTGTGGTAGTTGATGTAAATATAAAGTGGGGCTATTTTCCATCTCATAACATATCAAACCTATTTAACTACGGTCACATATACTACTATTTCCACGAAACCATTTAGTTTGATGTAGTTACTCATAAACCATGAGAGATGAGATAGGCTTGGAAAATGGCATAAAATTAACTCCTCTCATATATTTTTTTATATTTATTCCTGTAATTACTCCTACAGAGGCCATACGCGCACCTAATACCCATATTATTAATATAAAACAAATTTCACAAGGCTATCAACTTGACAGCACGATGACAGTTACTTGTATGTCCACATAGTTCATAAAAATACCGCGACGGGGCGCTTAAAATTCGCTTAATCGGAATCCCCTATTGTTTTCGACACAAACTCATGTTGAAAAACATAGTGGCGCTGAGCGAACTGTAGTGGCGCATAGTAGAACTACAGTCATAGCGCCAATTTTAAACTTTTCGACGATTAAATATAGGGAAATTAACGCTCCCATCGCCTTCACTGTAAGGAATTATTGTCATTTATTGTTGGTATCAAAAATTTACTTTTCCCGGGTAAATATTAAGTTTAAAATCAAGTTGCATTCTTCGGTTCAATAAAAAATTGCAAATTAACGGGAGAAAATATATTTTGAATGCCATTAAAATGCAGAAAAGAAGGTAAAAATATTTTATATGACGAGAAAGAGCAATGAAAATAGATCTTGAACTTGAAATGTCAAAACTATTCGACGTGAAAAAAGAATTCGACGCGAAATTTGGCGTCGAAAAGTATTCGACGCAAAACGATTCCAAGTCACAGATGGCTGCGTGTAGTTTTTCGACGATTAAAATTATTTCACGTCGAAAAGTTGAATTAGAATCGGGCTCCTGATTGTTTCCGAAATTAAAGAGCACTGAAAGGATCCCGTTTTGAGAGTTGAGAAGAGATAATGCGGAACGCGACGACAGAGCTGCAAACCATTCCAAGAGAAAGTTTCCAGCGGTGTTTGTGTGAAAGGATCGGCGGCCTTAATTTGTGGAGGTGCAACGGGCCTACTTTGAAAAGAATTAGAGTCCCAATCCCGTCAGCAATATTTTTTCCCAGCCGAAGGTCGGATTTTTTTAGACAGGACTCGTATGCAACTCGAGATAAATATCGTTAACCAATCTCGGAATAAAATACCAGCATAAATAACTATTATAAGTGAAATATTATTTAAATATTTTTTCTTGCAGGATAAAATCCTTCGAGAATTGTCTCCCCTTTCCCGTCACTTAACAACTCATTTAAATCAATTGTTAACAGCTGCCTACGGAAAATTCAACACTTGGCAACAACGAAAAAGTCAACATCGTTAATTTATTTCTATAACTTTTGTTATTGCCAGTTTGTATTATTTTGTTTAATAAATGAATTACTAATACAAAGTGTTTCATTTTAAAATAAACTTCTAACAAAAATTATATTTACGAATATAACATAAAACAGTATGATATCTGGAAATACAACTATAAAAAATTATATTAATTTTAAAAAGTTTTGATAACGAAATCACATTTAGGGCCGGTATTTCAATCTCCTAGCAGTGACAGTTAATTTAAATTTTATCTGGCAGTTAAATTAACTGACACTTTACCAGGAGATTGAAATACCGGCCCTTAGTAAAAATTTCTAACAGAAACGTATTTCTGGTATCAATATTTTTATTTTCCATTCAAATTAAACCGAATTCTTGTCGGCAAAAATGAAAAATAAAAATTTCAAATTATATTTATTAACGAAAAATGAACAAAATCATTTTTGTTATTGTACAAGGTGAGCCAAATTTTTTGCCAAATATTTCACAACCAATTAATGTAAAATGCTACGTCGACATAACTTATTTTCAGACTAAAAAACATGTTTCTAAACCGGTATTTTAAGTAAAAAAAAAAACATGATATTTAACAAATCGGTAACTATTAACTGAAACAATTTAAAACTTTTTAAACAGTTTCTAAAAAGAAGGGGAAGTGCACTTTTTGCATATTTCTGCCCACAAAAACGCACTCATTTTGAGTTTGAAAACGTTTATTTCCCACACGATTCTAAAAAAAAAAAATTATTTTAAATCGTCACTAAAGTGCACAAAACTCGTCATTAAAAGTTCAGAAATCGGCACTAAAGTAATCCATTATACAATTTTATGCAAATGTAGAGTCGCCAACCTTAAGGTAAAATGACAAAAAATATGGGCAAGAAAAATTAATTAAATAATTCCGATGAATAAGTTTGAAATATCGTCAACGTCCGAAATAAAAAAAAATAGTATTTCTGTGCCTTGATACATAAATAACTTTTTTTTTAGTGTAAAAAGTAGTTATATACATATATTATTCTATTTTAAAAATGCGCCTTTTGCCGTTCTTTATTAAAACGATAAAAATTCTGTTTTAAATAGGATATTTGACAATTTTTGGGAAAGTGTTTTAAATTGCACATATACACCTAATTATACATGCAAAATTATTATTACATATTTTTTAATCGGTAACACATTTAAAATAGTTTTAAATTTTTTGTTTCAAATTTCCCGCTAAAACGCTCTTGTCGCTCATGACGTCACGATCTAGTAGTTTAGTAAAAATAAGTAGTTCTTTAGTGTTTGTAAGTATTTTCTTTGCTCTGCGCACCACTATAACTTTTAGAATTCATTTTTTGAAAGAAAATCCAGACATACACTAAAAACTTATTTTAAAGGTATTTACTACTACTAGATCGTGACATCATGAGACAAGAGCGTTTTAGCGGGAAATTTGAAACAATCATTTTAAAACCCTATTTTAAATGTATTAACGATTAAAAATATATATAATAATAATTTTGCATGTATAATTAGGCGTATATGTGCAATTTAAAATACTTGCCTTATTTGAGTAAGTATTTATAACTGATTCTGAGTGTTATAAATTTCCAGAGAATAAGAAGTTGCTAGAATAAATCGATCGTGAAATATTTAACACTAAAAAAGTGGATTTTTTTGGCCCAATTTGTTTAACGTACCTTACACAGATCATTTTAATTATTAAATAAAGTTTTACCTCTCGATGTCAACGAATTTCAATTAGATTTAAACAAATGTTAAACTAACTGTTGGTTAGTGATATTGAAACATGAGGCGATAAAACTCTCCGTAAATAATTTACGAATCAAAAATATATAAATACAACAAAAACAATATTATAAACACAGATTATAAAAAGAACAACCGTAGTAACTTACTTTAGTCAAACAAATTTGTTCTCGTGTGTACGTATTTTCTTATGGCCTGTGGACATCCCCGCATGATGTCTTTGTGGCTGTTGCATACACGGAGTCCTGCTAGTCTTCCTCAGGAGAGAATTCGCCCCTTCGAACCACAAATCCAAAGAATACAACGATGCAAGTTGTCCCAATTTATCATGTTCAGCTCCACACAATCTTAACTCTGATCTCCCAGTGTCTTGAAGAAATCTAGCAACTCGTTCGTTCGCTCCAGTAGTGATGCTGAATCCAGGTCGTTCGTTGTGTAATCTGCGGCACCCAGCGCGTATTTCGCGGGGGTCTCCATCGTTCCAACAGTCCATGGAAGGAGGTTCGGGCTGAGGGGCCCAGTCTGTGAGTTCGTCATCGCCTTCGTGGCCTTCTCCCCCGCTCCAGCTTATGCTGGACTCGCTGGCGATTTCACACGCGTCGTCAATTGATTCGTCAACACATTGAGTTTCCATTGTTGTTTCATCATCCCCACAGCAAAATTTTTCGATTTTATTAATGAGACTCTGGTTTAAAGGCTTGATTTTTGTACCATTTCTTATGTTTTTGAAAGAATTTGTGCATGAGGGATCTAGTCTTTGAGGACGTTTCCTCTTTCCGCATGGAGGAATTGGTGTTTCATCAACACACATCCTTTTTAATTTTCTCTTGCGACGGATGTTTGGACGTGCAGGAGAATTCTCGTTAAAGGAATCACTCTCAAGGCTGTAATTTATTGCCTTATTCATAACTCCATATTTTCCCTGAAGAGTTACAAATGTGGGAATGTTGTTTTTCATGCGCAGCGAATTCGATTTGTTTTGGTTTATGGTTTTAGTGATGGCCATACTGAAAGACATGTCGTCAGAATCGGACTGATGGAAACTTTGATGTTTTCCTCGGCCCATATTCTGCATTCGGAGATCATTGTTACTGCTACTGCTGTCGTCAGAATGATTGTCACCTGATTTCGTCAGACATAAATCTGCAATTTACAATAGGCATTTTGTAAAAAAAAACAATTTTTTTAGTCGGAAATAATTGATAGACGTAGCTAATTTCTATTAATATTTTTTAAGATCCTTAAGCACGTGTTTTTTTTCTTTCATTTTTTGTTGTTGTTGTTGTTGTTGTTGTTAATATGTACATAAAAGTATTGGACCGATATTTTGTATTTTTGCCGAAAAGTTTCTAACATGCCAGAAAAAAATATTTCAATAAATGAGTTCCGAGAAATCGACGGCGCTTGTGACGTCATCTACACCAAGAACATTTGTGTGAGACGGATGTATGACAAACGCGCTGGGTACGTCGTTTCGTGTCACGTCAAAACCAGCGCAAACATGGCGGTGGAAAGACACGCCTCCGGCTTGCGCGTTTGAACAGCCATTAGCCAATAGCATTTGTCAGTGTTTAGCACGACTTTTAAGCGCTCGATTTAAATGCTTTAAGTTTCATTTTGACATTAGCATAATAAAAATCAGAAAATTAACGACTACATTTACCTTAATATTATTTATAATCCAGTAAGATTTTTTTTAAAAGCCGTTGTCTTGGAAACACCTATTGGCCTATTGGGAAAAGTTGTCCTAGTCCAATAATAGATATAAAAATAAGACTATCTTCAAAGTCGGGTATTTTTGATATTCAGATATTTTGGGCATCTCGGGGTCATAATAAAAACAAAATTTCGATCTAGACGTACATCCGGTAGCGCAAAGCAATAAAAAGAAATCTACCTCGGAGGTGGTCCTAATTAATTTTTATTCATGGAATTGTATTTTTTGTATTCTGGGGCTTTTATTTTTATCGGGCATCTTAGTGACCGGCGTCGTATGTTTGAGTCAACTTTTACTTTGATGCGCTATAGGTCGCTATTTATTGGTTGGAGAAATAAATGTTTTAGACAAAAGTTTCGTTTTCTACAAATTTTAAAATAACTATTTTTGCCCTACGTAGTGATAAATAGATATTTTGAAAAATCCGATTTTACACGTCATTTTTCCAGGAGTGCGCCAAGGTAGATTTTTTTTATTGATTCCTAAATATAAAACATATTTAAAAATCAAAAACACTCAAATTTTTGTAGGACAAAGTTTTTAAACCCTATTACGGGACTAGGACGACTTATCCCAATTTAAGGGGTTCTACACAATAGTTTTTTGGAACTTTTTGTGGTAATTTTTAAAAAACATTCCCGTGAGAATTAGCCGTCTAACAATTAGTTCCGTTTCAGACGAATTTTGACACAAATTGATTAGACCTACTATTTGTTAAGAACAAATTTATCTGGCAATGATTTTATGTTAAAAAAATCCTATTTTATTTTTATTAGATAACAAAATTACAGTTCTAAGTTCAGTAATTTCTGAATAATTTCGTTTTTAAAAGACGATATCTAACACAATAAATATATTTTATCTCAGAACAGTACTTTCACGTAAGTAATGAAAATAATCATATTTAATTTTAAAATGGCTCTATTACGCGTTGATCTCAATTTATAGTTAAACAGCAATTAATATTTATAAACAACATACTTGTGTTTTTCACAATATATAACGCAATAATAAACAATTAACATATTAAATTAAGTTCACAACAAGTATTTCATGTAACAAGAAGTTTCAATAAATAAAAACTTACGCAAATTTCCAGCAGACCTTGTTCTCCTTTTGATGCCCCATCTTCTGTTCAACTTAAAATTTGCTGGACCACAAGGTTCAGAATCTTCTAAAGCTAATGATAAATCTTGTGCTAAATGATCCATTTTTCTGAAACTTTGATGTAAACTTTTCTAGCTACATACTTCTGACACTTGACACTGACAACTGTTCTTCTTTTTGTTTTCCCGTTGTTATATATGTGTTGCTACGCCAACTATGGAAAAATACGAAAACCATCATTAATTTTAAGTCCAACATATTCCACAGTTTATAAGAATATTTCATTTTGTACATAATTATAAATAGTCCAAGTAAACAAATTATCAACATTGTGATTTATTTGAAAAAGTCGAAAAAGTTAGAACTTAACCTTAATCATGGACAAAAAGGCGAACAGGGACAAACGTATGAAAAATTTAACTTTTAAGTCGAAAAAAGGAAAAGACAAGGAACCCGAAAGGAAAACAGAAAAGGACAATGAGCAAGGGAAAGAATCTACTAATTTAACAGAAAATACTCTACCGAACAACTGGTCTAGGTATGAAATTACTGACGATGATACAGAACCAGGTGCAGACTTTGAAACTTTGCTACAAGAACCAATTTCCAACGAATCGCACTTTAAATTTAAATCAGAACAGAATTGGGATGCCGACATCAAATCGCAATTAGAATTAAATAAATATTTTACATTAGATTTAAAACTTTTAGCGGAAGGTATATCAACAATTCCTTTTCCCAAAAGGCACAACTTTAATACGAATTTATTTACTGTAAGTTATTTATCTTGTAATTGAACTTTAAACTTAATTTTTAAAAATATTGTAGGATGTAGAACTTGATTCAATTAAAAGACATAGTGAAAATAATAGCCAAAAATACAAAAAGTTTCTTGAAAAGAAGTTTCCAACAAAAAATAATATTATTATAAAGAAAAATATAGACGAAAAACGAAATAATAAAAATGAGACAAACGAAATTAAAACAAAAACCGAAACAAATGAAATTAAAACAAAAGAAGATAAAACGAAAACTGATGAAATTAGAAATGAAATTGTTGAATTAGATAAAGAAATAATTAAAGAACAGAACACAAATATGGTTGAAATAAAAGAAACAAATATTCCTGAAATAAAAGTTGAACCAAAAGGACAACGAGTACGACTATCCAAAAAACAAGAAGATGATGTAGATGAACTACTTAATTTGAAATCTCCGCAACAAATTGAAGAACCAGAAATAAAAGGTAAAAATACTGTGGGGTATTCTACTCCTAATGTAGTAAAATTTAAGGTAAAAAATGCAATCACATTGTGGTTTACGCCAAAGAATAACAGAATAATGTAAAAAAAACAATTATATTTTTCTAACATGTTTTCTTTTAATTTATTTTGGCGCCAAAAACGTATCACATGGTTTGTGACGTACGATGGGTTATTTCTAACAAATTTTCTACATATAACTGTCCTGCTAACAAGAAGCAGTTTTTTCATTGATGTCAACTGTTTTTTTTTAAATGATGAAAAAATTTTATATTCAGCAAAGTTTATTGTAGTCATCCAGGACAAGTTTTATTAATTGACGATTTTCACTCTGTGATTTTTAACTATTTATTTATTTATATTTTTTAAATGTCCGTCTTGTATGAATCTACGCTTATCCACACGTGTACTTTTTCCTTCAACTGGACCATTCTAGCCCTGAAGAAGACTATTGTATAGTCGAAACGTCGGCGTGAATAAATTTGTAATATTGACTGCTAGTCCGAAACTTTATTAATAAAATTCAATCTCGCTCTAATTGAATTAAGACAAAATCCAAATTTTATCATAAAATAATTAAAAAAAAAAAATAGTATATCCCATAAAATTTCAATTAAATTCGTTGCTTCATATAAGAATTGCATTATTATTTTATAGATGAAGATCCACTTCTTCACCCGATTGAAATCAAGAAACCTCCTATGCCCCAACAACCATCCGCAGATTTGGAACAATGGCTCGACGATATTCTCGATGATTAATAAACTGTTTTATATAAGAAAAAAAAAATATTTATTCTTGCATATAAATCACATTAGTATAAAAAACTTGTGTTAATTTTTAAAACACGTTAAAAACGTAAAAATATTTACAAAACAATACTTGAAAGTGATAAATAAATTAAAATTAAATAATAATGGGTAGATTGCTCGGTGCAGCTGCTAAGCGCGGGGTTATAAACGACGGGCTCTTCGAGCGAAGTCCTGGCCTTAGGGGAGTCTTCTGCGGGGTGCAGTTCACATTTCCCAAAACTTTTCTGGGAGTTCCATTAATTGTAATTTGAGGAACTTGTAAAGTTTTACCTCGAAGATTCTTTTCCGGGAAGAGGGAACTTCTACATGTTGATTTAGCTTCTAAACCATTCTGAAAAGAATAGTTATTTTTTATACAAGACAATAAAATTATATTTTACCGGAAAAGTGAATTATTTCCCGCGGTCAATAATTAAATTTTATCGTCGTATAAAATTATATTTTTTTCTGCAGCAGATTTCAAAAAATGAGAAATTATTATTATAAATTACAATTTTAAATTTCATATAAGTTGTGGCTCTATTCTGATAACGTTAATTTCACAATAATTGAAGTTGTTAACACAAACCGTCAAAGTTTATAATGTACTTAATTTAAATAATAATTGAATATATGGCAAAAACAACCATAGTACAATGAGTTACATACAGCTACATGTACAGGGTATCTCATTTTCGATGTTCTTTTAAGGTATCTCGGGTAATATTAATGATAGAGCAAAACGGTTTGCACATTTCCCAGAAATGTTTAATAGTCACCATAGGAAATTTAGATCTTCTTTTATTTCTGAGCTACAGGCAAAAACTCGTTTTTCGCTCATTTTGAAAATATCTCATATCTTATTTATTATAAAAGTTAGAGAAAAAATGTGTTCACAAAAATTTTACAGTTTTTTAAATAGAATAAAATGGCGTAATTAGATTTTTTGAAAACTTAAAAATTCTCGAGATATAACACAAACTTATGATTTTTTAACTGGGAACCTATGTTGAAAATAGTCTCGTCTTTTTGCTTATTTTATAAGCTTTGCAATGATATATAACAAGTCTACATTTTTTTGTTTTAAACTTGAATAAGAAATAATGATTAATTTATTGGGTTGAAAAAATTTAAAATTATTAAGAAACAAATGAAAAAATATATTACAGATCATCATTTGCATATTTCTAATAGTATTTGTTTCAGTTTTACTCACGTTTTCAATTTATTTACTTCAAAAGCATATTAAACCATCTTTTTTGGATTGTGTCAAAGCCAACTGTAACGTCGATAACTAGTAATTTAACTATTCCGAAAATAATTGGTTAAGAATAATTTTGAGAACAAATTAATAGATATTGAATCAAAATAAACAAATATGATTAGTAATAAATTTTTCCATTTGTTTCTTAATAATTTCCAATATTTTCACCTCAATAAATTAATAATTCGTCTTTTATTAATGTTTAAAACAAAAGAATGTAGACTTGTTATATATCATTGAAAAGCTTATAAAATAAGCAAAAAGACGAGACTATTTTCAACATAGGTTCCCATTTAAAAAATCATAAGTTTGTGTTATATCTCGAGAATTAGTAAGTTTTCAAAAAATCTAATTACGCCGTTTTATTCTATTTAAAAAACGGTAAAATTTTTGTAAAAACATTTTTTCTCTAACTTTTATAATAAATAAGATATGAGATATTTTCAAAATGAGCGAAAAACGAGTTTTTGCCTGTAGCTCAGAAACAAAAGAATATCGAAATTTCCTGTGGTGACTATTAAACATTTATGGGAAAGTTGACACTGGAATGTGCAAACGGTTTTGCTCTATCATTAATATTACCCGAGATACCTTAAAAAAACTACGAAAATGAGACACCCTGTACTTTGAAGGACGCAGATATATAATTTTCTAATATTTAAACCAGGTCCTGAATTATATTAAGTTACTGAAATCTATAAAAGTAAGGAAGCTGGAAGCCCATCCTTAAAATCTGCTACAGAAAAAAATACGCAAAAAAGTACAGTAATATTTGCTTATTACAAACCCGGTTATAGTGAACTTCCGGGCAAAACGAACTAATTTAAAGTACAAGTGCTACTGATTTTGATTATGACGAACCGTTGAGTTCATTGTAAGTGAACATTACTGTAATAACTTTTTGTAATTTACAAAGCATGCAAATTATTCCCACCCATAAAACAAAAATAAAAAAAAATCATCACTTACTTCAAAAATTTCGTAATTAGTGTCGTTAATTTTTTTGGTATGGGACCGCCTTTTGATTTTTTCTAGCCGACGCTTTCGGTCGATGGATATCTAGAAAAAATCAAAATTTAACTACTCTATACAATCTACAACTTCTACTTGGCAAACTTACAGCTTTGGAGGACGTAATTTTCGTAGAGGATTTTCTAACCGATACGTCAATTCTACTCCGTTTTGAAATTTCAATTGATGGC
Organism: Harpalus rubripes; assembly: GCA_963082715.1. Lineage (NCBI taxonomy): Eukaryota > Metazoa > Arthropoda > Insecta > Coleoptera > Carabidae > Harpalus > Harpalus rubripes. The sequence continues at coordinate 73,614,403 of OY720450.1, forward strand.
GTAAACAATTTACGTTTGCTGCATGATGAAATCGCTGTTCCATTTCTGTTCGCATGTAAAAGCGTCTTACTAGGAGTTGGAGTATGTTGTTCTCGCAATTTTTTCTTCACACTGAGTTTTTGTTTTTTATCTTTCTTGTGTTCTTGCCAAGATTCGCTGACTAATTCTTCGATTGATCTTCCGTAAATCAGGAAAGGTTTGCTATTATTTAGCTCATATTCTTTGACTAAATCTATGAGTTCATTTTCTATTTTAGGCAGTTGGACTGCGATAGATTTACGCTCTTTCTCTTCGTTAAGAAGTTGACAACCGCGGTTTTTAAAGCGGTTTGGTTGATTTGCTCGGTGTTCTAAGTCCAGCATTTTTTCCCAGAGTTGTTCGCGTTTGTTGAACATGTTAAATATTGCACTAAAATATTGTCATTAAAATAGTTACTGTAAGGTCTACATAAAAATACACCATTGGGATCTCGGAAACTATAGTAGATACGAAGTCGGTTAAATATGGACAAAGCTGCCCCATTAGTAGACAATTTTAAAGATTGTTTTTCCCGAAAAATTCATACGTCACTAGGTAAATGCAAAAATTAAAATTTTGTTGATTTTTACCTCTCGCCAAGAGTAGAGGTATTGAATTCATGCTAAAAATCGCATATCCAGATTTTAGTGAATAAGCACGTTTTAAGGTCCCTAGAATCCGATTATAACATTTTTACGATGATGTCCGTCTGTGTGTGTGGATGTTGGATCCACGATTTCTCAAATACTATAAGACATGACATTTTTAACTACGGATTCCTCAATCTAACAATAATGGGAAGAGTTGATTAAGTTTTGGTAACAATTGGACAACCGGAAGTAGTAGTTACAAGAAAAAAAATCATCTAAATATTATTTATCGAAAATTTATGTAAATACTTATATTAAAGAACGTTAAATTCTTTATTCGATAAATATAAATTCATTATTATATCTTCTATAGATTTAGAGATAAAGAAATGCATATAAAATAATTTGATGTAAAAATTCTCAGATCAAACTACTACAAGGCAAGAAATTCAGATATTTGTAATTGACACATAAATGTCACTGTCAAAAATATTTGCATGCCACTGTTAAAATTATTTGTACATTATGAAGATTATGAAAATAAAAAAAAAATTCAACAAAGCAAAATAATATACGTAAAAAAGAATATAAAAGGAATTTGCAAAAAAATGACGAATATAAAGGAAAAGAAAATTTCAGGATATTGAATATAAAGAAAATGTATGTTTATACATAATTTATATTAAAATATCCCATAGATTTTGCAAATATATGTGAGAATTATTTTGTAGTGAGACATGAATATATGTATTTGTATTTATTTTTTTATTTTTTTTGTTTTATGCGTACAATCAGGTAAAGTGCAGGTAAAATATCTGGCGAGAGGTTATGTGCTGGCCACATCAGATTTTTATATTTACAAATAACTTATAAATATGAAATAATATGGAATTTTGGTTTGTACTGTTTAGGACAATTTTTTTATTTTCTTTTTTATCACTGTTAGATTTTGAGTTATAAAGGCATATTGGAAAGTTACATCACTGAAAAGAGAATTTTTTAAGCTTTCCAGCGATGTATAACTTATTGATGTTCATTTGTTTCAAACAGAAAATGTAACAAATATTAATATTACAGGGTAAAAAGAATGATTATGTCAATGAAGCAGATGAAATAATCAGTTAGGAATTGTTATCTGTTATTTTTATGTCTATTTTCTTAATTTTCACTAACATTTTTTACTTTTTCAGCTCTGAAATACTTTTCAAATTTCGTTTTTCATGTGGACATCGCCATAGTAGTAAACTAGAAAATTAAATGAAAATAAACAAATGATAATCTTTAATATGTTTTCATTTGTTTCATTGTCACAATCATTTTTTTACACTATAATAGCTATTTGTGTATTGAGAGCGCAAAATGGGCCATTGTCGATTGAGAGGTTGTTGCCGCGCGACGCAGGAGCGAGGCATTCTCTCGAAATCGACAATGTCCATTTGCGCTCGAAACACACACAAGATTTTTTCTACAGTCGCCACAATGGGGTCCTCCAGCATAACAAAAATTTATTTTTTATTTATTTTTACTTATCGGTATTTTCCATTCTTCTTGAGCTATTGCTTCAATCTAGTCTAAACATTTTATACTTTCGTTTTTGTAAATGAATGCCCTATTTTATTTTCACAGCGGCATTTTGTTTGGTTATGTAAGTGGGTAATGTGTAACTACAGTGTCATTAATTCCTGACTAAACGTTTCCATTAAGAATGTAGCCAAGTAACATTTCTCAACATTGTATAGTTAGAAATTTGAGGAGCGAGCGTTTTTTCTACTTTGTCGCTCTAGAGCGGCAAAGTGACATTTTGCGTTGACAAAAGAGAGCGCAAATGGCTACTTTGTATATAGACTGTAGAAAAAATAATTATTTGTTGCATTTTTCGTGTTTGATACAAATGAATATTAAGTTTTACGTCGTGGAAACCTAAAAAAAAATTCTTTTCCATGACGTAACTTTCTAATTCGGCGTCCATATAAAATTCATAACTTTGACCTCGTAACTCAAAATCTAACAGTTATAGAAAGATTTGAACCTCGTCATTAAAAAGAAAATAAGTGTCCGAAAAACTGCAAATAAAATTTCGCATTATTTATTATTTCATATTTAGAAATTATTTGTAAAAATAAAAATCAGCAAAATTTGAATTTTTGCATTAATCTAGTGATCTATTAATTTTTTGGGACAACTTTTCCCTAATTTAACCGGCATCGTATTTTTTATAGTTTCCGAGATCCCAATGGTGAGCTTCGAAAAACAGACAAACAATGTACTTACATGTTTCTTTCGAAATATTTTTTAATTTTTTCGACTTGGAGTTCATGAAGAGTCAAAAGATCTTCAGTGTAGCAATCTGAATGAAAATGAATAAATTCCTCTTGCTGTTCCTGAGAATAATAACATTTGCTCCACCAATTAACTAATTCTTGACGAAGTTTATCCACAAACAACTTAATATTTGCTTTTTTTCTTTCTTCAAGTCTGTGCAACTCCTCTTTTAATTCGATGAGTGTTACAACACTGTTTCCCTGATGTGCTTCTAAGAAAGCGCTTCTGACTTGAGGGCTTTCTTCGAGACGTTCCCATAAATTGGAGATACGTTCGCGCAGATCTGCGATCTTGATTTTCGTTTCTTGTAGTTGTGTTTCCAACGATTTGTGGAATTCTCGAAGTTGGACCATGTTTTCATCGGTGACTTTAAATGAAGAGTCTTCACAAACTACGACTCTTCTTTCGAAGTCTAAGCTGGGTTTTATTTTTAATTCGTCCATTATAGTGATGATTCGGCCTTTGAGTTTTAGGAATTCTTCTTCCCGCCTAAATTTTACATCTGATAATTCCTCCAAATAATTTTGGAATTCTCTTATTTCTTGTTTTGTAGGTAACGGAGATAAGGCTAACTCTTTAGTTTCTTTCCCTAAAGAATAGCATAAAACCTTCTGTTGTGCAATGAGACTGTTTATCTCTGCAACCTTTTCTTGATATATATCTTTATATTTTTGCAATTTGTTTTGCATGTATTCTTTAGTTTTATATAATGGAACATTTTCATAACTTTCTAGAGAAATGTCTAATCGCAAATCACGTCTAAGAGAGCATAGTTCTTTGCCAAGTAACTCAATTTGTTCTAGTAAAGAAGCTTTGCTAGAATCCGCCTCTGTGATCATATCACTATATAAATCATTTACATATCCAAAGAACATTTGATGACGTTGTTCTCTGATTTCATCGTCCAAACCAATTTCATCCCAAACATCATCAAGTTTCTTTAAAGTTAATATTGTTTTCTCATTCAATTTTTTTGCCAAATCCAAACTGCATAAATACGTAAAAATTAGCTCAAGTCATTATTGATTAAAGTTGGAGAAATTACCGGGAACTGCAGGCAAACAATTTTTATTGGATTAAACGTCGGTTTAATGTAATAATGATACTTTAACCACACATTGAGAATGAGGAAAGCTATTTCAGCTGAAGAACGATTAGTTGTAACATTGAAAATAATAAAAGAAACTATTATTTTCGTATTTTGGAATGATTTTCCTTTGATTTTCCATAAACACGACAATAATCGATACAATTCAATAAGTTCTGTTACGAATTCCGTTTGGTTATTTCGCGCTAACATGTTAAATCGTACAAACTGCCCAAAGATGCGAAATTTACCAACTAGTTAGAAGAGACTGACAATCAGACAGAACTGCGGATTTTGCAACATAAACGTATGTGTTTTGTATTTTGTATAATCTGCAGGTCCAGACCTGTCGACGGCTGGACGGCGGCCTGCGTGTGTATTGTAACATTTTAATTGACGATCTGGATAATTGCAGACCAACTGTACGTTAATAGGCACCTTTATTCAATAAAAGTGTTTGACTGCAGTTTCGAATAATTTTTTCAACTTTTATCAACTTAAAAACAGTCGACAATCGTATCCATCTATTTATTATAATTAAATAGTATACTTACACTTTATCAGACATTTTGCACTTAATTTTAAACTATCTACTTTTAAATATAGCACTAAAACTTAGAAAACAGACACACTACATTTATTCTACAGGTTCTACAAGTACAAAAACGTTATGTTATATTCAAAACTACATGCTGCAATGTTATTGGTTGCATGGGCAGAACTTGACGAAAGCTGATTGGTTAATTCAGCAACTGTTTTCATGACCAACTTTCAAGTTTTACATATTTAAAAATAAAAATAATTAATTTTGTTGTATTCATTTTATTGATTATTTATTAATTTATATTAAAATCTGAATAAAAACGATTTATTTATTATATTTTGATATAAAAATAAGAAATTGGCACACCTGTTAATAAAGCTAAAGCATCACGGGATAAACTTGTCAGCTGACTTTCGATCGTATAGACAAGACACAACAAGAAAAAATGTCAGGAAAAGAAAGACTACCTATTTTCCCTTCCAGAGGGTACGTATTAAATACATTTTCAAGTAATTTCATCGTTTCATAGCCCATTTGTTAAACATATGTCATATTGTTGTTAATAATTTACATATGATAAAAGGGAGTGACCAACTGATTGTCAATAAAACATTTCAGAGCTCAAATGTTGATGAAATCCCGTTTAAAAGGAGCACAAAAGGGCCACAGTTTACTGAAGAAAAAAGCAGATGCCCTACAGATGAGATTCCGTATGATTTTAGGCAAAATTATTGAGGTCAGATACAAAAAAACCCTCCCTTATTTTTCAATAACTAATATATTTCACAGACCAAAACCCTTATGGGAGAAGTGATGAAAGAGGCAGCTTTCTCTCTCGCTGAAGCCAAATTCGCAACCGGTGAATTCAACCAAGTCGTTCTACAAAACGTAACTAAAGCTCAAATTAAAATCCGCACCAAGAAAGACAACGTAGCTGGTGTAACTCTTCCCGTTTTTGAAAGCTATCAAGACGGTTCAGACACGTACGAGCTTGCTGGTTTAGCTAGGGGTGGACAGCAGCTTGCAAAGTTGAAGAAGAATTACCAAAGTGCTATTAAATTGTTGGTAGAGTTAGCTTCATTGCAAACTTCGTTCGTTACGTTGGATGAAGTTATCAAGGTCACGAATAGGAGGGTTAACGCTATTGAGCATGGTAAGAAAAAAATATTTTATTTTTTTGAAATATACTTGTATTATAAATCTAAAATTTTGAGTTTTTTTTAATTTAATTTGAGCGACATATGAATTTTTAAATTATTACTTGGAATTTTGAATTTTATCGGATGTGACGTAGGATGAGCTGATGACATTTAAGAAATATATAGAAATAAAAAAACTTGTGCACACAAAATGTTATAAAACTAACTCGAACAGTACAATTGACATCGCGTCAATGGCAGAAAAACTGTTTCCTGTAAACAGAATAGTTATATGTACAAAATTTGTTAGGAATTTCATCAGTCACTCGTAGGTCACAAACTACGTGATGCTTTTTTAGCGCTAAAATAAACTACAAGAAAACTCATGTTAAAAAAAATAATTTTGATTTTTTTTCATTATACGGTTATTGTTTAGCATAATCCACAATGTTATAACATTTTTACTTTAAATTTTACTACATTAGAATATCCCACTCGGATTGCACAAAAGTTTTGACTTCATTTACAACCTTAATCAGTAAATATGTCTGAGAATTCGTATAATATAAAATATTTCTGTATAAGATGTTTATACATTGCTCAAGACAATGGGGAGTAGTTATGTTCAAATGTAATGATTTTTCCACATTACTTGCAATAATATACATGCAATATTACTATTAATGCAATAAAAGTAATAAAATATAGCGTATTTTTTTGTACAAACGATACTAAATTTGTCGTTAGTTAAATCGCCCGCAATATGATGACGTATGCAGCATCTTTGATTCGCCGTAGTTGTCCGCTACGAGCGCTAGTTAAGACTGAAAACATGAACGTGTGTCTTCGATATTATATATTGAAACGTCAAATTTAATGTCAAATCGCAAATTCTTTTATTTTAAAAATGTAAATGTAAAACTTAGAAAATACGATAAACACAGAAATTAAGTTGTCAAGTATCAAATGTATACATAAGCAGGTGTCGTGTTTTGCGTCTGTCTCTTTCTATGAAGCACGTTTTGGGCACGTATGTCGAGACCTAATTCGCACATAGTTGATATTATGTACGCCGTAATGGCGGGAAGAAAATATTGCAAAAGTTTAACATTTTTTTCTCCGGCATTTTAATTTTTTTTACATAATATAAAAAACAAAAATTGGAAAACTCCCCCATTAAAGGGTATTTTTTTTTGTTGATAACTTTTTTCCTTAATACAGGATTCATATGAAATTTAAATTACAGATACCTTAAAGCTTTATTTTAATAATTTTATTAATTTCAAATTGCTATTAATACATTTGATACTGATTGCCTAGCCTAGATCATGTAAACTAAACTAGGTACCAAAAATGAACTAAAAATGGCACACTTATTTAATTTTTGTTACTTTTATCTCTTTTAAGAGAGTTAAATATAGCTCTTATATCGTGTATTACCCCCGTAGGCATCTAATTTAGCTTAGTGCGTAGTAAAATTAAGGTCTGGACTACTTGCTAGCCATTGCATCTTTTCAATATTATTGACTACATTTATCTCAATAATTCAAGCGGCTTCAAGTACATTATGACTTGAAAAATCCTATTGGTTTATCTCAGCGGATTGAAAATAGGATTGAGTTATTTTCAATCTACTTTAAATTCGTATCGACTAAAAAAAGATAGTTAAATACTCGATTATGCAGACAGACAAGGAGAGATATACGATCTAATTTCATCCTGGATATATAACCCTAAAATCTAAAAATTGTCATGTTATTTATTTTCTCTTTCAAAAACATTTATTTCTTCATCACTCCAAATATTTCGTTTTTCGACAATTTTACTAAGTTTTATGTCGCGACTTTTATAAAATGCGGTAAAATGCAAACAACCAACTAACGATATGAATTTAGTAACACTGCAATATATTGCGGATGTGCGCATGCGTAGTTCCATTATTTGAAGCTTCGCTGTTTATTTCGATAGAAGTCAAGCCGCTTCGGAAGTCCAAGCCTGTTATTTTATAACCGACTTGACATTTTCAAGCTGCTTCAAATATTAATCTCGATCGTTTATTTCGAAGATTGAATAGGGATTTACTAAATTCAAGCGGCTTCAAACGTCGAGATAAACGTAGTCATTGTCTGAAAGATATTATGTGACTAGTCTAGCTAGGTGAATGCTGAGGGCTCCATCTTGCACCAGTATACAATTTTCAAGTTTATTTCGTTACAAGAAGCAAGTGGTTGAAGATTGAAGATTAACATTTAACACTTCATCTACGTAGTGCCGTTCCATATAATGGAAAGTTCGATTTTATTTCTGGTCGACATTCATAACTGAACCACCTCCAAATGAAACACGTGACTGCGTATTGCATTGGCTTTAACGCCACTATTTCTTCTCCAATCTCTAAGACGTCCATCTTGCGAGTGTATATTGAATTTCGATTCGTCAGTAAAGAGTTAGCCCCACACTGTCTCAGTTGCTATCCTTGATGTTACTGAGCAAACATAATTCGAGCTCTTTTATAAATCATATTTAAAAAAGGTATTTTAACAGGCATCCTGGAAGATTAGTGTCCTTTAGGAAGTATATTTTGTATAGTTTGATCAGAAATTCTGTTACCAGTTGTACAAGAGAGCTCATTTTGTAGCTCTTGAGCTGTAATGGAGCTCTTACATGAGGCCTGATATCTTAAAAATCGGTCTTCATTGGCTGTTCTTGCCCTTCCTCCAATACGTCTAGTTGGTATCTCTTCCATGCCCTCCAGATAACTGCTTGAGAAATTCCTAGACGTCGAGATGTATATTTCGGTGCTTGGAGCAAAATGCAACTTGAGTTAAATGTCTTCTGTAGCCTTTGTTTTGATTAGTAGCTTAAAATTTTACCGATACTTGTATACTTTAGTATAGCGTTTCTTAACCTTATCAAGACGCGACCCAAATTTAACTATTTTATTTGTTTCGCGACCCACTACATAGAATAGCTATTTGTGTATTAAGAGCGCAAAATGGGACATTGTCGATTGAGAGGTTGTTGACGCGCGACGCAGGAGCGCGGCATTCTCTCGAAAAACAATGTCCATTTGCGCTCGAAACACACACAAGATTTTTCTAAAGTGCTCCACCATAACAAAAAAAAAAAAAATGTGCACTTTGTACTTACAGTACAATTCAATAGTTTTGAGGTGAAGATAGGAACGTATTCAAATATGACTTCAAGATTGTTGTTTTGGCTTTCGTTTTTACAAAAAATTAATGCTAATTTTGTAATAAGTTTTTGTATAATTTATTTGTTTCATGTACATTAAACTATACTCTATCCGTTTTAACTATAGAGCGTTGGGTTGGGTGAGATAGGGCCTACGATTCTAGCTCTCTGATTGGTTCAAACGTGAACCGAGTTTACACGGTAAAATAATTGACGCGAAATTTAAATTTGCTTGACAACTGTATCAATTATTTTGACGTCTGACATAAAATAAATAAAAGTCAACAAAGTCAATAGTACACGATTTATTACATGTTATTAATTTCTGTTCAGTTCTGTTTGTTAAGTATGTTATTGTTCTTTTCGTTTATATAATTTTCGTAGTGTTTCGGAGTTATATTTCATATTACACAGTTTACGTTGTTTTTTTAGTTAGTAGTTCGTTAGTATTGTTATTGTTCTCTTCGTTAATATTATGGATAAAAATAGATAGATATGTACGTACAAGACAAAATTACTGAAAAAAATGTCATAAAGAATTTTTTAAATCCATGAATGGCGCCAAAATTTGAATTCGTTATTTAATACATGTAAAAACGGCCGCGCTCGAAACGCCATCTAGTCTATAGTTAAAACAGATAGAGTATAGTGCACTGGAAAAGTGGATGTCCATTGGGAGCGTTCACGCCAAACTTTTGCAGGTGGCAGCACAACTGTCACACAATTTATTTTCTATTTAATTTTAATTTATGGTTATTTTCCATTCTTCTTGAGCTATTGCTTCAATCTAATTTAATCATTTTATACTTTTGTTTTGGTAAATAAATGCCCTATTTTATTTTCACAGCAGTGCGGCATTTTGTTTGGTTATGTAATATACTGACAGAGCAGTTATATGTCAGATTGACTTGTGAAGGTGGTAAATGTGTAACTACAGTGCCATTAGTTCCTGACTAAACGTTTCTATGAAAAATGTAGACAAGTGACATTTGGACATTTCTCAACATTGTGTAGTTAGAAATTTGGACAGCGAGCGTTTTTTTACTTTGTCGCGCATGACCGGCAAAGTGACATTTTGCGTTGACAAAAGAGAGTGCAAATGGCTACTTTGTATATAGACTGTAGAAAAAATTATTTAAAAAATAAAAACACGTCTTATTATAAACATTAATCTATTTATGAAAATAAGAAAACGAATTTGTACGAATATACCTACTAATAATATAAATTTAACACCAAAATAAGACAAACAAATTCAAATAAAACGAAACTTGTTACATTTTGGTAAATACATGAATTTGATTCAATTATATGTCTCTATTCTGAACAAATCTGTAAGTCTTACAGATCTGTAAATATAAATAATGAACGAAAGCTGCCACTTTTATATATAATTTTATATTAATCAGTAAAAATAGATGCGTTTTTTACAGATTTACAGATCTGTAAAACTTACAGATTTGTTTAGAGTTGGCTTATTAATCTTGTTCGATAGTCAAATGTCCGAGACGTAAATATTACCTTCCCCATATTTGTCCAATTTGACTTTCGAACATGATTGAAAATGCATTTCTGAATAGTTTACGCGACCCACGCACATCCCTTCGCGACCCATAGGTTAAGAAACGCTGCTTTAGTAAATACGTAACAAAATAACGAAATAATCTAAATTTCATTCTTGTTTTCAAATGTTTTGATTAATACCAATATGACCCTTTAATTGTTTTGAGCAGTGTATTTAAATTTAATTTTCTTTTCTTTAGTGATTATTCCACGTATTGAAAAAACCCTCGAATACATTATCTCCGAGCTAGACGAATTAGAAAGAGAAGAATTCTACCGTTTGAAGAAAATTCAAGACAAGAAACGCATCATCAAACAAAAAGCCGAAGCCAGGAAAGCACAACTTATTGCCACTGGTCAAGATTTCGGCAACAGCGGTAACATGCTGGATGACGGCGATGATGATTTGTTGTTTTAAGTTGCTCCCTGTGATTTGCACATCAAACTGTAAATACGTGTTTAAATGTAAATCATTCCTCATTTACTCTGTTGTGTATATTGTCAGATGTATTTAATAATAAAACACTTTAGAAAGATTAGCCTGTGGGTTGAGGCAATGCTTATTATAGGAATGAAATTCCATGCAGAAATTTTACTTGATTAGACTTATTGTTAATATTGGAAATAAAGAAGTATTATTTGAATTTTGTGTTTTGTTTTCGCCTTTATTCTTTGCATACCAATTTTTATTTCTTGTCTGTCAGGTTATCACTGGGACCAGAGCCGAATTTATAGTAGCGGAAACCCCCCTTCCATAAAATAATTTGCTGATACCCTGTTGAGTTATGCCCCCCAAAACTCATATACACCCACTTTTGGGTAAAATTTTCAAAAAACTATTTTACACATTTAAATGCGCTGATTTTAAATTTAATATATCTTTTAGTATGTCAAAATTTTTCATTTTTGGGCAATAACCCAAAATTGGGGAAGAACAGGATGAACCGAGCGTTGAAGTAAAACAAGCGAGATATGAATTTTTAAAGTTCAGAATTTGGCGAGTGACGTAGTATGTCCTCACCAGTGGTCGACAAACTGTTAGTTCTTAGAGGGTACAAATTTTTCATGTTTGCATAGCTGAAATATTTTTAAATATAAACATAATAATTATATTCATGAAAAAAGCATAAAAAACAAATAAAATGCATTTTTTCCTAATAAATTATAGAACATTGAAACAGTTTGACCATTGTTTGACAATATTGTGACAAACTATGGCGGCGGGTGGCGCCAGTGTTCATCCATTGATGATTTCACGGTGGGCGGGCGTACGACGCGACAATCTCACTTTTAAAATCAGACAACGAATCAAAATGCTTAGGAGATTATACGTCATCCAAATTATTAATCGACTTCAATCGCTTGTAGTTTGCGAACTAATTAATATTTAAGCAAAATTTCACTAATACTTATTAAATTACGTATATTTTCGCATTAAAATTTGACTATGGTATAATATTAGACGGTTTCGTAAAGTCAGTCGGAGCTATCCAAATCCGACGGATTTGTTCGATAACGCCACAGATGTATCAGATATCAGATGAATCCGATTAACGAAGCTTTTACGAACGCGTCAGATCTGTACATGATTTAACGTTAAACTCTGAGGTTATAGAAGAAGTTTAACGTGTTAAAATGGATAAGAAACGAGCTTGTTTCTGCAATTGTACAAAATTTTATATACGACGACTTAAGTGAGGCTGAAAGGCCACTTGTTTACATTATTTCGATCAGAAATTGTTTCATGTTTAAAATTTTAAATTAGCGCGCGTAATCCATACTTATCCTACACATGGATCAGGGTTGAAAATTTTTGATCGGATCGCTCAGTATATCTATTTTCTATAGATCGCTCGGTCTGACTGATCGGAGTGAGTTTACGGTTGACTTTGCAAACGCTTCAGAGTAGATCGGATCAATCCGATCGACGTTACGAAAATGCCTAAATATAAGTACACAATTTCTAGAACAAACTTAATGAAAATAACCAAAAATCTAAGATCCCTTGCAATTTTGGTCATTTTTAGATATTTCAATTTTTTGGCTACGTAAAATGAGCTAATGGGACAAACTTTGTACAATGTTGAATGTTGAAGTCGTCAGGCTCATATCTCGACCTATTTTTGGGTTAAAATTTTAAATATAAATCTGAAGAACGCAAGAGATATCGACCTGCGGTTTTTAAATTTAGAATTAAAGTGTTGAGATACGAGCTAAATGTAATTTTGATTATCTTTTTAATCTTAGAGAAAATTCGTTTACGTACTTGGGTTTTATAACCTGACTGGGACAAAGGCTGGGCGTATTTATAATAATTTTTTTTTTTCACTTGGCATCTTCAACGTTATTCGGGACTTTTTTGCCTGAAGGTACTAACTATACCTAAGTGTATTCAAGACTGAAATTAACCCGTAGCCACCAAGCGGCAAACTTGCGAACCCTCCGAATTGGTAATGGCATCGAATCACGCCTCTGTCTAACTAAGTCGGCCATCTTAAATGAACGCAGTGCCTCTATAGGACTTTCAGTCGCCAATAGCGAAATGTTGTATTCGTACAGCTGTTTTTTCATTGCTTCACTAAAATCACCAATGTTCGACTCCCTTTAATCATAGATTAATGTTTTAATCGAAAATTTGCTCTATAAAGAGTGGAAACCACATCAAAATATGTCCAGTAGTCCTTAAATTCAGCGCCAACAGACAAAAAAAACCATGAACTTTATTTTACATTATACAGACAGGAGAAACTATATTTTAGATAATATACCAGTTGTGTGTAGTGAGTAAGTGAGTGAAGTGAGATATAAACTAGATCACAACTAGATCCCTAACTATTGTTCTCCGTGAAGGGTTGATTGTTAAATAATAGAATCTAATATGTCATTGTCTAGTATCCGTTGTCTCTTTCACCGCATCAAGTGACATTTGACAAAGCGCAAACTCCAGCAAGACTTTTGATCTCTGATTAAGAATTCAGAACCGGCATTCAGGCAAAATCACTCTCAAATTTTAATGTACAGATATAAACTAATATAAGAAAATAACTTACCAATATATGTACCTTATTCGCATGGTTACATTTTTTAAATGAAGGCAGCAATATAAGTAGTTTTTCTTCTTTCAAATATTTTTTCTTGGGGGTTGGAAAAATTGTTGAAATCTGTAACCAAAAGTATGAATATGAATACATCTTATTTCATTCGATGACATTTGATTGTTTAAAAAGCATACTAGATAATAATATACAACTTTTTACCTTCCGCTATCTTTAGTAAGGGAGGTATAGGCTTGGTATAGGGATCGTGCTAAAAATCGCATATCGAGATTTTGGTAAATGACCACGTTTTAAGGTCCCTAGAATCCGCTCTAACTCAAATACTATTATTCGTACAAATTTTAAACCTTGTATTTCGACATTGTTCTAATATGGAAAGAACCCATTAGATTTTGGTGCAAATCGTATAATCGGAAATGGTTTTTTACTTGAAGCTCAAAATAGTTTTTCTTCGAAAAATACAATGTTATACATAAATAAATAAATAAATATATCATCATGGCATATTACCCATTGCTGGGTGTGCCAATCTGCTTTGTACGCAGATTTCGGTAATGATGATGACATATTTGTACCGTGCGGGCGTTTACGAGGCGTCACCTCACGGGCACTCATTGCTGGCGTGGAGAGTGTACCACAAGGGTCAATTTTGTGCCATTTAAAATTCGAAATATTAGGCGTCGGTCGGGATCGAACCCGGTTCCCCAGATTCGCGACCTGACATTCAGGCACGCAGCCACGAGACCCCATTATTAATGTTATTGTTTCGAGATTTATGTTATTATAAAAATTAAAGATTATTAAATATTCTACAGGATTGCATTAATACTTTTTCTATAAATTTATAAAATTATCTATTATTCAAATCCTGGAGCCTACGCTTTAAATAAACAGAAAATACAACTCCTTGGTTAAACAATTCATATCTCAAATGCATGTAACCCAATGTAACCGACAGATAAATGTCACTGTCAAAGACCTAATAATTTCAAATTAATAATAGTAACGTTTTAAAAAGAAAATAGCAAATAGAACCATAGGAATTGAACTTAATACAGTTTCCAACAGAACTAAATATGTTAGTATGTATATTTAAATGAATAAAAATCAAATGGCGGGAGGTATAGTGTTGGCCACATCAGTTTTTTACCTCTCGCTAAGAGAGGTATTGTATTCATGCTAAAAATCGCATATCCAGATTTTAATGAATAAGCACGTTTTAAGGTCCCTAGTATCCGATTATAACATTTTTACGATGATGTCCGTATGTGTGTGTGTGTGTGGGGATGTGTGTGTGTGTGTGTGGATGTTGGATTCACTATATCTCAAATACTATGAGACTTAAGACATTTTTAACTACGGATTCCTCAATCTAACAATAATGGGAAGAGTCCAGTCAGTTTTGGTAACAATTGGACAACCGGAAGTAGTAGTTACAAGAAAAAAATCGTCTAAATATTATTTATCGAAAATTTATGTAAATACTTATATTAAAGAACGTTAAATTCTTTATTCGATAAATATAAATTCATTATTATAGCTTCTATAGATATAGAGATAAAGTAAGGCATATAAAATAATTTGATGTAAAAAATCTCAGATCAAACAAGGCAAGAAATTCAAATGTTTGTAATTGACACATAAATGTCACTGTCAAAAATATTTGTATGCCTCTGTCAACAATATTTGTATATTATTATGAAGATTATGAAAATAAAAAAAAGTCAACAACGCAAAAGAATACGTAAAAAAGAATATAAAAGGAATTTGCGAAAAAATGACGAATATAAAGAAAAAGAAAAGGAAAGTAGAAAAAGAAAATTTCAGGATATTGAATATAAAGAAAATGTAAGTATTGTACATAATTTATTTTAAAATATCCCATAGATTTTGCAAATATATGTGAGAATTATTTTGTAGTGAGACATGAATATATGTATTTGTATTTAAAAATATTTTTCGTTTAATGCGTACAACCAGGTAAAATATCTGGCGAGAGGTTATGTGTTGGCCACATCAGATTTTTTCTTCTACAGGTGTCTCAAAACTGACCCCAGACATTTTGGGATTTGACTCAGGGGGCTGAAACAAATCGCAAACGGGGTATGAGACCAAATTTTGATTTTCACACGATACTAGACAAAAAAAATATCATCTCGTATATCATCACGGCATATTACCCATTGCTGGGTGTGCCAATCTGATTTGTACGCAATTTTGTGCCATTTAAAATTCGAAATATTTGGCGTCGGTCGGGATCGAATCCGGTTCCCCAAATTCGCGACCAGACACTCAGGCATGCGGCCACGAGACCCCATTTTGCTCCGGAGCAAAAGTAGCAAACGCTCAATTTTCGCATGACGTCATTTCCGTTTAAAAAATCTAATAGAAATAATAAATATATAAATTTAAATGATAATCGCAAATAATTAAAATAATAGAAAATGGAGTAATATATTTTTACTGAGTATCCTTTATAATTAATAGTCTGAAGTATCTTCGAAAATAATTTAACGCAAACGGATCGAACAGAAAATAGTATATTAAAGAACGTGTTTTATAAGACATGTTTTTTTCGCACGCGTCAAAATTTAGAAAACGAGCGTTAGCGAGTTTTCTAATTGACAAGTGCGAAAGAAAGTCTTATGAATTGAGTTCTTTATACTATTTTTTATATTTTGCGCCTTCTACAATAACATTTACTTACTCAATTTGTGATTATATTTGTAACCATTTGTACATTTTCATGTAAATAATCTTCCCTAAATAAAAAAAATAATAATAATTTCGACATTATATTATTAAAATGAATTGTCAATTAACTAAAAATAAATTAGGTAAAAATCGGTTAAAGAAACGTCATCTAGTACCAACCGTCTAAAACAAAAAATTGCGTATCGACATGAAGGTCATTATGAACGCAAAATATAAAAATAATTTTTAGTAACTTAAATTATTACCGCGGCGATTGGCAGTGAATCGCAAAACGCAGCGACAATTACCGCCGCGTTTTGCGGTAAAACGCAGCATAGCGGAACGAACAAACCTATTATAAAATTACCAAGTTTCATAAGGTCTGTTATATAATCAAAAATATTGCCTTATGAAACTTGTTTCTCAGATTGTTCTTTGTTAAAAAGTTATTTATTGATAAAAAATAAATATTAACATAAACTTTATCTCTCTAAAATTTAGATATGAAACAAAATATGAACAATATATCATATATTGTTCATATTTTGTTTCATATCTAAATTTTAGAGCGCGGGTTATTAAAATAAAAAATCTTAGGAAATGTTTCAAGTTTTAATAATATATTATCCTATACAGAGATGAGAGAAATCTAGCTAAATTAACAATCGGGGACTCAATATAATATGCAATCTTGTCTTGATAATAACGGTAATAATACATTTTTGCGTAATAAAAATAAATTTGACTGCACTATTTAATCCAGTAATATCAGAATATTATCATTCTTGGAAAAAGTAGTAGGGGAGGCAGATATTTCAGATATTTAAGTCAAAACTAATAGAATAAGATCAGAATGTTTTTATAAGTGCAGACGAAAAGATGTAACAAATGAATAAAAAAATATATTAAGAGGAAAGTAAAATATTATTTTTGTGATATAAACGATGTTTTTTGGCTTATCTTTCAAACGTCTTGGGTATGGGTTAGATAAGTTACCACACAGACGGATACGACGGGTGTCTATATAAATTCTTACACCAGTCATTATTACATTCATTTAAGTTAGTATCCGGTACGATAGTATTATGTTGGTTACACTTTTCAAATTTCATCCACTACATGTTCTTTTTACATATTAAGGTGAGTTCAGGGAAGTGTGCATTACTTTTTTAAAAATTTGATTTTATGGTTCATTTTATTTTTCAAATTCTAGAATAGACTCCGAAAGCGTGACGTCAAAATCGAGCGGGAATTACAAAACATGAAATATTCTTGAAATACGTAGTCGGTTTGTAAGTGCAGCCGTAGTGAAAAATAAACATAACCAAACCTAAGTACGCACCCAGATGACAATGGGGTCCGGTACTCATTTTTCAATTTATTTTTTCTGAAATTTAATAAAATGATGAATTTTAGCTTTTGTTATACTTTCCAAATGTGTATAGTTTTTGAATATAATTTTTTAAATTTAATTAATTTTGTGTGACGTCATATCTGCAATTTTACTTCGCCTACTGACTAAAGTTGTTTATATCTGTCAATGTCATTAATTTTGCCAAAAATTGATGTCAAGAAGGGTTAACTAGTGACAGCTGTCACTTTCAGAAAACTATAGTTGTACCTTGTCAAAGGAAAAATCTGTTGGTATAAAGATTTTAAATAAATATATTTTATTTTAATAAAAATGATAAATGTTTCATACATTTTTATGTAAAATAGAACTACATATAAATATATGGATTTTATTTTCACAAGTTATGAATAATAAAAATTATAATCTTTTCGCTTGGTATACTGATTCAAAAATACAGTTGTGACGTCATATCGTTATAGTGCTAATCGTTTTTATTAAAATTGCGAATGAAAAGTTTTATATTTCAAAATTATTTTGGTACAAAATCATTTAAAATTAGTCATATTTTCATAATATGACAAAATATATAAGTACAACATTTTTTTTAGTATTGGACCCCATTATTTAAATTGCCCGGTAATCTTGTTTGTTCACCGCGGCCACACTTACAAACCGGATACATATTTCAAGAATATTTTATGTTTTGTAATTCCCGCTCGATTTTGACGTCACGCTTACGAAGACAAAAGGGGGCGTGTTGTGATCACAAAATGAAAGAGTGGGGATAACGAATAACGAACAAAAAAACGTAATTCTTCTTGATCATTTTCAATTTGTTCAATTTTATCACGAATCACAGTCCGAACGAAAGCGGCTCTTTAGTTCACATTATTTTTAAAGGATTTGGTAATTAAGTATTTGAATTTTAAGATTGTTTACGAAACTTATTTGTGAATAATAGTTATTTATGTATTAAGGGCATAATCAAAAGATTGTAGCATGGGGGAATGTTTAAAGCTCGACGCGTAGCGGAGAGCTTTAATTTTCCCGAGTGCTATAATCTTGATTATGCCCGTGGTACATACGTTTTATTTTATTTTGGTTCTCGAAATTCGAGGATTCAATGGGTATATATTCGGTATCGTTGTGCTGGCCGTGAATTTTAAGTATGCTGTGGTTTCTAGATATATTGTTTGTTTATAACAAATTTTAATTTAGTGTAATTTATCGAATTTATTATGTTATCTGACATTTATCTAAAAACGACAATTTTGACGTTTGAATAGCTGTTGCTTGGCAACTTTATAAGCTCTCGGGCGATAAAAGCCAAATTGCGCCCGTTTTTGAAGGCGGATAAACAAGTTTATGATTCCAAAATAAAATAAAAGAATATATGGCCCGTATTACAACCGCACTTTTATAATAAAGGCTCTTTTATGAAGCGCGCTTTTACATTATATTAATCTGATGAGGAGTGTACTCCATAAAAGCGTTTTTATTATAAAAGTGTGCTCGTAATACGGGCAGAAATTTCTTTCAAATTTATATCAAAAACAATTCTACATTTCAAGTAGCACAAAATAACTCCTGTGGTGCTCTCTCCGTCGCAGCTTTTTGAGAGCTCTAGAAATGAGATCTGGTAATCGCCTAACCTGGGGCCTAACGGTAGAGATTTCGGTTCCTATTTTCACCTCTTGACATAGCCCTATTTCGATTTTTTAAATATTATTTTATTTTATGATAAGACAAGACTAGGTTTCATATTATTGTAAATGAAACTTATAAAGTTTGAAATAAGTGCTATTTACAATTTTATTTTTTTTAATTCTGTAATTTTTAATATCAAAGTTGACATTTGACAGGTAAAGTAGCCTATTTTTTTATTTTTTCGAAAAAAATAATACCAGAGAGAAATAATAGTTATTTGTATATCAAGGCCGCGAAATCACTCTAGTGTACCGAGAGAAAAATTGTCGCCGAGGTCGCTTGCGGCCGAGGCAAGACAATCTTGAGGATGCTAAAGGATTTCGCGGACAAGGTGTACACAATATTTTTTGTGTAACCGTAAAAAAAATGTAATTATAAATTTTATTAATTTTAAACAGTTTCATTGTAAATAGAAAGTTAGCTTTCAAGGTGGCTATGGGATTAACATTTGATAAACAAAACCATGCAATTTTCAAGTGTCAAAGTAATTGTTTAGCTAATTTCGCGGCCGCTAGCATGACAACGGCCGCGAAATGAATTTCGCGGCCGTTACCCTGACAATGGTCGCGAAATCCAGTTTCGCAGCCTGTATTGCGACTGCGAAATGTTAATTTCGCGTCCGGTTGCACAAAAATGAAATTATTGGAAATTGCTTGTGACGTAACGGGCCTAAAAGAGAAAGATACTGCATGTCCGCTTTGAGACAGAGAAGAATGATAGTTTTATTCCTTTTAAAAACGAGAAAAAAAAATAATGCGGACAAACTAACGGACACATATGAATGCTGGACAAAATGACGGCCACTTATCAATGCTGGACAAGTCGT
Organism: Harpalus rubripes; assembly: GCA_963082715.1. NCBI lineage: Eukaryota > Metazoa > Arthropoda > Insecta > Coleoptera > Carabidae > Harpalus > Harpalus rubripes. The sequence goes on from OY720450.1 coordinate 73,634,498, forward strand.
GGAAATGCTGGACGGATGGCCACTTTACATTTTACATAAAATGGCACCAATAGCGTTTTCAGCTTACACAGTGCAAGTGCGCACTGAGTGCTACATATCACGTGATCACACTGAACGAGTTCCGCCCTCATTCGGTGGCAGTGCAGTTTAAGCTGAACACGATTTTGTTTAGCCGCCATATTTGCACTGACACTATTGCACTTGCCTAGGGAGTCAGTGCACAAAAGTCGCACTGAGTCAGTGCAGGATGTATTTTTTTCTTAAGCTGAAAACGCATCAGCTGACTAATTTTTGCACTCAATGACAAGCTGAAAACGCTCAGTGCAAAAAAACTTGTAAGCTGAAAACGCTATTAGATTCACTGGAATAGACACACAAGTGCAATTTGCACATAGCGCATCTAGCGGCACTGCTTAGAAGTAATGGTTGCTATGGTTACGCAGTACAAACAACAACAATAAGGCGATGTACTATCTTTCTTGCGTGTTACGTCAATTCTGTGTCTATTTAAATGCTACACGTCAATTTTCAACTTCCAGATCTATTCGGTTTATCCCTCAATTTCCCGGTTGAGGCCGACCCTGTGCCCTGTTCCAGGGGCGTGAACAGCTTGTTGCTTGGCTGGTACAGGACTCGGGACGTCGGGTCTGGGCTCGGGAGTTTGGGGATCGGGGAGGCTGCGTCCGCGTCCGGTTCTCCGAGTCTCAGTCTGTCCGCGACGTGCGTGCCGTCTGACGCGAGACGTGACTCCAGGCGTAGCGATAGCGACGCCAGAAAGGTATGTCAGAGTGAGGTTGGGGAGAAAGAATCGTGCTTAGATTGTGATCAGGTGGGCATGGGATTTTCGGTAATAGAGATTCGTGTCTTCAAGAATTGATTGTGCAAGCTTTTGTATGGAAGATGATTTTATTTTTTTATTTATCTGATTGCATTGTATGTTTTGTAAATAGAATGATGTCAAAATTTAAAATTAATAGAGCATGGGGTCTCGTGGCCGTGTGCCTGAGTGTTTGGCCGCGAATCTGGGGAACCGGGTTCGATCCCGGCCAATGACTAAAAATTATTTCGAATTTTAAATGGTACAAAAAGTGACTCCTGTAGTGTATTATCCACGCCAGCAGTGGTAAACGCCCGCATGGTACAAATTACAAATATGTCATCATCATTGCCGAAATTTGTCTAAAGCAGATTGGCACACCCAGAAATGGGTAATATGTCATGATGATATATAATTGATATGTGCGAAATTAAATTCTTGGATTGCAGTGACAATTTATGTATTTAATTTTCGACTTCCACCGGTTTGATATAATTTGATACTTTAAGTAATTGGTTTTTATGTCAAAAATGACTTTTTATATTTTGCGTTCATAATGAAGTCATTACGATACGCAATTGCGTATCGTAATGAATGACCTTCATTTCGATACGCAATTTTTTGTTTTAGACGGTTGGTACTAGATGACGTTTCTTTAACCCATTTTTACCTAATTTATTTTTAGTTAATTGACAATTCATTTTAATAATATGTCGAAATTATTATTATTATTTTTTATTTAGGGAAGATTCTTTACAAGAAAATGTACAAATGGTTACAAATATAATCACAAATTGAGTAAGTAAATGTTATTGTAGAAGGCGCAAAATATAAAAAAATAGTATAAAGAACTCATTTTATGACTTTCTTTCGCACTTGTCAATTAGAAATTTTGAAGCGTGCGAAAAAAACATGTCTTATAAAACACGTTCTTTAATATACTATTATATTTTTCATATTATCGTATTATATTTTTCAATAGAAAATATTTTGAGTTTTGATTATAAAATTTAATATTAAATGTTAATTGTGTAAAATTTGTATTTATTATCGAGGGCCACTCTAGCATTATTTTATATAATTTTAAACAATTATTTAGTTAAAACTTAGTTAATCAATTTTGAAAATAATCGTTGAGAATGAAAATATGGAATTAACTAGAGAGCATTTTCTTCAGTTTTCGGCAAAAAGTAATGGAGGTAATAGAACATCCGCCATATACTGAAAAGTGCGACTTTTGGCTATTTTTGGAATTAAAAATATTACGGGGTAGGAGGTTGCAAACATACACCCTTATATTTATCGTGCTTGCTTTGTTTATTTTTGGATAATATATCACCCTTTTTTGAAATTATTTGCATATATTTTAATACAAAATAATATAACTTATGGTTAATAAAAATAATACGTACATAATTTCATATGAATTATAATACAGTGATATTATTGTAATGATTTAGATTAAATTTTTAAAGAATACATAAAATAATGTTTGGAATCATTATACTTTCGTTTGTCGTCTTATATTTTTGTTTCGCTAGTGGTATTTATGGTTACGCGTTCATCTACTGAGAAAAGGTCAAGTTCAAATACCACGCCGAAAAAGATTTATTAAAAAAATTATTCCGTATAAATTAATTGTTTTACAAATTTTAATTTTTTTTTGTGTCACTACATTGTAAATATGTAAATGTATGTTTTGAAATGTCAAATACGTGCGTTGCATATTAATATGTTTTTAGAAGGTAATACATGCAAATCTTTTCAAAAAAGGTACGCAGTTTTGTAAACAAAAGTTCGTATAGTGGAGTGCCGTTAGGCGTGGAAACAAAAAAACTTTGGAACCCAATTCCAATGAATCAACTTTATTGATTTTTTTTGCATTGTGTTGTTGTGTTTATAAACAATAAACCGATTCTAATAGATAAAGGTTTTCCCGATATAAACGATACATGTATACGTCTGCTGAACTCCCTGATGCCTGGCCTAAAAGTGAATAATAAATAAAAAAAAATTAAGTAAAAAATGAAAATATCTCGGAAAATATACACATTATAATATGTAGTGTCAAAAATACAGGTATAGCAAAAATTTATTCATTGGAACCTGGTTCCTATAGGTTTAAATCTAATAGCACTTCACTAATATGTAATGTCATATTTGTTTTCAATTTAATATCATAATAAAAGCAACATAAATACTGTATTATTTTGAGTTTTCCATTATATTCATCGCGGGGAGAATTGATCGCTGGAGTATTAATCGCCGGAAAATTGACCGCGTGGAAAATAAATCGCAAGGAAAATTGATCGTTGATAAATAGATCGTGGGAAAAATGATCGCCAGAAAATTGGTCGCTAGGAAAGACAACAAAATTTACTACCATACTAATAATAATAATAATATTTAATGGGATGAGACAGTTTTGGTACATATCGAACCAGACCCCAGGGTCCGAGAGGTGAAGGCCGCTTTGAGCGCTGTCTGTGACTCGCTGCCTCAACTCGCACGACTATTGACCATACTACCGCAATGAACAAATTTTAGGCTGTACCTACCGTCCTGTCACAGGCATTGCAGTCTAGTCCCGACTTCAGTTATGGCGTCTCATTTTTGATGACATAAATAGTGTATTTCTTTAGATATAACAACAATAACCTAACGCACAAAACTCAGGCAGAGTTTTTCAAGCCAGATTTTTGTGTAAATATAACAATAACCTAACCTAAGGCTTTGTGAAAATACATATAACAATAATAACATAACCTAATGTGCAAAACTCGGCACGAATTTTCCAAGCGTGAATTTTGTCTAAACATAATAACCTATAGCCAAGGGGTCGACCAGTGAGTGAGCTACGTATACTTGGTGAGCCAAGGTACCCAGAAAAAAAAGCACCGCAGGCGAAATTTTTCATTCAAGGTCAAATGCCTTCTTATTGAACGTTACATTTTATCACGAGAAGTGAAGCTGCATGTTTTTCCCCTTTCATGTACAAAAATAAATTGCCAGATCAAAGAACATTTTAGAAAAGAGAATATATTTAACGGATTTGTCTCCTTTACCAATCTTTATTAATGATGTACAAAGATGAGGCCAAAGCAAAGATTGTCTGTTTTGTTTTTTTATTATTTTTAGTTCTTTCGTGAGCTACAGGATTGTTGGGTTGGCCTGGCCTAACGCAAAAAGCAGCCTGAATTTTTCAAGCGTGGTTTTTGTGCATTATTAGTTGATTTGTTATAAACAGTATTTTTTAGATGGAAAAATATCCTGTTGATCAATTTACCGCGCGATCAATACTTTGGCGATCAATTATCCTTGCGATCAATTATCCTTTCCATCAATTTACTCACATACGCGTATCTATAGTGTTCTCATCGTATACATTCTACATACAAACATACATACATAAAATCACGCATTTCCCACTTAGTGGGTTAGCACAAACCCGAAAAAATAAAAATAACATCAACCAAAAAATAATCACTCTCTCTTTCAACAACATTCTTACTAACCTGACATCATAGGTACAACATACATTACTCACTTAACATATGAAAGTGACCGATTTTCGGTAGCGAAATACCGCAACCGGACCACAATAATAGTTACGAAACATATTCCTGTCTAAGCACACTTCTTTCGCCTCGGCCACATTCATAATCGCATTCATACACGCTCTTCTTCTCTTCCCACTCGGAAACTTTCTCTTTTAGTACCTTATCAAACACATCCATCCACTTACACACTGGACGACCACGCAATCGAACACCCTCAATTTCACCAAGATACGCTTTACAAGCCGTTCACTCTTTATTCTCTCCACATGACCAAACCATCTCAACTGGCTCATTCTCTTAACGACATTCTTTCTAACCATACATTCTTCATACACCAAATTATTCCTCACGCGATCCCGTCTTACATATCCACATACTCCACGTAAATATCTCATTTTCACGGCAGTCACTCTCTTTTTATGATTTCCCGTCCATGCCCAACATTCGCTTCCATACATTAAAGCAGGCACTAGCACTCCATTATACACACTTAAACGAGCTTCTCTAGATACGTTTACGTTTCGAGCAAACGTACCCAGAGCACCCATTACCTTACACCCCGCACTCACTTTCCTTTTAATTTCTCTATCAATTCGACCATCCCTTGACATCATGCTACCCATATATACAAACTCATTCACTTGCTCCAGTTTCACTCCATCCACCAACACATTGCACACAGTCTCCAATTTACTCCTTTCAAATACTAACACCTTGGATTTATCAACATTCAACTCCAGATTCGTACTTCTTCCAACTTCTTCTAAGTTGCTCTTCACAACTACATCATCTGCATACGCTAACGCACAATACTTTCACCAATTTGTACTCCATCCATTTCACTCAATGCTCTCCGCAACAACACATCCATATACAAGTTAAACAACCACGGTGACGTGCCACAGCCCTGTTGCACACCAACATTTATACGAAACCAATAACTCAACCTACCATCTATTCTTACAGCAGCCTCACTACCTTCATACAATGCACGATCGCGCCCAGCAAGTTTCCAGTCACGCCGTACTCCCTGAGTACATCCCACAAAGTATCTCGAAGAACACTATCATACGCCTTTTTTAGATCAAGAAAGCCACAGAACACCTTCTTGTTCTTGTCAAGTGACTTCTCAACAATCGTACGAAGAGCAAACAATTGATCGACACATCCCCTCTCAGGCAAAAAACCACCCTGAACGTCACTAATTTTTGAAATTGTTAAGGTTCGCACCTTATGTATACATTCTACATCATGGTAATTACATTATGACAGCTGTAAATCTTTTAAATTAAATAATCTTTCAGAACTTAAGCTCGGCTTTTGATAGCCTATTGAAATGCATACTTGTGTTATTGCGAGTGCAATGTGCAATGAAGGAATGTAATATATCTCTGACATGTATGTCGATAATTAATCATTTCCTAAATAGCGACACATACATCAAAGGATAGCCGCCTCTCCTGTCCCCAAACATCCTGCTCTACTATGCATTAATTGAATTGTTACTCTATTAGTCAGTGCCATACAAGCCAATAATAATATCATTGCTGTCAGACAGCTATAAATTCACTCTCACTAACATTGTTCTGTATATTATAATTTTAATAGCATTTCGAATTCAATAACAAATAGAAATTCTATTATCGAGGGTACGCCGGAGAACCGGAGATGGTATACAGTAATTACTAATTGAAATATAACTGAACTTTCTCTCCCTGTACATATAATTATTAATAATATTTACCACAAAAAATGTAATTTTTAATAAAAGTAAACTTCATTACTATGCATTAGTTCACATCTAAATAGAATTCCTAAAATTCATTAAATATTTTTCTTAATATTTTAAATTAATATCAAATAAATCTGATCTGGCCAGCACATTACCTTCCGTCAGTTAGTCAGTTCTATGTATTTTGTACAAATTTCATACGGAAAGTTCCTTGCTAAATTAAATATTCTATTTCTTGTACATTGTCTTCCGGCAGTTGCATGTATTTTATGCAAATTTCATACAGAAAATTATTATTTTGTGACGTTTTCTATATACAGAGTAATGTATCTGCAGAAATAAAAGATTTATTATTATTATTTCTTGTATATTACCTTAAAGCAGTTGTATGTATTTTATACAAATTCCATACAGAAAGCAAAAGATCCTATATTTCCAGTAAAATTATAAGACAAACACACTATGTCAATTTCACTTGACACTGACATCTTTCAATCAGAATTTTCTTAACATAGTAGCTGTTTCCATAGCTATGGCTACTTTATGAAATTTAATTTCTTTATAATTTTTTAACTCTATCCATTTAATATTATGTATAAAATGCAGTCAAATCATATAGAGAATAAAATATTCTTTAATATTTATAATAACATCAAATGTGAAAAAATTATATTTAACGTATCTTCAAATGATGGTACTTCCGGTTGACCAATTGTAACCAAAATCTAATCAGCTCTTCGTATGGATGTAACGAAGAAGTATACGAAAAAAATATAATTTTTGTAACTGTAGTATTAGAGTTATCGCAGACGAAAATTTTGTTACACACACACACACACGCACGCACGCACGCACGCACGCACGCACGCACGCCCACACACACACACACGCACGCACGCACGCACGCACGCACGCACGCACGCACACACACACACACACACACACACACACACACAAGCACACAAACGCACGCACGCACGCACGCGCACACAGACATTCGTATTCTAGGGACCCTAAAACGTGCTTATTGATTAAAAACTCATCATCGATTTTTTTGACCAAAGACAATACCGTGACGTGTCATTATAAAGTTACCGGCCAGTATCCTAGTTTCGATAGCGATTATAATATGTTACTTCATTATTTTAATATGAATTCTTTATCGATAAGGAGGAAAATACATTCCATTACATTTTTATATAAATTGTTAAACGGTCAAGTTAACGATAGTGCTATTTTATCTCGTATCTCTTTCAACGTACCTAGATTAAATGCACGAACCAAGTTGACTTTCAATTTAAGAACAGTGCGGGCAAATTATGAATTAAAATGTCCTATTCGGCAAATTTGCAATTTATTTAATAATGTCAACCTACAGTCCGATATATATGCCGATTCATTACGTAAATTTAAAATATCACTTTTGCAATTTTTCCATATTTAAATTGATTGTTTAGTATACTGTTTGCTATGTTCATCATCGTATTTTTTTATTGTATTCTAATATGTATTTATATTTATGCCAACGCATCATATTATATTTTGTACCTCTTTATAATCGTCCTGTAACTGGGATTTTTATCCTGTAGGATTGATTTTCAATAAATAAATAAATAAATAAATAAATAAAAGATCAGACCCTTGTTGATTAGGCTTTTTTTACTCATTTTGATCATAAACCCTTAAAGTTTTTACCCCGAAGTTGAAAAACACCCTGTATTTAATAAAACATTACGGAAATATATCTTCCACATTATGTATTTCGTTACATATCATCACTAATTATTCTTTTTTATTCTCTTTTCTTTTTGTTCCTGTGTTGTAGCGAGCATGGAATACGGCCCGATCCCCCCGTCGCGGTATTCGGAAGTGATTGAGCACCTTCGCTACAACTTCTTCCCAGACGAGCCCCTCAACAATTCCGTAGGGCTATGCCAGCGCGGCAAGCCCCACACAGAACTGGAGAGGCACAGTCTCGAGACGCTCAAGGATGAGATGAGTATCATGGCAACCGATAAACAAGGACAGGTAGGAAGAATAATGTTGTGTAAAGCGGAGATAAGGCACGGAAATAATTAACCCCATAGAAAGATTATTTTCATAAAATAATTAACTTTTGTTTGGTTCATACACAAAGTACAGGATGGGGCTTAGAAACTTTTTTTGTTTGAAGGCGAATAAAACAAAAAGTATTATTGACAGACAATAGTATATTGTGTTATTAGGAGTAAAAGTGATACTTTGTGTGGCGGGCATGGAAATTTGCACGACGAGAGAAGCGAGTCGGACAATTGCATGCAAGGCACACAAAGACACTTTTATTCCGAATGACACATTTTTTTTCAAACGCACTACTTTTCTTTTTATTCGCTAATGGGGTATTCCGGTGATATGGAAATAATGCAAAATAATAACTTATTTCTATAGTTTACATCTTCATAAAGTAGGAAAATATAATAAAACATGTTTAATAAAAACTTTTAATTCATAATTTAATGTTAGAAAATTGGAAATTTTACAGCTCTAGAAACGTCCTTGAAATTTGTGACGTGAAATTGATAATTTGTTGCTCATTTCACAGTAGATATTTACGTTTAGAATCAGATGGTGCCAGTAGTTAACACGCGCGTATATTTCTTGTTTGACATTTCGTCCACTTTATTTGCAGCAATTCTCGAACAAAACATACCTTCGGCTTTTAACATTACGTATTTCTGCACTCACGTATTGTGAGTTATGGAGAAAATAATCATTTACCATGGCAGAATCCACACCAGGTAAATTACCAGAATCAGCCTTTTTATAGTCAGGTTCCATATTTATGAAATATTACTCGTATTTTTACCACAAACAAACACGGGACAAACACTGTAATACACGCTGCTACTGATACCACGTGTAAAAAAGCAAATTGCTGTCATGAACATGCGGATTTAGACGCTGAAGTTTGTTGCAGATGTCACTATCGATTTGACGTTATAAGCGCGCTAATGATAAGAAAATTTGAATTGTGATGAAATTTTTAAAAATTCATATCTCACGTGATATACCCATTTTCTTACTCAAAATAAGATATTCAGAGTCCTACTGGTATGTACTAATGAAAAAAAATATTTTTAAAAAATGTCGGAATAGCCCATTCTATGTCATTTCTATAGATATTTATTTATTTATTTTATTTCTATCTTGTGAATCAAGTCACAAAAAATGCCATTTCTACGGCGTTTGAAAAGAAAATTTATTTTTGGATAATGAAAATCATAATTTAGGGAATAACTGGAGATGGTAGGATCTCCTTAAAGCATATTTACTTTTTAAAATATATGATATCGGTAAATGGTGAAAAGTAATGTTTCATGCAAAAATGAAATATGTCAAACATACATACATTTATATAGGATAAACGGATACATCCATTTTGAGTACTTTAAATCGTCATCGGATTTCTTCTGTTACATTTATTCCGAACGCGTATTTTTTCAGTGACCCAGATTGAAGAATTCAATATTTATTCCCGTTTCAAACCACTTCACTGTCCGTAAAAATATTCCAGAATTTTAACACCACATTTCTTTCTACAACTTTCCATTTACCATAAAAATTCTCCCAAAGGCGCATAATAATTTTGTAAATAGATTATATTATTTAGGATTAGAATAGAAGTTTTTGTCATTATTTAATATGTTAATTTGTACATAAATTTTTCTAAAAGGCAGAAAAAAATATTAAAGTTTCAATAAATAAGGCCAGAGAATATTGACGGCGCGTGTGACGTCATCTACATCGAAACATACGTTTCTAGAACTGAGTGAGACGCATATATTACAAATTGACAAATGCGCTGAAAGTTGTCGTTTAAATTATTTTATAGATGTGGTTTCTTTTGAAACCCTAGAGAAGAATTGTACGAAATAAATAATAAAATTGTAGCATGAACCCATTTAAATACTAGACTAGGAATGTACAGAAATACATGACTATATCTGGCTGAAAATAGATGGCCGACTAGGATAAATGAATATCAAAACAGGGGTGTGTTTCAAATATTTTAAACATTTTTCGTTTATGTTGATTATAACAAAATATTTTGATCTTTAAACTATTTAGTTTGGCAATTTTATGAAATAGGATTATTTTTAATTTCCTTAACAGTAATTCCGACTCGAGGTTTGCTTATACCTGAGACGAACAAACTAGAATATGCGGTATTAAATTTTTTAAATACATCCCTGAATCCTGTTGCTAAGGTCAATTTAAATGCCTCCTGGTATTGAGTACAATTCTAATCTTCTGGAACAGAATACTTACGGATCAATTTCCTTTCAAATCAAATATAGGGAATTTAGGGAACTTTCATTCGCTAGTCACACTATACATCGTTTCGTTATACGTCAGCATGGCGCGAACATGGCGGAGGCGCGTTCGAACTGCCATTAGCCAGTGGCATTTGCTAGTGCCCAGTGCGTCACAAACATGGCTGATACTTTAAGCGCTTGATTTAAATGCGTTAAAGTTTCAATTTGAAATTATGATAATAAAAATCAGAAAGTTAACGATTATATTTACCTTAATATTACTTATACATAATGAACATTAATATCCACTAAGTATTTTTTTAAATGTCGTAGGTTTGGAAACCCCTATTATCACATCTATGGCGGAAATAAAAATTTATGAAGCAGTATATGTATAAAGCTCTTTTATTATTATTTGTATATGCTTGAATACATTACACTGCGTTCAAAACGCGCCGATTGTAGGCCGGGCTATGACGTAATATGCCGGATCAAGATTACAGTTTTCTGTTATAACTTTCAACATAGGAATAGTTTACAATACTCTGTTTTAGGTAGATATATCAAATAATTTCAATATCTTTAATGTAGGCGAGCAGATTTTAAGCATTTACTCCATTTTTTTTTAAATTACAGAACTGAATTTTGTACAGTGAGCAAATATAATATGACAAGTGACGCTACGACCGTATCATCTATTGATAGTTAGATTTGTGGCCTATGGCGGACTGTCATGGGGGTGAAAATTGGCCGTTCAAACGAGCTACAAATAATACTGTTTTCAATATTTTTTTTACTGTTATAATAAAAATGTTTTATTTAGGGTACGTTTTTTTATTGTTAACAGAAAACTGCGATGTATCGCAGTTCTTCTTTGTATGACGTCACAACTGCAGTTAACTGCTTGCAGTTCTGCGAGCAATAAACAAACAGTACCCTGCGGCAGCAACCACAAGGTTATGATATCTGTCAAACGCCAATTCATCAGACCTTATTAAAAGTGATTTAAAATGTTTACTATTGCTAGAAATGCTACTAAAGTAGTTATTGAACATTAATATCTTTGGTTATGTTGATTTTCGTTTCGCGATAACTTTCAAATACTGTCTGCGCATGCGTACATCCAATGCAACCTTTTCAAAGCTAGATGCATAACTGCGCGCAGTCAATGAGCAGAACTGCTTTGCAGTTAAATAAAAAAACACTGTCCAGCTGCATCTCAGATTCATCTGTGTAATAAAAAACGACTATCTGCAAGTTAATATTGCAGGGATACATATCTGCGGAATAAAAAAATCTGATGTGGCCAGCACATAACCTCTCGCCAGATATTTTACCTGGTTATACGCATAAAACGAAAAATATTTTTAAATAGAAATACATATATTCATGTCTCACTACAAAATAATTCTCACATATATTTGCAAAATCTATGGGATATTTTAATATAAATTATGTACAATACATACATTTTCTTTATATTCAATATCCTGAAATTTTCTTTTTCTACTTTCCTTTTCTTTTTCTTTATATTCGTAATTTTTTCGCAAATTCCTCTTATATTCTTTTTTACGTATATTCTTTTACGTTGTTGACTTTTTTTATTTTCATAATCTTCATAATAATGTACAAATATTTTTGACAGCGGCATACAAATATTTTTGACAGTGACATTTATGTGTCAATTACAAACATTTGAATTTCTTGCCTTGAAGTAGTTTGATTTAAGAATTTTTACATCAAATTATTTTATATGCATTTCTTTATCTCTAAATCTATAGAAGATATAATAATGAATTTATATTTATCGAATAAAGAATTTAACATTCTTTAATATAAGTATTTACATAAATTTTCGATAAATAATATTTAGATGATTTTTTTCTTGTAACTACTACTTCCGGTTGTCCAATTGTTACCAAAACTTAATCAACTCTTCCCATTATTGTTAGATTGAGGAATCCGTAGTTAAAAATGTCTTAAGTCTTATAGTATTTGAGAAATCGTGAATCCAACATCCACACATCCACACACACATCCACACACACATCCACACACACATCCACATACACAGCCACACACACATCCACACACACACATCCACACACACATACGGACATCATCGTAAAAATGTTATAATCGGATTCTAGGGACCTTAAAACGTGCTTATTCATTAAAATCTGGATATGCGATTTTTAGCATGAATACAATACCTCTCTTAGCGAGAGGTAAAAATAGAAAAATAGTGGAAACCCCCATTCCTCTGATAATGTAATACCTCTTAACATAGACTACATTTCCTCGCGAGGTAACCCTTCGCCAATAAATTTCTTTCTTCTATTCTTCCAGATAGCAGGGGTAGCTCTGAATGGCATCCTTAAACGGGGAGACATAGCACTTGCTGAAGCGAAACTTGAGACAGTGAAGGATGAGAAGTTTCGAAAGATATTCGGCCTACTGTACTGCGTGAACCGAGAGCTGGACTTGTTTTCCAAGTATAATGTGGACAAAATCTTCGAGTTCCGGATACTTTCCGTCGATGGCAAGCATCGGGGGGAGGGGGTGGCCAAGCAGCTTATGATGAGGAGCGAGCTTATTGCCGAAGAGTACGGATTTAAGGTAAGATTTTTTCCAATAAAATATAAATTAAAAAAAAAACATCTTTAAGGTTACCATTTAAAAAGAAATTTATATTCAGCAAAGTTTATTTTAGTCATCCAGGAGAAGTTTTTTATTAATTGACGATTTTCACTCTGTCATCTGTGATTTTTAACTATTTATTTATTTATATTTTTAAATGTCCGTCTTTTATGTATCTACGCTTATCCACACGTGTACTTTTTCCTTCAACTGGACCATTCTAGCCCTGAAGAAGACTATTGTATAGTCGAAACGTAGACGTGAATAAAATTGTAATATTGACTGCTAGTCCGAAACTTTATTAATTCCCTAAATTATTATTAAATTTTTATTAAAATCTATTTCTTAGCAAAACATAAATAAATACATCATCACGACATATTACCCAGTTCTGGATGTTGCCAATTTGCTTTGTACACAAAACATAATGGCCCGTATTACGTCCCGAGTTTTCCAAGCGTGACTTTTGTGTGTTAGGTTGTTGTTGTTAGTGGTTGTTAGGTATATTTAAAAAAAATATTAGATTGTAAAACATTGCCAAGTCAACGAAGGTTCATCATTGGGATCTCGGAAACTATAGGAGATACGAAGTCGGTTAAATTAGGGAAAAATAGACTATTTTAAAGATGTATTTATCTTTCCTGATCGAAGGTCACTACATATATGAAAAAATAAAATTTTTCTGATTTTTATTTTTACAAATAATTTTGGTTTAGTAAATTATTAATAATTTATAATCAAAGATAAAATAATGGGCCCATAAACCATAATCGAAATACAACAAATTTATATAAAAATCGTAAAATACTCACTGATTAATAAGTAGTAGAGCTAAATAATTTTTAAAAAAATTTCATTATAAAGTTATAACGAATTAAATTGGATACCGATTTGATACTATTGGCCAGAAATATGAAACCTGAGAATCCCGCCTACAATTTCACAGAGCTCCGCCCATTGGCAATTCTTGTTTACGTCGCTAGGTGTCATTAGTTCCACTGTTATATTAAACTTTTGCGTCGCACTATTCGAATATTAATTAAATACCATAAATTAAATATAATTTGATTTGCGTTTGTATTAAGTTTAATATTAATTAAGAATACACCTTTTCAATGTAAAGAGATGGAAGATATGCGCATAGTAAGAACAATTGAGATCTACGACGTTTGTTTCTAAAAAAAATTGTCGTAAAATGTGAGAAAAATCTTTGAGAATTTTAAAAAAATGGCGTCACGGTGCAACAAGCAAAATAAAAAAGAACAAAAAAACCTGTATTTCATATTAGGTTTACAATAACGTGTCCCTAGACACAGCTTAAATAGAAATATCAAATGTATCCTTAATACCACCCTATATCCCCAATATCCAATATCTTTTCATCCTTTGACACCAATAGATCTGAAAGACCAATCTTTTCTTTCTTTGTAGGTGTTTAAGGTAGATGCTACAAGTTACTTCTCCCAGCGGGCGTGCAAGAACCTAGGTCTTTCCATGGAGATGGAAGTACGGTACAGCGATCTCAAGGACGACGAGGGTCGAGTCTTATTCCCAACACAACCCCCTCATGAGACGTTCCAAGTCATGACGAAGATGCTCGCTCGTCCACCAAACAGTGGTTGATAATAATAGGAGGATCATCTGTGATTTGGTTACCAGTGGTGTAGTAAGGGCATTTTTATTTAGTTTTTGAGGGCTGTAATACAGTTATTATGAGTCTCAACGTATAGTGAACTGGTTTTTATTAACTAACTTACACAAGTGGTAATTTTTTAATAAGATTAAAATGGCTGGACCCAGGGCCGCTCCGTGCGGGTGGGCAGGTTGTGCCCCGCACAAAGGCGCCTTACTTTGAGGGGCGCCGTTTCAAAACAGTAAAGTAAATAATAGTAAATTTTAATAAAATGCTCTTATTCGTAAAGACAAAACTACTATAGAACTATACAAATTAACGTGATAGAAGTGAAAAATATATAGGGCGCGAGCAGACACGTGACTCGAGGGACCTTGACGTGCTTAGAATCAGCTGATTTGTGTGCGCATGTCATTTTGACAAGAACAATGTCATGTTGACAAGACCAATGTTTTGACTTATTTTGATTTTGAATTGCTAAAATGTTAATATTTTATAATTTTTAGACAGTAAAACACATGAAATTAAAAATAATAACATTTCAGTAGTTAAAAATCAAAATAAGTCAAAACATTGGTCTTCTCAATATGACATTGTTCTTGTCAAAATGACATGCGCACACAAATCAGCTGATTCTAAGCACGTCAAGGTCCCTTGAGTCACGTGTCTGCTCGTGCCCTATTGTTTAATTTGTCTGCATTAGTACTCTATATAGTTATAAGTAAAATGATTATCATTCCAATCGGTTCGTTATTTTTCTATCATTGTTATATTGAAATAATAACTGTGACAATATTGATTACAACAAAGAATATATTGATTATAGTTCAATAATATTGATTACAACAATGAATTCAATATTTAAATACCTACTAGCATTTTGTGAAGAATCAAAAGCTTTATGATTTACATACAATTCTAAAATAATTTTATTTTCTACCGATATTAAATTTCCTTTATTTATTATTAAAAATTAAAAAGTAAAAGATATATCCTACCCAACGGATAATTTTCTCTCATTGTTATATTGCAAACTAAGTGTAAAATTGTTGATTACAACAAACGATTTTGATTATAACCTATAAATTACAAAAATGAATCTAAGACAATTTCATCAAAATATTTAATCTAGCATTTTTGAAGAATAAAAAGCATAGTTTAAATTTTCAAGCGTGTGGTAGTTTGCAAATTTTACATCATGGGGGGGGGGGGGGGCGGGGGTTAGCTAAAATGTAACTTTGAACAAAGGCGCCTTATACACTCGGAGCGGCCCTGGCTGGACCGTATTTAAATTTTCCTGTATTTTATTTAGTGTACGTGTTATTTATACTTAGCTGTTACGGTTCTAACTATTAAATAAATATATCATCACGGCTTATTACCCATTTCCGGGTGTGCCAATCCGCTTTGTACACATATATCGGTAATGATGAACTATTCGAGATTAAATTTGACCAAATCAATGTTATACAAATTAAAAGTGATAATAAATAAATATACATTCAAAATTAAACTAACCAAAATTATAATTAATTTCGTTTTTTTAATTTTTGCTTGACTGCATCATCTGTGGAGTAAAATAATTTCACTGTAAGTTGAGGCAGACTGTACAAGTGGTTATACATTTCTATTTCTGTCTGACATTATTAGCTTTAATTCTGACAATTTGATTTTGAATTCTGTCGAAATTATTTGAGTGTCTTTGAAGTAACATGTTCTGTACAACTTTTTACATTTTTTTTACACATTTAAAAGTTTATATTGGAAATAAAAATGGGCACTAGGAGTACGATCAAATTGTTTCTCAAATTTCAATTTACATCGTGAAAAATAATAAAATGGTAATTCTCTTTAGCGAATATTTGAGGTAAAAAATTAAGGTTGTAAATTATCTGTTCCACTTCCAGGTGTTTGTATTGTACTGTACAGGGTGATTCAAATGAGTCTAACAAACTGTAACAATTTATTTCTCAGGTTATTTTAAATAAAAAAATCTCATATGTAGGTAGGTAGGTAAGGTTCTCAATATTTTGTAAATAAGAAATAATTTTCAATTTAATATTAAGTTGTAATGGGGGTTTCTACAATTTTTTTTTGAATATAATCTTGATAAAAAAGTAGACTTCTAGGAGGTAGGTATTTTTTTATTTTTCCAATAACTTAAAAATACGAGAGAAAAAATTAATAAAATTGTTAAAAATTGCTTGTCATGTAGTGGGCCAACTTGTTCAGTGTGAGACAGAAGTAGAACGATAAAGAAAGTAGAGTGAATACATTGTCAAGTAGAAGCGCATAAACAGTGGCGTAGCAATCGGGGGTGCAACGGACAAAGGTTCACGAGTTAAGGAAACTTATAAGATACAAGCATTTTTTAAGACGTAGAATAAAAATATACTATAAGTTGTAGGATCAGTGACGTTTTTTTCTAGTTTATTCGTTTCTTGCTACGCCACTGCGCTTAAAGTCAAACAATCAAACATAAGAACAGATTTAAGAAATATAAGGTGTTTTTTTTGCGTTTTCTTATAACTATTGATTATTTGTATTTGAAAATTAACTCTTTCAGTATTTATCAAACTTTGACTTGTATTTTGGCAACTAAAAATTATGTCCTATGTATATTTATATTAGATTTTTCACTCGAGATAGTGTTCCTAAGAAAATGTTAAGGTTTTTTACACTCATTCGAGTATATCGAATTTTGAGCCTCACCCTCCTCTATTGTACAAGCTACTAAGTAGCGTGCGTACACGTTAAGAACAAACCGGCGGCATCATCATTCAGCGGCGTGCATAATATTAATTTTTCTCTATTATATATTTTTTTGTTAATACAAATCATCATTTTTAATTAAAATGTAAATTTTTCATTGAATTCCTACAAAATAATATTTTTAAATTTATGACCAAAAATATAATATTCATTATGAAGTAGTGATGTGCAAATTTCCGAAACTTATTTTATTGAAAGTTTCATTTAAATTTCAAGAAACTTAACATTTGTCAGTTGAATTTGAAATAATTGAATCTCAAATTAACTAATTTGAAAATAAATAAGAAAAACAAAAGCTTCAAAACAAAAACATTATTAATCAGAGTGTAACACAAAACTGTAAAAAACCAAGTATTAAGCTATTTAAAATAGAAAGTATCTTATTTTCTTTTGAAATTATTTCATTGAAATGTCGCCAAATTCTACCTTTAATTTTCACCATACTTAAACTACTGAATCCTGAATTTTATATTCGAGAAATATACAAGTTCCAGCATGTAGATTAACCAAACATAACTTGTACGTAAAAAAGTGAAGGCGCATACAAGTCATCTGCGCAAGTCTATTGCAGAGAGTTGGGAGGCGCATGCGCAGTATAGCTTATGAAAGTTTCATGAAATTTAAGGCTTGAAATTTTCATTTTTGAAATTTTTCATTCCAAACTTTCAATATGAAACTTTGAAATGGCACATCACTATTATGGAGCGTTCTAAACAAAACTGACGAGCCTATGGATTCGGACCATAGCTAATCATAAACGCCAACGTCAATTTCTTCCCCCTGCCGCACACCTGACGATTGATGACGTATTTGGCTTGTTCTTAACGTGTACGCACTCTACATAAGATCGGATCAAATCTATTTGTGAACTAATATATCATTATTTCTAAATTACAAAAACATCGAGGAATGAGTAACACTCGGGCGTTATAACTACACCAAAAAAGTATCTATGATATATTTTATAGTGACCAATGACCATAACTATTTTGAGTAAAAGATTGTAATACTACACCACTGCTTAGTTTTAAATGATAGTAATTTTCCATCAAAATTTGTACTTGTACTATTATAATTACTTTTTAATTTAATAAAATTTATCAACGATGAACAGGGCCGTACTGAATATAACACAATTTTCACGCCAAATATATACACATCAAGAAATTGTGTTATATTATTTATTTATTGTAGATATAATTTATTTTACCAAGAAGCAGTACTAAAAATAAACATATTTTCTCGTACTGTTTAAAATCATCCTAAGGTTAGTGTGGCTTCAATTGTTAAATGTGCGTTTTGTTGAAGTTTATGTAACGTGACTTCTAAACGAATTATATTACGTCCTTATTTAAACAATGAATATACTATATTATATGTGTACGACTACTGGACTTACAATAAGACAATATACTCTGTATGAAAAAACGAAAAGATTTGACAGTTTAGGAGTCTGTTTTTCACCAAAACATTTTCGATGTTTGAAAAGAAGCGCCAATTGCACAAATCCGTAAGAGAATAAATACAGGAAAATAGGCAGGTAAATCTTAATAAACGACAATACAATAACAAATAACGTACATACAAAGAATGAAATTATAATTGACATAACATTCGAATTGTGTTTGTGTAAACCGCACTTCATTACAGCGCATAGCAACCAATAGAATCACAAAAATATATCTGTCAAAAATCTTTCATTATTTCAAACAGAGTATAGTTTGTTGTAAGTCTTCGTAAATTATCTGTGTTACTAAATGTATAAATGTGAAGATGGCAATCAACAAGTTTATATTTTAAACAGTGACAATAAGCATTTTGTTTATAATCAAAATACAACGGGGTATTGATGGACCAAGGGCATTATATAGTTCATATTATTTACTTGTTTGTTATATACTTATCTACAAATAAATCATTTTGAAATTGTCAATATTGTATTTTTATTTATAATAATTTCCTTTATATTATTTTCCTCCCGTTGTTAAAATGTTTCCTAAATACCTTAAGCACATCCTGACAAGCCGTGGCTTCAAAAATTTTGGACACGGCACGGCCTGAAGTTGGCTTCATTAGGGAATGTGTTGAGAGATGTCATTATGTTAAAATAAGTATATACTATTATTCACGAAAGAAGACTATTCAAGGTTATTTGTTCGAAGAAAGAATACACATCACTTTACAGCAGTAGCTTAGCAACATTTTGTATTAGAAAGAGAAAGATTATTTGACCTATGTCTATTTAATTTATGTGGTGTGACAGATATACGTAAATAGTGGCATTACTTTCTAACACACTATAAATAATAATGACGTATGTCGTAGAATTGCAGATACCTAATTATCTACTACACTGCCCTCTGTGTTAATATTTACCCATTGGCGTTGACGTTTAAATCAAATATTATTCTTTGGTTTATAAGTTAAGTCTATGTTTTTGTATTTTGCAAAAACATAACTGAAGAACATTAATCTTTCAGAAAGGCAATATTTAGAAAAAAACTTAATTTTCAAATAAATTACTCTTATTTTTTCAGTTAAAATGTGTCCATAAATATTTCATGTTGCACGCCTATGCATACGATATGCAATGAAGTTATCTGCAAGTAATATTATATCAGATAGCTTACAAATGAACTTGAATAGTCATCTTTCGTGAATAATAGTTTATATACTATTATTCACGAAAGAAGACTATTCAAGGTTATTTGTTCGAAGAAAGAATACACATCACTTTACAGCAGTAGCTTATAGCAACATTTTGTATTAGAAAGAGAAAGATTATTTGACCTATGTCTATTTAATTTATGTGGTGTATATAAATATTGGCATTACTTTCTAACACACTATAAATAATAATGACGTATGTCGTAGAATTACAGATGCCTAATTATTTACTGCACTGCCCTCTGTGCTAATATTTACCCAGTGGCGTTGACGTTTAAATCAAATTATTATTCCTTGGTTTGTACTTAAGTCTATGTTTTTGAATTTTGCAAAAACATAAGTGAAGAACATAAATTTTTCAGAAAGGCATTATTTAGAAAGAAACATAATTTTCAAGTAAATTACTCTTATTTTTTCAGTTAAAATGTGTCTATAAATATTTCATGTTGCACGCCTATGCATACGAAATGCAATGAAGTTATCTGCTAGTAATATTATATCAGACGGCTCACAAATGACCTTTAATAGTCAACTTTCGTGAATAATAGTTTACTCAAAAATGTGTTTCTGTATTTCTGCAGTTTTAATTTGCAGTCGTAGAAAAAGTATAGTATGTGACTCCTTATATAAACGCTTGCTCTGCTTACGTCAAAAAAACTCGTGACTTTGGATTCTATTTTTTTTTTAAATTCGATTATTTAAAACTACTTAAGTCATTTCTTATTCCAAAAATAATTTACAATTTTTCCTGCATTCTAATTTTTAATTCTTCATTTTCCTCCAGTTACCAGATCAGCAAAATATAAATTTATGTTCTAGAATTTAGTAAAATCGATATTGCCATCATATCGAAGAGGAAAGATACGTATTCTTTTGATAGTAATGGAAGGCAGGCTTTCATTACATTATACACTCATAATGAAAACTGTAGAGGAAGTATTTTAGCTTTTAGCAAATGATTTATCGTAAAAACTTGAGCGGTAACGAGCTACAGCATCCTTGACCGTTGCTATAGTAACATCTCACGACCTACATTATATACCAAGGCACCGAACCACGTGTCAAAGCTCTTTGCTTTGTACTATTTGCAATTTGTGAGTAGAGCGAAATTTATAATAGAAACAATGTTTAATGGAATCTATTTTCTACACCCTAGTATTAATAATCAATAAAAACATTGACTATAGCAAAAAAAAAGAAAATGTAATATGTTCATTTTTGCAAATTAATTATTAATCAATATATTTTGAATGTCTGTCCATAGTTTAAACAATTCGCATCAATTTTATATTATAATGATATTTTAAACTAATTTATAACATGAAAAAGTAACTAAAATGCGCCTTGGACATCGCGACCATTAATACATCAAGACGACTTGTGTTGTGGTACCCAATACAAAACAAAACAAAGCAAATTTTTCTTCAAAAACAAAATATTTAAAGCATTATTTTCCCTTATTACATTGTCATTTTAATTTTCTTTGCTCAATTTCTCATTTAATTGAGAGTAATTACCAGAAAAATTGGATTTTGAGGACGAAAACAAAAGAAATAAATAATCTACTCGCGCTTCTGCCCCTATCCGTTGTACAACAGTGGCGCGTGTGTACTTGGCCTTGACAATTTACAACAGCTGATCAATGTGACGGAATTGTCAAACCACGAACGTCAAAACAAATTCTGTCATTCGGGAAAATACCCTTCGTTTAAAATATGTGAAGTTTAGTGCTTAATTTATTTCAAAAATGTTTTGTACAGTGTTGTAAATATGTAACAGTTTAAATTAAGCGAGTGTAAGAAATGGGGTTAACTTTGAATATTCTATATGTGACATTGTTTATAATTAAAGTATGTGTGTGTATGTCAGTTCAAAATATCACTTCAGGTGATGCTTTCCATGAATTTCCGTGTCCAGATTACGGAGAAATCGAATATGCGTCTATTAAAACTCTTGATGTAGACCCTAATGTGTATGCAATTCATATTGAATGTAAACTAGGGTTTGAATTAATTGGAAGACACAAAATATTGTGTAATGAAGGTAAATGGGAACATTCCCCCAGGCCTCAATGCATTCCAAAATGTAATCCGCCCCCTTTTATCGAAAACGGCAGACTAGATATTGAAGAAGAAAACGATATTAACTCCGGATTTCACAAGAAAGGAACACTAGCTACTTATTCCTGTAACAACGGCTACCAATTGTCTCCTCCTGAAAGTCAGCTCCGAGTGTGTGAAAAAGGAATCTGGACTGGACCTACCGCAAAGTGTGTCCCTATTGAACAATTAAACGGTTGTAGAAAACCGAAAGACATTGCAAACGGTTACTACGTGCAAGAAAAAAACGGTGTGATAGTTGGGTTCGGTATCGGGCAGCGCTTGCACTACAGCTGTAATTCTGGATACGTTCTGGAAGGCCCTCCTATCCAACAATGTCTGGAAGATGGGACGTGGTCGCCCAGAACACCAACTCCGAGCTGTACTCCAGAAATTACAGGTGAGTCATGTTTATAAAGAGTTTTAAACTAATTGCGGAACCTCAAGGTCATGCAATGTTTTTTTATAAGTGCGACTGTTGCGCATTATTTTTGCAAGCCTGTTTGTAAATACCGCCTTGTGAGTCGTGCTCAGCACGCTAGATGGAACGTTGTTTTGAATTCTCGATGCCAAGGTTGCCAACAATAGATTATTATCACGTAGAGGTCAATTTTCTTTTGTTTATTTTGTAAACATTTTACAGCGATAAGTGATAATATTAAAGGTTACTTCTATAATTTATCAAAAAATTTGTACACAAAGCCATATATAATTTGTTATTTATTAAGAACTAACAACAAAAATTTACTGGGGTACTATAAACCAATTTTCAATTTTTTTTCTGGAAGAACAGGATGTAATTACTAAGAATTTTAAAGCAAACGCGATTAAAAAATTTTACGTAATAAGCGAGATATGAATTTTTAAAGTTCAGAATTTGACAAGTGACGTCGCATATCCCCACCAGTGGTTGACAAACTGTTAGTTCTAGAGGGTACAATTTTTTTAATTTATGTTGAAGAAATATTAATCATAAATAACATATTCTACGTCATACATGTGCCCTATTCCAAATTCTCACAACTTCCACGCCTTCTGCTATCGTCTTTTTGAAATACAGGATTCATTTTTAAGTAAATAAATGCAGAAAATAAACCAAATAACATTGCCACGCCAGATAGGTACTTCATGCGTTTGTATGAAACTGAAAAATATATTGAATGAAATAGGTTATAGAATTTATAAAAAATAAAAATAAAAAAATATGGAGGACACTATGGACCATTTCAATTTAACGGCTATCTCTTTCTATCGCTGCAAATATACTCTGTCCCATTTAAGCCATTCAGTAGATGGAGCTGGCAACAGCGCAAACTTGAAGTAGCCGAAATTACATTGGGTAAACTTGTCTCTTGTCTCAAATTTCAGCCAATCATTTCTGCAATACTGTATGGCTTAAATGGAACAAGGTATAGTAAGAAAATGGCGCGAACAACTGCCAGTTGGGCTGTCAAACGAAACGTTAAAAATATTGCAGTCATTAAAATACCTGTATTCTCTGAAAATTTGCATCGTTAGATATTTTAACTTCAATAAAAGCTTTTGTAACTTATTTCGATAAGGTTTTTTAAAGTTATCTAAGATATTCTCACATTTTACGTCTAATTTTTTTAGAAACAACCGACATTGTCTCAGTTGTTATTACTATGCGCAGATCCCCATTGCGCATATCTTCTATCTCTTAAAATTGAAAAGGTCCATTGTTAATAAAAGTTAAAGTTTTGTTTATGTTTTGTTTCTTTTTTGGTTTATTCATACTTGTCTCAGTTGTTCTTACTATGCGCAGATCCCTATTGCGCATATCTTCTATCTCTTTAAATTGAAAAGTTCCATTGATAATAAAAGTTAAAGTTTTGTTTATATTTTGTTTATTTTTTAGTACATTCATACTTGTTTAGGGTAAAATTTTGAATATACTACTGCTGTTTTGTTTGAGAGTAGCAAGTTTGATGTAAAATATGAGTGAAACATGAGAAACTACGGATCTTTCGCGTTGCGCGCAGTTCTCGCAGCAGAGTTTTTCCATTGTTGGTAAGACTGCGCCAGCAGCAGAGTGTGACAGTGCACTTCGTACGGCGCGTACGGTGCGGCGGCTATTGATCCGCCTGTCGCTGCTAGTGACAGTAAGTTTACTATTGACCCGTTTTTTAGTTTTCGTAGTGTTGCGTCGATAATTGTTTATAGGTAAGTCGCAACTACTTCCTTCCTATTCAACCCTTCACCTTCAACAATTTTCTTTTGTTTCAATGAAGATTTCTGCGTAAACCAGTCAGTGACTGGGAGGCGTGAAATGGCAGGACAAACCATCAATGACAGGTTATTAGCCGCAAAGCATAGCTTAGCTGGCCAGGGCTTGGCTAAATCTGTATGCAAAGCCACTACAGAAGAACTCCTAGGGCCCAAGAAGAAGCATTTAGACTATTTGGTGCACTGTACAAATGAACCCAATGTGTCTATACCACAAATGGCCAATTTGCTTATCGAAAGATCGCAAAACACTAATTGGGTGGTTGTTTTTAAAGCACTCATCACTACACATCATGTTATGTGCTACGGAAACGAGAGATTCACACAGTATTTAGCGTCCAGTAATAGTACTTTTAATTTAACAAACTTTGTCGATAAAAGCAGCACGCAAAATGTTGCGGGCGCTCGAACTGGGTATGATATGTCGCCGTTTATTAGGCGTTATGCACGGTACTTAAACGAAAAAGCTCTCTCATATAGGACTGTAGCGTTTGATTTCTGTAAAGTGAAACGAGGTAAAGAAGAAGGCACTTTACGTACTATGAACGCTGAAAAACTATTGAAAACATTACCAACACTTCAGAGCCAACTAGATGCATTATTAGAATTTGATTGTACCGCGAATGACCTAACAAATGGAGTAATCAATATGTGTTTCATGTTGTTATTCAGAGATTTAATTCGCCTATTTGCTTGTTATAATGACGGCATAATTAATTTATTAGAAAAATATTTCGATATGAACAAAAAACAATGTCGAGATGCTTTAGATTTATATAAAAAATTCTTGATACGCATGGATCGAGTAGGCGAATTTCTAAAAGTAGCTGAAAATATTGGAATAGACAAAGGAGATATTCCAGATTTAACGAAAGCACCAAATAGTTTATTAGACGCTTTAGAACAACATTTGCAATCTCTTGAAGGTAACACACCAACACAGACTGCCAGTAATCAAAAGAATCTCAAATCTGGAGTAAATGCGTTATCATCCACAAGTAATGCATTTGGAACTGCAGCTGCTAATAATACTCAAATAGACGAAACTCTTAAACAACAAGTTGTAGCGGAAGAAGAAGCAGCTATGAACCAATATAAAGCTAAAGTTCAGTCACCATCCTCATCTAGCACAAATCCATTTTTAAGTTCTCCAGTGAAGACACAACCAGTTGACGGGAATCAACCAATTTTAGACTTATTTGGTTCTCCTCCAGCGAATGCAGTACAGGCTCAACAAGCCACAAAAGCTTCAGATGATTTACTCCAATTAGGAAACCCATTTGCAGATATGTTCGGCGCACCTCCAGCCACGACTACTGCCGAAAATGGGGCCCTATTTTCAGCCCCACCTCCAGCTGCAACAAACGCCAATATGTTTACTGCTCCCGCTGTTCAACCGGTTCAACCTGCAGCCCCAGCCGCCAATATGTGGGCTAGCAACGGTTTCGCAGCCCAACCAGCAGGGAATGTCTTCGCCACGAATAACTTAATTTCAGTTTTTGATAATTCCGAACCGTCTGTATTCGATCCGTTGCAATCGTCCGATGTTTTAAAACCAGCAACACAAGGTATTCAACAACCGATGATGACCCAATCGCAACAGCCAGCAAAAGTCCTTACAGGGGACTTAGAAAGCAGTTTGGCTTCCCTAGCAGAAAATTTAACTATTTCTAGTAGTAATAGGAATACTCCAGTGCAGTGGAATTCCCCTAAAAATCAACCCAAACCCGGAACGGTGGGTTGGCAACCTCAACCCATGGCAGCGACAACGGGCGCTAACTACCGGCCTATGGGGCAACCTATGGTCGGTATGGGGCAGTTTCCCATACAACAACCCATGATGGGAAGTCCTAGGATGGGTGCTCCGGTAGCACCAACTCAGCCCAAGCAAGAAGTCAGCTTTGACCCGTTCGGAGATTTGTAAGTTGTAAATATTGAGGTTATGTTAGTCATTATAGTTCCTCAATGGTATTAGAATAGCACTGAACAACTGGGATGAACAAATAGGGATGCACTTTAGTGCCATTTTGTACTGAACTGGGTGCAATCATTACAAATAATCATAAGTTAGTAACCAAATGTGTTTGTTTGGCTTTATTTGCGCTGTGTGAAGAAATTTAACCATGGTTTTGTTCATTTTTGGTTGAATTTCAGCGATGTCGTACTTGACAAAGTCTAAGTACATATTCTAACATTCCTATTTGATATTATATTATGTGATTTCTCTCTTGTAAATTAAGCTAGTCTTTCATTTCGAATATTTTTTAGCCAAAGAATTTGGCAACGTTTTCTAGTGATATTTATGTATGCGATTATTTGCTCTAATTATGTTAGATTGTTATTTGTAATTATTATTGATAATGAATAACGAATTTGCTTTTCCTCTGTATACAGGGTGTTCTTTTTAAATGGGCCACCATTGTTATCTCGAAAATTGTAAGAGCTACAAAAAGGTTATATTCGTAAACAATTTATATTTTAGTTTTATTTAGTGATTCTCAAATACGGGTACTAACTTTTTAATTTGAAATAGGAACATATATTTTTTATTTGCTTATTCATTAGAGAATTTAATTCTGAATTCAATGATATAACATTTTTATATCTTATTAACGATTCTTTTGAGAAAAATGCATATATATAGTTTTTTATTAATTTTATTTAAATATAACTATACTCTGTTCCATTTAAGCCATTCAGCAGATGGCGCTCACATCAGCGTCAATTTTAAGTAGCCGAAATTAGAGATCAAAACTACTTCCTATTCTCTGCAATACTGAATGGCTTAAATGGAACAAGGTATACAGTGCGTTAAAAAAACTAACTCGGAGTAGGCTATGAACAAATTTAAAAGTATTTAAGTAAATGTCAATTTGACACAAGATATTGTCCAAAATGTTATCTAAAAGAAAACAAAGCTTTTCTTCTTGAATCTTATTTAAGAAATAGAAATGAATTAGAAAAAGGCGAATGGCATTATTCTCTTTCTTTCTTTATTATCTTTTCTCCTTAAAATTACATTTCAAAGTCAATTTTGACAACTTAATTTTTGAACTGAATAATGATTAGACATACGTTTCTCTGTTCATAGCCTACTTCGAGTTAGTAGTGCTACGAATGGAATAAATGAATGCGTTACTTAATTTTTATATAGAATTAGAGTGCCATGAATGAAACAAGTGACATTTAATCAAACAAAATATTAACTTATTTCTTTCATACCACTATAATATGTATTCGTTTATTTTTATTCCATTCATGGCACTCTTATTATAGCCATATTTAAATAAAATTAATAAATAAACTTTATATGCAATTTTCTCAAAAAAATCTTTGTGAGAATATGAAAATATATCATTGAATTCAAAGTTAAAGGCCCGTATATCGAGTGCACTTTTTTAATAAATTATTTCATCATTTACTACATCTGCAATGGGTAATATGCTGTGATAATGGTTTTTAATTATTAGTCGAAAACACATTTTTTCTTTTCAATAAGCCCATTTGACACGATTATAATTTTGTTAAAAATATGTTATCAAATTTGATAAAATTTTGTGATAAACAAATTTATAATGAAATAATATTTATTTCCAATGAAACAATTTGTACTAAATTTGTAACAATTTGTGTCAAACAGGCTTCACATTAATCTTGTAAAATAGTAATTGTTGTCAATTTAACTATCTTTGCAGCTCTTATAGTTTTCGACGCAGTTATGATGGCCCATTTAAAATGAACAGCTTATATTTTCGAATTGTATTTTAATATTCGAAGGCCTTTTAATATCATTGCATACAATCATAGAAAAATTAACACATGTTATTTATTTTTGTATTTACAAAAGTATTTATTGACTGATTATAATATTGGATTGATTTGCTGTTTTATATTACTTTTAATTCGTCATTTAAAGTATTTAAATGTTACTGTCCTTTTAGTAGCCGTTAAACTGTTTTATACAGGCTGTTAATGAATACATGTTACAAATTTATAGGGGATGCAAAATAGACTAACTTTTACTAATAAACCGTTTTCGAGTTACAGGATCTTAAGAATAATTATCTATCTTATTTTTAGTCGACTGTGACCTATCACAGGTTACTAATTTTGTTTATTCATTTATTTATTTAAAAAAAATAGTTTTATTCATTTTTGTAATACATATTATAATATTTTGATACATTCGTTCAAAAACGAATTCATTGTTAAAAGTTGTAATAAACAAAATAATAACTTCAGTGGTAGGTCACAGCCAACTAAAATAAATGTAGATAATTACACTTTTAAGAATCTGTCGTTTGAAAACGGTGCATTTCCTGAGTTTATTGATAAAAGTTAGTCTATTTTGCATCCCCTATATCAGCGTTTCTTAACATTTTCAAGGCGCTACCCAAATTTATCTATTATAATGGTTTCGCGACCCACTATATAGAATTTTTTTTTAAAAATAGAAACGCATGTGTTGTTATAAGCAATAGTCTATGAAAATAAGAAAATGACTATGTAGGAATAGATATATCACATACTTACGTATTTATAATAAAAATTTAACACCATAAGAACAATTTCAAATAAAACGAAATTTGTTACAATTTGGAAAGTACATGAATTTGATACAATTTTAAACTTATCTGATAGTCAAATGTTCGAAACATAAATATTACCTTCCTATATTTGCCAAAATTTGCATAAGTTTTTAAAAAATTTCGAATTACGGCCGTTCCTAAAATTTAGTTTCAGTAATTACAAAATTGGTGTTTCTTTTTTTTAAACCAAAATAAAGTCAGTCTCGGTAGGGTTGCAGTAACAATTCTACATTGTAATGCTTACATTAGTAACATTTTAGTGTGATTTTATATATACCGTGTGTCTGTCTTAAGGGTGTACATAGGAGATTAACACGGAAAATTAGTTTTTTGCAATTTCCTGCTCGCTTAATTATTTTAAGCAAAAACGCGTCAAATAGGGCATAAAATTCTGCATCTAAATCAATAAACAGAATTATCTTTACATGCTTTTTTACGACAGAAATTTAATATGAAAATGTCGAAAATTACGTTGAAAATATCGACAGCCATGGAAGTGAACAAAAAATAAATAAATGCTTGACGTTTTATCAAATTGTCAGAAACGTCAAGAAACGTCAAATAAGTTAACTCACGTTGTGACAGATAAAACTTCAAGCATTTATTTATTTTTTGTTCAATTCCATGGCTGTCGATATTTTCAACGTAATTTTCGACATTTTCATAATTAATTTCTGACGGTACAAAGCATGTAAAGGTAATTCTATTTATTGATTTAGATGCAGAATTTTATGTCCTAAAACTTTTATTTGATGCGTTTTTGCTTAAAATAATTAGGCTATCAGGAAATTGCAAAAAACTGATTTCCCATGTTCATCTCCTATGTACACCTTTAATACAGACACACGGTATATTTTAGAAAAATATAATTGCCATTTTGTAATCAAAATTATAAAATTCTGAATAGTTTACGCGACCCAAATTTGGGTCGCGACCCATAGGTTAAGAAACGCTGCCCTATATACTCGATAAAATTTGTAATACGTATTCAGTAACATCCTGTATGTTGCTTGTTAGCTTCATTGAATAGTATTTTATGAAATGTACCGTGTATGTAAGTAGGTAGGTACATGTATGTATAACAAAGACCTATCACCGAATGTAAATTTATATAAAATATATTAGAGTACTCATAAGGGCACTGTAAAATAAAGAGCACTGCTTTTAAATGATCAATTTTAATATTTAAATATATTTGAAGGATGCCAAGTTAAAGCTTACAGATTTATTTACTTTGTTTTAAATTTATTTATTTACATATATTTATTATACGAATTCCAATTCGTTCAATCAAATGAATTTGATTATGTACAGTGTGTACACTTGTAATATTATTGTAAGCAAAGATACGATATATTAAATTGTAGATTGATACAAGATCGCGAAATTGTTGTTGAAATTAGCTTCTGGAAGAATAATATTTATGTAAAAAATGTGACAATATAAATATGTTGAAAATAAATGAAAATGCATAAAATATAATCGTTTCATTTCTACTCCCACTTGGAAAGCTGAAGCTGATAAGGTAAGTTTCAAATTTATCTCTCCACGCTTTCTCCTTAATTGAATTTCAGACCAATTTGGAATTGATATGAAACTTGAATTCATTCAATATCCGCATTGTGTATTGCAGATTAAATTCGAACACCCATTAAAACAATCTGATTATTTTGTAATTATTTACCAAAAGTTTCATATCAAATATTTGTTGTTTTGGTGAGAAGTTTTGTTATTTTCTTCAAATCAGATATGTTTTGCATTTTATATATAAAGTTACATACCATACAAAAAAAAATTTAGTTGATTTTATAATCATTTGAACAGAAATATTTATAAAATTAATAATGAATTTTCAAAATAGGAGATTCCACCATTTTTACCTTCCGTCACCTTTAGGTAAGGAAGGTATTGTCTTTTGTCAAAAAATTCGGTGGTGAGTTTTTAATGAATAAGCACGTTTTAAGGTCCCTGGAATACGATTTTACTATTTTTACGATGATGTCTGTATGTGTGTGTATGTAACAAAATTTTCGTCTGCGATAACTCTAATACTACACTTCCAAAAATAATAATTCTTTCGTATTCCTGTTCGTTGCATCCATATGAAGAGCTGATTAGATTTTGGTTATAATTGGTCAACCGGAAATACCCTCATTTGAAGATTTTAACAGTTTTTCTTGAAAAAACGATGTTAAATATCATTTTTTCACATTTAATGTTATTATAAATATTAAAGAACATTGTATTCTCTATACGATTTGACTGCATTTTATACTTCATATTAAATGGATATAGAGTTATAAAATTATAAAGAAATTAAATTTCATAAATTAGCCAGCTATGCTAGAAACAGCTACTATATTAAGAAAATTCTGATTGAGAGATGTCAGTGTCAAGTGCAATTGACATATTCGTAGTATATTTATGTTATAATTTTACTCGAAATATAGGATCTTTTTGCTCGAAACTTTCTGTATGAAATTTGTATAAAATACATACAACTGTCGAAAGGTAATGTACATACAAGAAATTTAGAATCTTTTGCAAGGAACTTTCTGTATATGGATTTTATAGAAAATACATACGCATTTACGAAAATTCTACCGGTAGATACCGCATCTACCGACTGTGTTCGAAAACACGAGTGATAAAAGGTTACCGTGTTCGAAAATTGTTCAAGGATCTAATCTCAAAAAAAAGGTAGTGATGCAAAGCGAAGCACTCGCGTTAAAAGTGTTCAAAATAGGACTCTGCTCAGTTTGTTAACTACGTCAAATTTCTAACCTGTTTCAAATTTTCAAATTTTTTCATAGGTTATGGATCTACCCTGTTTACCACTTGCGTTCTTAAAATATCGATTCCGGTTGCTATAACCTGATAAAAAGCTGTTTACCGGTAACAGTTCACCGGTAGAATTTTCGTAAATACCTCATATAACTGACGGAAGGTAATGTGCTGGCCACATCAGATTTTTTTAATATAATTTAATCTGAACATATAATAAAACTAAGACTGTCAGTGAAAATCCGGTGAAAAAATTCCTATTAATAAGCGAGTTATAGTCCCCCGAAATTTGAAAATATAGATGTGACGTCAAGAATATAAGTTTTTATATCAAACTGTTTTCTTCATGGACCTAAATGGTCTTGGAATATATACTATTTCTAATAGCGTTTTCAGCTTACACAGTGCAAGTGCGCACTGAGTGCAACATATCACGTGACCACACTGAACAAGTTCTGCCCTCATCCGGTGGCAGTGCTAGTTTAGCCGCCATATTTGCACTGACACTATTGCACTTGCCTAGGAAGTCAATGTACAAAAGTCGCACTTGAGTCAGTCCTCGGTGCAACTTTTTCTTAAGCTGAAAACGCATCAGCTGATTAAATTATGCACTCTATGACAAGCTGAAAACGCTCAGTGCACTCGACTTGTAAGCTGAAAACGCTATAAATTTTATAAAAAATAAATGAATGTTATTATATTGTACAAGTCTACATGATTTATAATTGGAAGTGTATTTAAATTATTAAGTTTAATGCAAAACATTTATATTCAAATTAAAACTGTTTGAGAATTGCAGTACTGGACTGATAGCCACGCCTCCGGTGTTTGAATTTCTCTATTTCCATTGGTAGTAGGCTCCTCCCCTAACATGGTATTTGTTATATATCTATAGGCCGTCTTTGAGGCGCCAATTAAAATAATATATACGAAATTCATATGAGTGACGGGCTGATATAACAAAAACCGCCTTATTTCCGAAGTATTACAATTATATCGTTTTATTTCTTTATTAATATTCATTATTAAGCATATACTTTCAATATTTTTTTTCTAATTTCTCTTAATTCAATTGCTCTGTAGTCCCCTATTATACTTATAAAGTTCTTGAAATCAAAGATTTATAGATAACTATGTATAGTATGGTTGAAGGACGCGATCTATGAAACTCATTATAGAATCTGCCTATTGGCCGTTATAAAGTTTTATGGGACTTGTGGTTAGGGTTCCTGGAGCCAGGTAGATTTTTCAGTCCTGGACCGTACCCGAAATTTGCATTCAAGATGTTTCCTAATTATGTAATTTTAAATCTGTATATTAAAATAATAATGCATTTTAAATGTAATTTTTCTAGAAATTTCTAAATTAAAAATAAGTTAAAATATACGGATTACAATAAATTCAAACGTAACTTTTAATTACAAACAGTTTTTAGAAATTTTCTTTTGAGGTACATGCAAAAACCTTTTTCATTGTTGAAAGAGTCATAAAAACGAAACGTCGTTTCTGTGATTATTTGAGTAGTGTTTGTATAAAATTGTAAATTTGTGGAGACCCTGAGATTTTGTTTTATTGTTTTATTTACAAAATAGGGTATTCTCTCATATTTTTTAAATTTATTTTTCTTAAAGAACAGTTATATCTAAGAGTACCTGTGAAAACCCGAGTTAAAAATTCCTTTTAATAAGCGAGATATTAATTTTTAAAATTTGATTTTGTTGTATCACGTGATAGTGACGTACTAGTTGTACAGTACCAGCGGTGTACTATCAGTGGTCCATGCGGCGTCTTATCACATTCGAACATGGAGTAGGGATTTCAACTGGTCTCCCATTGGAAGGTCATGTAGTACATCAGCAAAATTTAAATGCTTTATATCTTTTGTAAAAATTAATTTATAATATGATTTTTTGTTTTTTCCCTGTTATTTACCTATCATGGGGTCTCGTGGCCGCGTGCCTGAGTGTCAGGTCGAGAATCTGGGGGACCGGGTTCGATCCCGACCGTCGCCAAATATTTCCAATTTTAAATGGCACAAAATTGACCCCGGTGGTGCACTCTCCACGCCAGCAATGAGTGCCCGTGAGGTGACGCCTGGTAAGCGCCCGCACGGTGCAAATATATCATCTTTACCGATATCTGTATACAAAGCAGATTGGCACACCCAGCAATGGGTAATAAGCCGTGATGATATATTTATTTATTTATTTATTTATTTACCTATCAACAATAATATTTTTAATAAATTTTTAAAATTGATAGTCCTCAGAGAATACCCTATTTATACAAAAATTCGGTGTGATTTTTTCTAATACGGCCCATTACTTACCCTTCAAGTTCGAATATATGTGTCCTGACGACTTAGACGCCGAAACCTCCATAAGTCTGTTTCATATATTACTTCCTCCAACTATAAATATGTAGATATATGTAGTATTCGCCGATGTTGACATTTATACACATAATATTAAAATCAAAAATAAAATCGTATTAGGATATTAAATCACAAAAATATATGAATAATACTTTGTAAGTATATGCCGGTATAAAAAATACTGGATCAATAAATAATATTTTATATATTGTATAAAATTAAGGCCCCCAAATAACGCTGGTAATTGCGATATTGCAAAATGCGGTTCCTGTTTACGTTTTAATTTATAAACAGATTACTTTATGTCAGTTAATAAATGAACGGTCAGCAATAAATAAAAGAAGTTCGTGTGAACGGGGTCAAAAATTATAAAGTAAACTGACACCTTAAACAGACAGCAATAAAAAATGACCAACACGCACATCAATATATTACAATCAAAATGCAAGATCGATTTTCTCCAATAGAAGGATGTATCAATCATCCAATAATTGATCACGACTGGTTATTACACCCTCGAAATTAACGTAATCTCGAAATAAATCGTGAATTTAACCGCCATACATTTAAATTGCATCAATTTATGAGTATTTATCACCGTCTTCCAATAATTAAACCTAGCGGGCCGTGCTATCCAGATGTGCAGATGTTTTTCGCCATCTTTTAAATGACAGGACACCCAACCTGTAATTTCGATGCAAAAATTTATTTTAACCCTTGTTACAACAGGAAATTTAAAGTTGTTATTAAAATATTACAAGCGGAGCGAATGGATGTGACAGTTTGATAACCGTAATTAATTTTTGAGTACCGTTTAATGTCAGAAGAAGTCACAAATCAATATTAATTTGGCGGTATAATTTGTCACTATGAAGAAAATATGAATAAAATAAAAATAATTTTTTCCAGACATCTGATGTGGCCAGCACTTTACCTTCCGTCAGTTCCATGTATTTTGTACAAATTTCGTACAGAAAGTTCCTTGCAAAAGATTCTATTTCTTGTACATTACCTGCCGGCAGTTGTATGTATTTGATGCAAATTCCATACAGAAAGTTCCTTTATTTCTAGTAAAATTATAACACAAACATACCCTGTCAATTGCACTTGACACTGACATCTTTCAATCAGAATTTTCTTAATAGAGTAGCTGTTTCCATAGTTATAGCGTAACTGGCTAATTTATGAAATTTAATATCTTTATAATTTTTAACTCTATATCTATTTTCACCCCTATTTTGTAAGGAAATTGTTATTTGTTAGCAACGTTGCTATAAATTTTAACCAATAGAAACAAATATAAAGCCTGTCATTTTCATGTTACGTTCAGTGTTCGCAATTATTATTGATTATTTGCTATAACAACGTTGCTAAGAAATAACAACTTTCTTACAAAATAGGCTAAAATATGAAGTATAAAATGCAGTCAAATCGTATACAGAATAAAATATTCTTTAATATTTATAATAACATTAAATGTGAAAAAATGTTATCATTGTTTTTTCAAGAAAAACTGTTAAAATCTTCAAATGTGGGTACTTCCGGTTGACCAATTATAACCAAAATCTTCATATGGATGTAACGAAGAGAAATACTAAAGAATTATAATTTTTGAAATTGTAGTATTAGAGTTATCGCAAAGCAAACTTTTGTCACACACACACACACACACACACACACACGCACGCACGCACGCACCCACCCACTCACACACGCACACACCCACACCCACACCCACACACACACACACACACACACACACACGCACACACACATCGTGAAAATCGTATTGTAGGGACCCTAAAACGTACTTATTGATTAAAAACTCACCACCAAATTTTTTGACCAAAGACAATACCTTCCTTACCTTAAGGTGGCGGAAGGTAAAAATATACTTAATGTTAATATTGGTTCCTATACTATTTTTTAAAACTTCGTTAAGTCGTAATATTTCTTGTTTTTAATATTCTAAGGGTGGATGTTAAACTCATTTTGTTCTAAAACAGTGGAGTTCACTAACAATTGGAATCTATTTCAACACTCATTAAAATATATAAATAAGTTTCAAATAATTTTAGTTTTTAAAATAATTTAAAAACTGCAAAGGTACAGTAAAATTTCTGAAAGATATCCGATCAAGATCATCTACGAATTGTATGAATTCATATTTTGTTCTATCAAATTCAGTAATGTCGTTTACTGAGTATATATATGTTACAGTAAAATCATTAAAAATTCAAAACTAAGTCAACTGGTAAGTTTATTAGCAAATGTAAAACCAAATATGTGAAAAATAAGATAATGACTCAGTGTCAGTGTCAGTGACACTGGCAGAAAATAATGTTATTCGTAAGACTATGATTATGAATCAAGGTAATATATCTGAATTAATAAATAATCTTGCATTACAGCGAAAGTATTTGTCAACAACGAGCATCGTATTAAAATGGAATAGCCTAATATAGTCGAAACAATATGAATTTTTGAAAGACAAGCGTGTTATATCCATTCTTATCGCACACGCTTCTTGTGAGAGAGATAAATATATGCCAATTTGTTAATTCGTTCATGATACAAATGACTTCGATCGGACACCTTTCAAAAAATTTACTGTACATTGTAGTCCAAACTTTGATTGTCATTTTCATACAAATGCACGTGGTTTATGTCGTTGTCGTGGTATTATAAATTTAAACATGTATTATTTGATTTACTTTCGTAGTTTAGTTATGTTTTGCATTCATGAAAATGGATTCCGGATTTCAAAAAGGTGATAGCAGAATACTTGAAATTTTAATTTAGTAAGAATTTGAAATATAGTACATAGTTGTGTGTGACGTAGATTGTACTGGAATATTTTAAAAACTAATAACTTGTGAAATATTGTAACCGTTTCTATTTTCTTTTATCTTCCACCATACAAAAAGAAAACAAACGTTGTTGACAGATTGTTTTTAAAAATTAACAAAAAATATGTATTATAATATAAAATCATTTTATAATTTAAAAATGAATGGGTCGTCTTTCTCGTACAATATAAAGTTACGAAATTCAATGACGTAGAGTGGTAGAGTCCATAAATTTATGAACCGTTCGACCGCAGAAAATTTTAAGATTAAAAGTTATTGTTTTTATGGTGTGGGAATGTAAATATAAAATCTGTTTAAATTATGATTCACAATTTCTTACAATTAGGAGAAAATGTCCCCTGTACTCTATGCAACCAACAATACATTCCAGTATATCAGGAATTTCAATTATTTGCTCTAGTTTTCTAGTTATTTATATTGAAATTATTATCACGATAACGAAGAAAATGAATGAACTCGTAGTTCATAATAACAAGGGGAGAAATTTTTATTTAGTTCTGCATTTTAATGAAAAAGTTTGTTGACCTCATAGCTTGCAATTAAAAACAAAGAATTATATTAAAAGCACAAACTACATAATTCATCATCATTCTTTCCAACAATAAAAGTATACTTTTAGTTAATAAATACAAAGTTCATTTTACCCTAACTTAAATGTATGAACTAATCCAGTAAAGAAGCATTTATAACAACAAAAAAATCTGGTGTGGCCAACACAATACCGCCATTTACAGCCCGAGTTACAAAAAAAGATTAAGTTAATCCTTATTTTTGGATTAGTGAATTTTATTCTAATTTTGACAGTTTATTTCTTAAAATATAGTCTAATCTAATGCAAGTAACTATTTTTTTAAACCCCTCAACAGTATTAAATCCCAATTACAGAGTGAGTTCACATTCACACACATCCATGCCTTAGTGGGATTCGAACCTAGAGCCCCGAGAGCACTCTTGACTTGAGCCACCGGAGCTATAATAAAATGAAGATTAAATTTTAAATACCGGGATATTTTTGTGAATCGTTAATTTTTATTAATCTAAATACATACCTACATATTTACTTATGCTGGAAACTGTACTGAATTCCTTTTCTATTGTTCTATCTAGTTTTTTCTTTTTAAAACATTGATACTGTCAGTTACATACATTTGAAAAACTGCGTTTTGTTTGTTTAAAGCGTATATAGGCTCTGGGATTTAAATTGTAGTTCATTTTATAAATTTATTCATAAAAATATATAGAAAAAGTATTAATGCAAATCTATAGAAAATTTAATAATCTTTAATTTTTATAATAACATTAATCTCGAAAAAATAATATTTAAAGGTATTTTTCGTTAGTGTTAGTGTTTAGTTAATTATATTCGTAATCTTAAATTATTAGTAATCGTCATTGTTATTATCTTTTAAATATTTATTTATCATTTTAATAAACATCTATTTTAATTAATAATAATTCTTTGATTTTTACACTTCGCCCAAATAAATAAAAACGTATATTATTCGTCTGTGCTCTGCATTTTTCACTGATTCAAACAGCAAAGCAAAAATATGTGGCGCACTGTAATCACTAGACATATCTAAAGCTGCCTCATTTTTGCACTAAATGAGCCTGTTTCACATTTTTGAAAAAGTATTTTAAATGAAAGTTTATGAAATATTTTTCTTATTAATAATTATTTTTTTAATAATTTGTTATTTTCGTAAATAATTAAATAAAAAGATTGGCGCCAAAAATAGTCATGAAAAACCCCCCACTCCTGTGTCGTACAAGCACATACATTACGTCATTCACAGCCAATAGAAAAACAGTTTTTCCATCACCTTCGTTTATTTTTGTTATATAGATAAATAAACGTAGGCGATAGTTTGTCACATGTTAATAACAAACTTCTAATTTCACATATGACGGTGACATTTTCCCTTATAAATGAGTAATAATGGCTAGTAGATTGCACTCAAGATAAGTCAGACAGTTTACCGAAAGTCAATAGCTGGATGGTGGCTAAATTTATATCAGAAAACGGTTGTTTGTTCCAGCCACAATTTTCTTATCTTCGCATCTTTAAGCATATTTGTAAATTCAGTAGCAGGTTTGCTCCTAGCAGCACTTTTGCAAGAAGGCACAATATTATACTGTAAATTACTCATTTTATATTGATTTTTTTATTATCTAACACGAAATTTGACACTTGTTTGACAACTTTGACAATATATTTATCATATCACTTTTAACAAAACACAAAGAATTGACACTATAAGGGACCAATTGGAGCCGATGAAGATGTATTTGTTGTGACGTCACATGCTGTTTCAGATCACATGACTTTATCAAAATATTATCCAAATTTCAAAAATTAATTGTAAAATATCTAATGGATATTTGGTGATATTTTCAAATTTAAGACTATTTAAATAATGATATCTTTTTAAATTTAATACTTAGAAGGCATATAAAAATTCTTGCAACAGCCCTATTGATGCTAAAGGGACATGAATGTAACTTAAATCCCCAATAAATAATCGGAGCTTCCTCGTTCTTACATCAATCGATGAAGCATCCTTTTCTAAACTTTAATTTAAAATACATTTAAAAAATCTGATGTGGACACCACACGACTTCCTTGTACGCAAGATCAATATGAAGATGAAGTATAGACCCAAGTATAAAATTCCACGTATTTGACGTAATTTGACATTAGCATCTATTTTTAATTTTTTTGTTATTTTTTGTCCTAATCCAAAGCAAGCTTCATTACAAAAACCAAAAAGTATATAAGTTTTAAATTTACATATCTCGCTTATACAAAGGGCTAATTTAATAATACTTGATGTGCTAGACGCAGAATTTAATTCCCTAAAACTCTTATTAGAAGCATTTATTTCTAAAATCAAAATTAAACCATTTTATTCAAGAAAAACTGTTAACAACTTCAGGTAATATATCACTTCCGGTTAGCCTGTTTTAACCAAAATCTGCTATGTTATTCCAATTGATATAAAAGTCTTATTTACTAAATTTGAAATGTTTTGGATTATATTTTAATATAGTTCTTCATTAAAATCTATTATAGGCTTCAAATAAAGTACCATTTCTGGATATTATGTAATGACCAAAAAGGGAGGTGCACAACTAGATGTTATAGAAGTCCTAAATACAAAATTTCAACTTTGTATGGCTTACCGTTTTTGAGTTATGCGAGATACATACGCACGTACGTACGTACGTACAGACGTCACGACGAAATTAGTCAGAATGGATTCAGGGATGGTCAAAATAGATATTTCCGTTGAAATCTCAAAACCGAAATTTTTCGCGATTACAATACTTCCTTTACTTCGTACAAGGAAGTAAAAAATGTGAAACCGGCTCATTGGAGCTGCCTTCTTTTGCACTGGTATTTTCAATTATTCTTGCGTTAAATGTTCTTGGAACATAAATGAATTGTACGAAGTCTGTATTTCGGCCGATGTACAATTCTTTCTGTTCTTTGTCGGCGAATTACTGCGTCTTACATACACAAAGTGGGTGGCGATGCCAGCCAAATATTTATTATTAATACGATGTCCGAGCGAACACGTGTGTGTTGTCCACACGGCTCTACAAGGCGAATTTATACACTCGCGTACGGCCTATCATAAATTGCTGCTAATATAGCGCACGTGCGATTTATAATATGCACTCGCCGAGAGAGCTTTTTGTTTCGGCCGTCGTTTGTTTGATGGCCCAAGCGGCTTGTACTGCATGTTACTCTTTTGTTTTGCTTGTGTTTCATTATCAAAAAATGAACGGCCATGCGATTTATAAATTTTGTTTATTAAACATAACAGGAATACATGCTACAAAAATTCCAAACATTTTCTTCCTCATTGCAAGAATTATTTTTAATATGCCGTGCCATTCTACATTCGAGTAAAAATTTATTGAACAATTGAACTAGTGTATGGTTCAAATCAAATCAAGTAACCTTTGGATTATATACAAATATCGTGAAATTGCATTGCGCCCCTGTTTTATTTTCACTAAATTTTAAATTCAAAAGATTCTTATAAATATATTTAAATTTGACATGGTTGTAAATAATCAATATTCTTTATACTTTGTATTTTAATATGTTCAATATTGGATTTCCAAAGTTAGAAAATTTGAAAGTAAAAAATTTGTAACAAAAACTTACCCTTATTCAGAATTTATTCCAAAACCTTGGCACCAGATGTCTGAAATTACTGCTGCTGAATTCCAAATCTGTAACAAATAAAACGTAATATAAATATATGAAAAATTATGATTTTTATTTTATTATTGTATGACTATTTTAAGTTTAAGAATTGTAGATAGATTGATACATAATATACAGGCTGTTAATAAAAGTTGTTACACACGAAAACTGTAGTTTTAAAACTCATTACAATAAACAAATTTCTTAATTC
The DNA here is from genome assembly GCA_963082715.1 of Harpalus rubripes. Taxonomy (NCBI): domain Eukaryota; kingdom Metazoa; phylum Arthropoda; class Insecta; order Coleoptera; family Carabidae; genus Harpalus; species Harpalus rubripes. The sequence continues at coordinate 73,676,007 of OY720450.1, forward strand.
CAATTTTTGATTAGGTGCCGGTTCATAGTTTTTGGAGTTCTTTTGTTTTTTGAAAAATTGTCATATTTTCCTTATTTTAAGGGCCATTGAAAAAAAAAACCTTCCAAATTACCAAATGATAAAATGGCGATCGATCAAAAATTTCAAGACAAGATTGTTTGATAACCACTCCATCGATTTTCGAAAGTAAAACTTTTATAAAAGCCTCAAACTATCTACTACGCATTGTCCTAAACATTTTTTTTCAATGTATTCAAAAAAAGTCTTTATTTATTTTCGTCAACTATAACGCAAGCCTAGCAGCGTGTTCTGCCAGCTTTACGTACAAATTATGCAAAATACATCCCTGAATCCATTTTGACTAATTTCGTCGTGACGTCTGTACGTACGTGCGTACGTATCTCACAACTCAAAAACGGTAGCCGTAGAAAGTTGAAATTTTGTATTTAGGACTACTATAACATCTAGTTGTGCACCTCCCTTTTTGGTCATTACATAATATCCAGAAATGGTACTTTATTTGAAGCCTATAATAGGTTTTAATGAAAAACTATTTTAAAATATAATCCAAAACTTTTCAAATTTGTTATATAAGACTTTTACGTCAATTGGAATAACATAGTAGATTTTGGTTAAAACAGGCTAACCGGAAGTGACATATTACCTGAAGTTGTTAACAGTTTTTCTTGAATAATTTGGTTTCATTTTGATTTTAGAAATAAATGCTTCAAATAGGAGTTTTAGGACCGGTTTTATAAAGAAATTGAATCTTCACTTAAAATTTACTTCCATACTAAATTTAATGAAAAGAAAAAATGCAACACGATTTTTTGACAGCAATGATTTAAATGTCATAAGAACATGGAAACTGATTCGAATTTGTTCATTTCATTAAATTTACTTGACAACTAAATTTTGAGTGAAGATTAAATATCTTTATAAAACTGGTCCTTAGAGAATTAAATTCTGCGTCTAGTACAAGTATTATTAAATTAGCCCTTTATATAAGCGAGATATGTATATTTAAAACTTATATACTTTTTGGTTTTTGTAATGAAGCTTGCTTTGGATTAGGACAAAAAATAACAAAATAAAAAAATAGATGTTAATGTCAAATTACGTCAAATACGTGCAATTTTATAATTGGGTCTATACTTCATATTGGTCTTGCGTACAAGGAAGTCGTGTGGTGTCCACATCAGATTTTTTTTACTTCCTTGTACGAAGTAAAGGAAGTATTGTAATCGCGAAAAATTTCGGTTTTGAGATTTCAACGGAAATATCCATTTTGACCATCCCTGAATCCATTTTGACTAATTTCGTCGTGACGTCTGTACGTACATACGTACGTGCGTACGTGCGTATGTATCTCGCATAACTCAAAAACGGTAAGCCGTAGAAAGTTGAAATTTTGTATTTAGGACTGCTATAACATCTAGTTGTGCACCTCCCTTTTTGGTCATTACATAATTTCTAGAAATGGTACTTTATTTGAAGCCTATAATAGATTTTAATGAAAAACTATCTTAAAATATAATCTAACACTTTTCAAATTTGGTATATAAGACTTTTATGTCAATGGAATAACATAGTGGATTTTGGTTAAAACAGGCTAACCGGAAGTGGCATATTACCTGAAGGTGTTAACAGTTTTTCTTCAATAAAATAGTTTCATTTTGATTTTAGAAATAAATGCTTCAAATAAAATTTTTAGAGAATTAAATTCTGTGTCTAGCACATTAAGTATTATTAAATTAGCCCTTTATATAAGCGAGATATGTATATTTAAAACTTATATAATTTTTGGTTTTTGTAATGAAGCTTGCTATGGATTAGGACAAAAAATAACAAAAAAAAAAAATAAAAAATAGATGCTAATGTCAAATTACGTCAAATATATACTTGGGTCTATACTTCATATTGGTCTTGTGTATAAGGAAGTCGTGTGGTGTCCACGTCAGATTTTTTTCGTTTGTGAACTAGGTTTCCATTCTCACCAATCAAAAGACAGAATTTATATCCCTATATAAACCAACGCTATTTTCTTACGTGAAACGAAGTATAATTCAAAATTTGAGGGTTTTAAGTTCCACTAAACACCCCACTAACTACGCATTTGGTACGAGTAACTATACGAGTAATACAAAGATTGCATAGAGAATTTTGACACCCTGAATAGTATAATATCAGATTGAAAATTGTTTGTATTAATTAAATCACAAATGTCATTATTTAAAAAAATTTAATCAAGCTGTTTATAAGTTAGGATAATTTAACCACAAGTTGTTATAAGGTTTTCAAGACATTTGGATTTGTTCATAACAATTTATTTATCTCTTTTTTTTTTTTCTAGTGTCAGATGCAGACATCAACGACTCAGACTCCTACATTCCATGCCCCATACTCCCTTTGGTGGCTCATGCCTCCATGGAAGTTATCCGGGGTACCCAAAGCGGTGCCAGAGCGTCACCTGGTGCAGAAGTGGAATTCAGGTGTGATAGGGGATACAGAAATGCTTTCTCTCCACCTTGTGACAGAATAATATTAAGATGCAACGGAGGTGTATGGATTGGGGAACTTCCCAGCTGTGGTAAGTGAAGACAGAAATAGGATGGGTGGCCGCGAAAGTGAAAAACATAGTCAAAGAATAGTATATTAAAATACGAGGGGTTTTATTTATATATTATCTGTTTCTCTCAGTGCCTGTGAAGGGTTGTCTACCGCCTCCAAACATCGCCAACGGCCGTATCCTGGGGGTTGCCGGCCAAGCAAGCCAAGGTGCAGTTCTAGGAGGCATAGCGTCCCTGTATGCGCCTGGCGCCCAAGTGTTGTATCAATGCGCGCCTGGATTCGAACTTAGGGGTAGTAGAGTTCTAAGCTGCACGCCCCAAGGTTGTTGGGAACCGACTTTGAGGCATCCGAGTTGTCATGAAGATGAACATTGGGACGAGTAAGTAGAGAACATGAAATAGGGGATTTCACCATTTTTTTATAATTTCATCAGAAAGTATAATTAAAACTAAGGCTATTGGTGAAAATCCGGTGAAAAAATTCCTATTAATAAGCGAGTTATGGTCCCTTGAAGTTTGAAAATATAGATGTGACGTCACGAATGTAAGTTTTCATATAAAACTGTTTTCTTCGTGGATCTAAAATGTTCTTGAAATGTATGCTATTTTTAAATTATATTTATAAAAAACAAATTAATATTGTAACACTGTACAAGTCTACATGCTTTATAATTGCAAGTGTATTAAAATTATTAAGTTTAATGCAAGAAATTTATATACAAATAAAAATTGTTTGAGAATTGCAGTACTGGACTGGTAGTCACGTGTCCGCTATTTGAATTTGTCTACTTCCATTGGTACTAAACTCCACCCCCTAACTCGGTATTCGTTATATATTTATAGGTGGTTTTTGAGTCGCCAATCAAAATAATATATATGGATTTCATATCAGAGCTGGGCAAAGTACCAGAAAGTAGTACTTGAAGTACAAGTACCAAGTATCTTAATGTTTCTAAATGTACTTGAACTTTTTTAGTTTCTAAAGTACTTGAAAGTACCAAGTACTTGTAAAAGTACTTGCAAATTTGGGTGCAAGTACTTTTTCAGATAAATAATATTTTTCTGATTATATGGACCTTAAAATGTGATTATTGACAAAAATTTGAATACCAATATTTATTGGGTTATTTAAAACAAGAGTTCTTCGCTGGGAGTGCAGTATCACCTAGCGATCGCATGACGTAAAATTGACGTCATATGATCGCCATGCGATACAAGAAGCTGTACCGAGATGTTAGAATGACGTCATTTTTACGTCATGTGATCGCCAGGCGATTCGGCAAAGTCCCAGCACTGTAGTTAGGTAATAATACATTTTATGTATATGCAGTACGCAGATTAGAATTACTTTATTTATGCCAAAAAAATTGCAAATATATCTTTACTTTCATATTATCGCTGAAAATATATGTATTAATGAAATTCACATAATTATGTGCTACAGGAATAACACCACACCACTGCAAAAGTAACACTGACACACAAACAATTCTCATAACATTGTTAACTTTTAAATTACTCATCGCATTTCAAGTACATTTAAAGTAATTCAAGTACAATTAAAATACTTCAAGTACTTTTCATTGTACTTCAAGTATTTTTCCAAGTATTAAGTACCAAGTGCATGCGAATAAACTTACTTTGTCAAGTACAAAGTACTATAAATAGAAAGTACTTCAAGTACAGTACTTGAAGTACTGAAAGTACTTGCAAGCCTAATAAAGTACTTTTCTTGCAAGTATACTCAGCTCTGTTTCATATGAGTGACGAGCTGCTAAAATAAAACCCCCTTATTTCCGAAGTATTTCAATTATATCATTTTATTTCTTTATTAATATTCATCTACTTTTATTATTTTTTACTAATTTCTCTTAATTCGTTTGAGCTGTAATCCCCTATTATTTATAGTAGAGGAGATACAGTATTAAGTAGAAAGGCAATCAGTATTTCTTTAACATTAAAAGAATTTTAATAATTTTTTATTTTATCCTCCACAAATTATTATTTTTTATCTCTTTTTTCTAGCTACACACCAACAGGCACTTTGCTAGTCTCTGTCGCTACAGCATCAGGAGTAATGCTCCTCTTACTAGGCGTGTGCGTCGCCGTAGCGTTCAGACGTCGCAAACCATGGGGACGTCGTCCACCAGGTCCTGCGTCGGTGCCCCACAGACATCTACCAGCAGAGCCGCCGCCCCCTGATTCAAGTGCTGCAGTAGCTGCAGCACATGATCCTGATAGGCTCGCGTTGATTGCGTTTGCCGAACAGGGGCAGCAGGTGAGATTTGCAAATATATAAAATAAAATATAAATAAATAAATATATCATCACGGCTTATTACACATTGCTGGGTGTGCCAATATGCTTTGTACACAGATATCGGTAATGATGAAATATTTGCACCGTGCGGGCGCTTACCAGGTGTCACCTCACGGGCACTCATTGCTGGCATGGAGAGTGCACCACAGGGGTCAATTTTATGCCATTTAAAATTAATTAAATATTTGGCGTCGGTCGGGATCGAACCCGGTTCCCCAGATTCGTGAACAGACACTCAGGCACGCGGCCACGAGACCCCATAAATAAAAAATAAAATATTATTAATTGAGCTGTCGTTTTTTAAATACATATACAAAAGGATCTAACCGAAGAGTTATTCGCGATTTTGTGCATTATTTTTTATATCAATATTTTGCTAGGATTGTTTTATACTTTCCTCAAAATATTTTGAACATTATTTTTTTTCTCATATTTTCTTCGTAATAATAAAGTTTCAAGTTGAGAAAAAGTAGTTAGTAGATGGATGGGTCACCGTTTGATATATATTGAGAAAGCACCTGTTCTCATAAAATAGTACATACTGATATATAGATACTTACATAAATTCATAAATGTATACATAATTTATATTCTTGGATTAGTGTATAAATTGTCTATATATATGATAAGTACACTTAAACACCAATGTATTGAAGAATTGTTAAAATATCTCACCATTGTAGAAATTTCCATGCCAAGTCTCCAACTAAACACACTAATTTTAGTAATTTTTATGTTAAATCGATAATTATACAACAAAATATTAAATAACAAGTGTTAATAGTAATATACTGCACTAATTTTTCACGTAGTTCACTAATATAATTGTACATTTTTGCGAAAATAAGTTAAAATCACTGCACAATAAAGTTTTTCGCAATCTAGTCCACCATTTTATTTCAACTGTCACTGTTACGAAACAACAAAACCATGGCTAGCTAAGACGAGAAAATAAAATCAGATTTATGCTTGCTAAGTTTTTAATATTTTATAATGCTGTATAATAGTAGAATGCAGAATATGAAAAATAAAATTTACGATTATTTTTTTCAAATATCAAATATATCATCACGGCTTATTACTTATTTCCACAGACGTGGAGAGCAGCACATCAGTTTTGTGCTATTTGAAAATTCTAATCTACTGATTTTTCATCTTTTCCATTAATAACTTATAAACTATACGAGTTTCCAAAAAATTCTTAAAACAAGACAATCAGCTGATTTTTTTGACTTTTAGAGATATATTCTGTATATTGAAATTGGATTATGATCACATACTCCATTATAATAAAGAGAGAGGGTGGAGAAAACAAGTTAGGAGCCATCCGATGGTTAAATGAGTCCAAACTATAAAAATTTAATGTGGCCAGCACATAACCTCTTGCCAGATATTTTACCTGGTTGTACGCATAAAACAAAAAATATTTTTAAATACAAATACATATATTCATGTCTCACTATAAAATAATTCTCACATATATTTGCAAAATCTATGGGATATTTTAATATAAATTATGTACAATACATACATTTTCTTTATATTCAATATCCTGAAATTTTCTTTTTCTTTATATTCGTCATTTTTTCGCAAATTCCTATTATATTCTTTTTTACGTATATTCTTTTGCGTTGTTGACTTTTTTTATTTTCATTATCTTCATAATGATGTACAAATATTTTTGACAGTGGCATACAAATATTTTTGACAGTGACATTTATGTGTCAATTACAAACATTTGAATTTCTTGCCTTGAAGTAGTTTGATCTATTTTTACATCAAAATATTTTATATGCATTTCTTTATCTCTAAATCTATAGAAGATATAATAATGAATTTGTATTTATCGAATAAAGAATTTAACGTTCTTTAATATAAGTATTTACATAAATTTTCGATAAATAATATTTAGATGATTTTTTTCTTGTAACTACTAGTTCCGGTTATCCAATTGATACCAAAACTTAATCAACTCTTCTAAATATTGCTAGATTGAGGAATCCGTAGTTAAAAATGTCTTTAGTCTTATTGTATTTGAGAAATCGACACACACACACACACATCCACCCACACACACACACACCCACACACACACACCCACACCCACACACACACACACACATCCACACATATATCCACACACACACACACACACACACACACACACACAGACAGACACACACACACACACACACACACACACACATCTACACACACATCCACACACATACACGCACACACATCCACACACATGCACACACACACACATCATCGTAAAAATGTTATAATCGGATTCTAGGGACCTTAAAACGTGCTTATTCACTAAAATCTGGATATGCGATTTTTAGAATGAATTCAATACCTCTCTTGCCGAGAGGTAAAAAACGGTTCAAATCATCAAAAATTTTGAATTTATAGTAACTTTTCTATGATTTCCTGACTTTCCCTGACTGTTGACCACCGTAACAATTTATAATTTTTTGTGCTACGTAGGTAGTTTCTGCAGGTCATATTCTATAAAAAAAGACCTACCAAACTAAAGTAAAAAAACTATTATTTTTTTTCTAACAGGCAATAAATTGAAGCATAAAATTTCCAACATTTTGTTACACCTGTTCCTTGTAGCATAAAATGTATAATACCTCACTATCCAAAAATTCTAATACTTTCAAATCGAAAATCATACGGCACGGACTTTATCCGTAAAACCCATGATTCGGGCGTAATAACTCTATCATTATCCCAGTTCGAATTCTCCCGGGGCTAAACGTCGGCGCCTCAAAACACACTCATTATCTAATAGACCTTGTCCAGCATACGTATTAAGTGATTATTATTATTATAAAGTATCGGATTACCCCATTAATCCCGCCGACACAAAGACAGCCGATGGAGGACGGTTTGTAGGCAATGATGATAACGCCCTGTGCCGAAAGGGCTGCGATGATGAAACATGACACTACAAACTGGACTGATAAGAAAGTTCATTATTAAAATGTTCGGTGCATTGAGGATTTACATGAAGCCAGCGTGTTCAAGTTCCGACTTTCAAAGGATTCTTGTTCGAATTAAAAATTAGAAAACATGGATTTTAATTGTTACAAAATTTTAGATATGATTAAAGCGCCGCTTTATAAGCCTACATACTTATACATATAATGCTTTTGAATATGGGCGTTAATATTCGAGGGTCACGCTAGAATTATTGAGAATAAAGTTCATTTGTTAACAAAATTTTGTGATCGTGTCAAACAGATATATCATTATTTATAATAATTGGAGAATCGTGTCCAGAAATCAGTATTGGAATTAGAGTTGTCGGAATTTGGACAGGGTTTTAAAAAAAATATTTATTTCAGACCGCTAACGTTTCGATGCAATTTATCATCTTCCTCAGAGCGAGGTTAACGTGTTGGTCTGATGATTGTTAAAAATATTAATAAGCAGGAATACATGTGGTATAATTTAAAATGGCTGGTATATTGTTACAATTGTTTATTCCAACTTAACTAAACGAAGAACAGTGAGTGACTGATCAGAGCTCCGACACCAACATTTTATATTATACCACATGTATTCCTGCTTATTAATATTTTTAACAATCATCAGACCAACACGTTAACCTCGCTCTGAGGAAGATGATAAATTACATCGAAACGTTAGCGGTCTGAAATAAATATTTTTTTTTAAAACCCTGTCCAAATTCCGACAACTTTAATTCCATTATTTATAATGATATTTGTGATAGAACAGAACAATATATTTGTTAAAACATTCGTTTCCAATGAAATGATTTGTTAAAAGTAGGAGTGGCGGCTCGTGGGTTGCAGATTTGATGGGTCAAATTTGGTGAATATTTGCACTTCCCTACGTAGTCTGTTTTAATGTCAGATCTAGCTTCGGATGACTTGCATTTTTGTTTTAGTTTCTTTAACTGCCAATAAAAATATACAACCAAACTTACGCTGGCTATCCGCTACTTGACTGATGCCTTGGTCATTGACCGTGTATAAGCGAATATGGTGATGTTTTCGTCTTATGCAAGCAAAGTTACAATTCGTTTGACTTTGTCTGACACATATGGGCTTGGATACGTAGCATATAACACAATGTGGTCACAACTTTGATGTGACCCAAGGAGCGCGAGCAGTTGCGCCATTCGCTTTTTACTTTGAACATAGTGGTGTAGTGTGCAAGCAACGATAACGACACGATAGACTGACTATTTAAAATTATTAAAATCAAAATATTTTATTATTTTTATTTTTCTTTTCTGCTTTGATAAATTTGGGAGGTTACTGAATAAATGACCTAAAGGAGGAACCACTACTGAAAAGTAGTTCCCTACTCCTCATCATTCATTTTTACATTTCTTAAAAACTCTCAAACAATGTTCTTTTAGAATGTTTTAAAAAAACAGGATTAATTAAATTTATTAAATAATAAATTAATAGCACACCCGCCATATTCACTTGATTTGGCAATGTGCGACTTTTGGTTATTGTTGAACTTATTTGATGCTGCAATAGTACAAAATCATGTTTATTTTGCAAGCAATCTAAAAAAATCTGATGTGGCCAGCACATTACCTTCCGTCAGTTCTATGTATTTTGTATAAATGTCATACAGAAAGTTCCTTGCAAAAGATTCTATTTCTTGTACATTACCTTAAGGCAGTTGTATGTATTTTATACAAATTCAATACAGAAAGCAAAAGATCCTATATTTCCTGTTAAATTATAACACATACATACTGTCAACTGCACTTGACACTGACACCTTTCAATCAGAATTTTCTTAATATAGCAGCTGTTTCCAGAGTTATAGTATAGCTGTCTAATATATGATATTTAATTTCTTTATAATTTTTTAACTCTATTTAATTGAAATATAAAATGCATTCAAATCGTATAGAGAATAAAATATTCTTTAATATTTATAACATTAAATGTGAAAAAATGATATTTAACATCGTCTTTTCAAGAAAAACTGTTAAAATCTTCAAATGAGGGTACTTCCGGTTGACCAATTTTAACCAAAATCTAATCAGCTCTTCACATGGATGTAACGAAGAGGAATGCGAAAGAATTATAATTTTTTGAATTGTAGTATAGAAGTTATCGTAGACGAAAATTTTGTTACACATACATACAGACATCATCGTAAAAATAGCAAAATCGTATTCTAGGGACCCTAAAACGTGCTTATTCATCAAAAACTCACCACCGAATTTTTTGACCAAAGACAATACCTTCCTTACCTAAAGGTGACGGAAGGTAAAAAGTTTTACTGACAGAAGAAAAGAATGATGAGAAGTATTATTGTTGCACGGAACTACTTGAATATATTTAAAATAAAATTCTCTAAAATATGAACCATGTATCTTATTCTCAATAATTCTAGCGTAACCCTCGTACCGTATATTTATTTGTCAATCAAAATATGCACTCAATTTGAAAGTATAATTTCGCTTTTGTTGATTTGATGCCAATCTCAAAATTTGCTTTAATTATTCCACTTTCTCTACATTGCCGACCATTTAATAAAAATTGAATTCCTCGTTTCTTTCTCTTGTGATAACACTTATTAGCATTGAGATAGCCGATGATAACATTTTATCTGTTGCATAATTGCACCCCGGTGCATATTTACCTGCAATGCGTGGTGACCTCTTCCTTTCCCGCGACCTTTGACCCGGCCGTGCACCATGGATGCTATTTTTACGATCATTAACGAAATTGTCTGTAATTATACAGGGTGGTAGGTATTGTTTCTGCAGCGCTAAAATTTCAGGCTTGGAGGGAATTATGTTGTTTTACATGCTTTGCTCGCGCTCCACAACAGATTAAATTAAGTAATTATGGACCACGCTGGGTGGTGGACCAACGTTTAGACTTTTTTTGCTCTGCCTGTAGGCGGAGTGGAAAGCATTGTCCTAGACGCGACAACTTTATAATTGCCTCAAAATTTAGTTTTATTTTTAAGTTCTGGGACAATAGGATGATCGAGATTTTATATCAGACAGGTCATTTTTTTGTGAGAAACTTTTATGTTTAACATATCCAGTATTGCGATCCGCAGAATAACGTGCGACATCAACGGAATTTTAGGGAACTAAATTAAAAATTTTGTTTAACAGAAAAGGCTGGTTTAGGGTGAATTTAATTTATAAATTTAGATTTGCAAATTTAGATTTGAAATTTATGATTTACCTTGTTGGTTTATAGTGAATTTAAAGATATTAAATGTGTCCAATCAACTTCTTGTGTAGGGTCACGTGGTTTGACACAAATGGGATGACTGTTGACAGTTATATAACGTCTTTTGTCATAAAGAATAAAACGAATTCACAATAACAGTTTTGTCTTTATATTTATTACTTTTATCATATACCACCAAAATCATTATTTCAAATACTGTGAAATGATTCGATGTATTCACAAATTTTATAAATACCGTGTGTCTATTTTAAAGGTGTACATAGGAGATTAACATGGGAAATCAGTTTTTTGCAATTTTCTGCTCGCCTAATTATTTTAAGCAAAAATGTGTCAGACGTACCTTTGCATACTTTATAACGACAGAAATTAAATATGAAAATGTCGAAAATTACTATAAAAATATCGACAGCCGTGGAACTGAACAAAAAATAAATAAATGCTTGACGTTTTATCTGTCGTAAGTTAACTTGTTTGACGTTTCTGACAATTTAGTTTGAACAAATATCGTTAATTATGGCAATAATAGAAATATAAAATTAATAAATAAAGTTAAGAAAATACAGTTTTGTTGACATAATATGAATATATCAAAAATTCAATATTGCGTAACAAAATTATGTATGATGCTGTCATGAACTCTCAACTCATTTCCAATACATCTCTCTACCTTAGTACTACAGAAGAGTCTACACTTATCATTCCTAACACTCTTTCTTAGAGTAACGTATGTTCTGCTCGCCCTATATTCTGATTATGCGGCTCACGTGTATTTTTTGAAGACATATTATTAGTCTTTTCAAATTTTGTCATGAATTTAGCTCTTCATTCGTATATATGTTCATTTTTTAATCATTTCAGATAATAAAACTAGAGACAAAATCAAATTGTCAGAAACGTCAAATAAGTTAACTTACGTTGTGACAGATAAAACGTCAAGCATTTATTTATTTTTTGTTCAATTCCATGGCTGTCGATATTTTCAACGTAATTTTCGATATTTTCATATTTAATTTCTATCGTTACAGTGCATGGAAAGAATTCTGTTTATTGATTTAGATGCAGAATTTTATACTCTAAAACTTTTATTTGACGCATTTTTGCTTAAAATAATTAAGCGAGCAGGAAATTGCAAAATACTGATTTCCCATGTTAATCTCCTATGTACACCTTTAAGACACGGTATATAAAATATGGTGATATTTTAAATGTAAATTCGTAAATTTAAATTTGTAAATTAAATCAATCATAAACCAGCCAAAAAAGAAATAGGGGATTATAGCGCAATTGATTTAAGAGAAATTAGGAAAAAATATTAAAAGTATATGCTTAATAATAAATATTAATAAAGAAATAAAACGGCATAATTGAAATACTTCGGAAATAAGGGGATTTTTGTTATAGCAGCTCATCACTCCTATGAATTCCATATATATTATTTTGATTGGCGACTCAAAGTCGGCCTATAAATATATAACGAATATCCAGTTAGGGGAGGAGCCTACTACCAATGGTAGTAGAGAAATTCAAACAGCGGAGGCGTAGTTATCAGTTCAGTAGTACACTTCTCCAACAGTTTTTATTTGAATATAAATATTTTGCATTAAACTTAATAATACATTTCCAATTATAAATCATGTACGAGTAGGCTTGTACAGTATAATAACATTAATTTATTTTTTATAAATATAATTTAGAAATAGCATATATTTTAAGAACATTTAGATCCACGAAGAAAATAGTTCGATATAAAAACTTATATTCCTGACGTCTCATCTATATTTTCAAATTTCGGAGGACTATAACTTGGTTATTAATAGGAATTTTTTCATCGCATTTTCACCGACAGTCTTAGTTTTACTTATACGATTAGATGAAATTATATTTAAAAAATGGTGGAATCCCCCATTCTCTCGCGTTCATTTTATAATTTTATTTGAAAATGTATTAAAATAAGTGAATTAAAGAAAATGAACATAATTGTACAATAAAAAGTGCTGGGTTAAAGGTTATACGAGCACAACAAATATTAAGGACATTCCATAATTTTTGGTAAAGAAGAAAAAGTTAATCGACTGATCGTACGGAAAAGATATTTAAATATATCGCAAAACTCTAATCTGTTAAATAAATATGATCATTCTTTGCATTTCCAAGTCAGAATTATAGACGAGTTACTTCATCCTGAAAACGTACCATTAGTTTTGCGAAACGACAATCCCCTCACCTTCCTCAGGCTCGTCCCATAGAAGATTTTTGGGCTCTTTTATCTCAAAAAGTTTACGATGGAAGTTGGGAAACCCAAAATGAGGACGAACTTCAACGCTGAATATGAATATGTAGTAAAATATGATGTATCATTCTGAAAAATTTATTAATTTTCTTAAAATATGTGGTACTGTGGAGTTAGTGCCGAATACCTTCCATGATGGTATTCGGCACTAATTCCAAAGTACCAGATATTATACTCGATGGGGAAGTTTTAGAGCGTACCACTGTTACAAAGATTGTAGATATGCATATTGACGAGGATCTTAAGTTTCGAGTACACCTTCAGAATAAAATGAAGTCAGCAAAAATAAAACTACGTCATTTGTATCAGTTCCGCCACATTCTTTCAACAGAAGTAAAACTGAAGCTTGTCAACACAATTGTACTCTCAATATTAGATTATTGCTGTTGTGTGTATGTGCCGAATTTGATACAAATCGACAAGAATAGAATAAGGGTATTACAGAACTCTTGTCTCAGGTATGTTTACGGTGTGTGTAGATATGACCACATTAGTGAATACAGAACACTTGCAAAAATGCGTCACATCAACGACCGTGTACAATCTGCTTACCTTATTTTAACTCCTAAAGTTAAAATGACAGGTAGACCGTCATACTTATATGAGAAATTAAAGTTTAAGGCCTATAATTATGGTCTTAGAGGTAGGGATTTATATGAAATACCAACCTACAACAAATCAAAATTTAAATGTTCTTTCTCGTATTTGGCACCGTTTTATTACAATTTTATCCCACACGAATCAAAATCATTGTCTGTAAATTCATTTAAAAATAAAATTAAGATGCTTTCTAAAGACAAATATTATTAACTTTTGGTATTTCTGTCTGAGTAGCTGTTTATTTTTTTGTATTGGGTCTCACTATATTCCACATGAATATGAGTAATATTTTATTATAATTTTTTGTATGAACATATATGATTCTGAATTTCGTTTGTTTGGGTTTGTATTGGCATTGTTAGCTGGTGGTTATTGTTATTATAAATGTATTGCTTGGGTGGAAGAACAGCCTATGGCTGAACCCCGCCATTGACATAGCAGTCAATAAAGTATATTATAAAATATTAATCATTAAAATCAGTACATTTTTGGATTTGAAGGAAGAAATGTTTTCCATGTGTCTGAGTGTCTGGGGACTATATTTTTTCGATCTTTCTTGGTTGAACTAACAAAAAAGATGATATGAAGTTAAAATGTCACAATAAAAAGGGTAATGTGCTGGCATATAGAATTTTTTTGTTAATGTATACAGAGGAGCGCAAAGGCAAGTAATTAAAATATTTTCTTTTTTTCAGCAGTCTCAGTTGCCATCATACGAAGAAGCAATCCGAGAGCGCTCCACTGGTCTAGGAAGTGCGGGATTATTAGGGTATAGATCACATCGTCCACATTGGACACAACATTGGACAGGGGCTGCAAGGAGGCCGCGTCCAGCTGCTGCGCAAACTCCTGCTGATGTCCATGTCACCAGGCAGAGCTCGTGGTAAGTCAACGACAAAGAATACTATTGTAACGATAAGTATAGCGATGACGCAATCGCGCTAGCAGTAGGGCTACGTAAACAAACAAGCAGCGACATGTTTAATTACCCTTTAACTTTTTGTGTTTATTGTTATTATGCGGTTGAAAATTCTAGAACTCTTTGGAAGTTAATGGCAGCTGTATAAAAGGGACGCAGCTATGCTCGCGACTTAGTTACATACATAGTTACATGGAGAGACATATAGAGACATTTACATAGAGTGTTAGTGAGTGTGAGAAGCACAGCAGTATGGTGGTGAGCGTATGCACTATAGTGTCGAGTGGGTACGTCGTTTCGTGTCTCATCAAAACACATACACCCTTGGCTTGCGCGTTCGAACAACCATTAGCCAATAGCATTTGCCAGTGCCCAGCACGTCACATACATGGCTGATACTGAATTTTATGAGCTTGATTTAACGTTTCAGTTTGATATTAGAGCAATAAAATTAGAAAATGAACTATGGAAACCCCTATTTCTACTTCAAATTTATATATATATATATATATATATATATATATATATATATATATATATATATATATATATATATATATATATATATATATTATATTTATGAACGTATTTAGTGGTACTCACTCATGATGATTCTATGTTATTTACTCCATGTTTGACCCTTGCTTGGTAATATACAAATTTAAAAATTTAACTGACAATTCCACTCATAATCTGTCGTCCAAATAAATCACAGTATTTTGGTGAATTGAACCAACACATTCGAATTACACTGACAATTTTCACTAATGAAAATGACCGCTGCAAAATATTTTGAGTGACAAGTATTTCAGTAATTTCAAATATTATTTATAAAAAAAAATGATACTAAAATTAATTGAATAAATAAATATATATATATATATATATATATATATATATATATATATATATATATATATATATTTCAAAGAATTGACAATGCCGAATATCATTCGCGACTAGAGTTTTACTGGTAATTTATGCCTAGCGCACTCCCGCTTGTTGCTTTAGAAAATCGTCAGTCGTGCAGTCGCAGTCGTTTCGATTTTCGTCGCATCAAGCAAAAATTGCCTGTAAAATTCTAGTTACTAGCGGTATTATATATGATAAATTCCAACGACTAGTTTTTAACCAATCATGATGCAAAACACTTGAAAATTCAACCAGTGGGAACAGTATTATACTGATAAAACTCCGTTACCCTGATAAATTTCCGCTAACAAGTAAATAAATAGTTGTTATTGTTTATAACTGTTAGTGTAACAATTAACTAATAGTTCAAGTTTAAAAATAAAATAATAATTAAACTGTTTCATTTTGCTTTGTCTTTGGAATTTATCTCCCCAAATATCACACGATCTCTCTAATTTTCCAAGATAAACTTTTATTTTTAAGCACTCATTCTGTTTGCTTTTAAGCGAAATCACTCAACCAAACTGACATTAGGTAAAATCCCTCCGCCTTCGGCGTCGGGATTTACCATGCAGTTTGCTTTTGTGTTTGTTGCTAAGCAAAAGAATTCGTGCAAAATAAAAATTTATCGATAAAATCAGGAGGTCTTGTGGTATTACTTCCGAAAATTTTTACTCTGTTTTTTAGTTTGCATAGGAGATATGATTATTTATATTATATTCTTTAATACTTTCGTAACTGAAGAACTGTTTCTCCTTCTGCTTAACCTTTTCGGTTGTCATTTTTATGGCCCAAATTAAATTAAAAAGTAAAATATGTCACTTCATCTTATTACAAAATAGTCCATAAGATGCTATAACATTTTTATGACCATCTGAGTTTAATATACGGGCCTGTATGTTTTATGAGGGCGTACTAAAGTATAGACGGTGACTTTATGTGCTCGTATTGCCTTAATTAACGAGTATTAATTATCACTACACGTGCGTATGGTTAATTGATAATAACAGAACATTGTCCACTAATTGGTCAGACCATAAATACAGATAGGAAAGAAAAACTGTACATTTTTACCTCCTGTATCAATGTACATATAATATATTCGATATAGAAGCAGTTGACGGTTATTTATATCAGTTTAATATACGAGGTACGTACAATTACTCAGAATAAAAAAATCAGGTAGGGTGTGGAAAACAAAATTTGCACTTTCATTTTAAACAGTTATTTATTTGTCATTTGAAATTAAGTTGCGAAACGGTCCTTCTGTAACAAGGTGGTTAATTTTTAACAGCTGGTTAGTAGTTATTTAACTATCAAGTGTGTTAATGAGAGAGATTAATGATTGAGACATTTGTTAATTGTTGAGATCATTAATCGCCAATTAACACACGTGTTAGTTTCAATATTATTCCGATAGGTCATATCTCATCAATTTGGAGAAAATCTAATTTTATTATATGTGGATAGATGCTACATTCAGGTAGCATTTTTTTGGTGCATAGATGCTACTTTCAGGTAGCATCTATGCACCCCAAAAAAATATTTAATCGTGCATAGATACTACTTTCAGGTAGCATCTATGCACCAAAAAATTTTTTTAATCGTGCATAAATGCTACTTTCAGGTAGCATCTATGCACCAAATAAATTTTTTTTAATTGTGCATAGATGCTACTTTCAGGTAGCATCTATGCACCCCTAAAAAAAAGTTACCGTTGGTGCGTTCGGCTTGCTAACGCTTTTCACTCTTTTGACTCCAAGTGTTCCTATAACCGTTCGGGAGTAAATAGATCTCACTCCTTGATCGTTCGGGTAAACGGAGTGGAGTTAAAAGAGTTAACTCCATTTACTCTACCTCTTAGCATGGGACTCAAGGAGTGCACATGCGTATTAGGTTATTTTTTGACGGCTAATAGAAAGTTTGAGTTTTAATTTTTAAAGGGTTCTGTGCTAATCGTGATGTGTCTTAGAGCCTCGTTTGTTTAGCTATTTTTCTTAGCGGTATTGTGGTTGTAGTATTTAAAAAAAAAAAAATAGGTACTCTGTATTAATGCTGAGAAAATACGGAAGAGTGATTTATTTTTAATTTTTATATATAATTCATATGTTATCTGGATTATAAAATAAATAAATAAAATAAATAAAAAATTAATATATCATCTGCTTTGTACGCAGATATCGGTAATGATGATGACATATTTGTACCGTGCGGGCGTTTACCAGGCGTCACCTCACGGGCACTCATTGCTGGCGTGGATAGTGCACCACAGGGGTCAATTTAGTGCCATTTTAAAATTGGAAATATTTGGCGTCGGTCGGGATCGAACCCGGTTCCCCAGATTCGCGACCAGACACTCAGGCACGCGGCCACGAGACCCCATAAAAAAGGTAATTATTAAATATTTTATTATTTAAATGCAGTACCTACAATTATTTTTTTGTAAATTTAAAATAACAGCTGACAGTTAATTTACCACACTCCTATGCAAGCCGAACGCTTACTATATGCTCCGAAAGATTTAAGGTAACGTGACAACGCTCCGTACTCCACTCCAACTCCATTAGAGTTAACAAGCCGAACGCACCACGTAAAAGTAACTAGTTAGTAACTAAATTACTAAAGTAACTAGTTACTGCCCAGCTCTGTCGTTTATTAATATAAAACATGCATTAATAGGGGTCATTAATGCATGATTTTTATACTAACATAACCTATTAATAAATGGTCAACTGAAAAAAAAATAGATATTGATTTGCCGACTATAAATCCAATATTTTGTTATATATCAACATACTTGATTGGTCAAAAATATTAATCAGTTATTAAAAATTAATCACTGAGTTACAAAATAGGTCTGAAAGTTAAGTTAGAACTTAGAACGTATGTAGTTAATACGAATGTTCAAAACGGGCGCCAAATGACGCCACAACCCTAACGAGGTCACACAACGAAGTTATTTCATTTGATGGTGTTTGTGCGCATGCCTGGCTTTTACCGCCAATTATTTTTGTTGACGTTCACAGGTTAAATACACGCGTGTAACAAGAAATCTGTGGTTAAACTTACTCGTTTAATTAAAAATACATACAAATAAAAAGCACAAACGTGCTGAATCAGTAACCGCCAAGTTGACGTGGATGCAAGTCAATGCAGGTTATGTGTGGGTTACGTTTAATTTTCCCGCTCTACATTTTTATAGCTAAATTCACTTGATACAACTGTTAATATCTCATAGTTCAGCAAGTTTTCTCTCTTGCTGGGGTTGTGACGTCATGGGATGACGTCATTGCAAATTGCAAAGTTCTTTTGCATTTCTCTCCTGTTCTATAAATGTTTATGCAAAATAAAAAATATGAAAAATCAAAAAACCGTGGAAAATCCTATTAACCAGAGAAAATTTTCTTCAGATTTTGGCAAAAAAAATATAATATAACATCCGCCATACTCATCAGATTTAGCATTGTACAATTTTGGCTATTTATTGAAAAATATGGGATAGAAGGTTTTTATGTGAAGAAGAGATTGATGCTGCAGTTCATGATTATTTTGAAAGCATTGCAAAAGAAGATTGGTTAAAAATGGAAGGAAAGAATGATGAAATGTATTATTTTTGAAAGGAACTATTGAAATTAAATTCTAAAAAATATGAACTATACTATGTGTCTTATCCTCAATAATTCTAGTGTGACTTGTATACTCAAATTTTTATTAATTTTAGTAATAATTCTAAGATTTACGTATGTACAATGTTTTAGTGAAGAATTTGCTTTTCATCTTGTTAGTATAATATTGCAGGATGGATTATTATTTTAATATTATCTTCTAATGAAATTTTAATAGTCTCGAAGATTGACGAAGTCACGAGCAAGCTCGTTCTCGTTGAAGATGTTTTAAAAGTTTGTAGCTTAGCTAGTTGGATCTGGACGAAAAATACGGCATTCCATAGATTTTATTATTCGTTAATCATTATTAATTATCCATTTTCTGCACGGATAATGGGCCGTTAAAAGCAGGAGGTAATTGGTTTTGAATAATAGAATGAATAGCCAAAGGCTAAGTATAAATTTGTCATTTTAAACTGCCCATAACATGGGAACATATCAGGGCATCAGGGTATATGTATGCATAACAAACAAGCACAACCATAATCTAACCTAATCTATGTATAACACATGTTAATATGTGAAATAGAATATATATATATATATATATATATATATATATATATATATATATATATATATATATATATATATATATATATATATATTGTGTGTAAATTTTTCGACTCTGGTGTAGATTGTGCTTATTATTGGATAGTTCAGTCTTAACGCATTTATTACAAAACCGACGTTTCTGTCTATGTATACACTTTACGTTCTTCTGGATAAGTATGTTCTTACATATTCTTAACTTGGAAGAAGAATACTCTTAATCCGTCG
Organism: Harpalus rubripes; assembly: GCA_963082715.1. NCBI lineage: Eukaryota > Metazoa > Arthropoda > Insecta > Coleoptera > Carabidae > Harpalus > Harpalus rubripes. The sequence goes on from OY720450.1 coordinate 73,696,283, forward strand.
CTCAATAAATTCGTAGGATGACATATAGATACTGTCATTATTGACAAATCCATATGATTCAAACGATACGTATCAAAAGGCGATTTCGGGCGACATACCCGTTCACTTCTTAGGATCAGTTACGGTCACTTGCGGTATGCTATGGTCAGTGGTGGCGCCAAAAATCAATGGTTCACTTGTTGACACCGTGCTTGGAGGTTATGTATATTCTGCGACATTTAAAACTGTCAAAAATAGTGTCTGACAATTAAAATGCATTAACGGAGAAAGATACTTTTTTCCATATTTGTCCAAAAAAAGAGTCAACGAAAATAATGTCACCCTGTTTGACATAAGACCACGACTCCGACTGTTTTGACTTTTGACATTTCAAAAAAGACATGATAAAAAGAGATAGAAATAGTGAACAGAGACCTGACCCGACTAGCAAACCCGTTCAGCTGTGAGCACTGATTCAAGCATACCGGGTATGTTGTTCCTAGCGCCCGAATGTGTGAACGTACCTGAACGCAACATACCGCAAGTGAACGGTTGTCGCGCGAAATCGCCTATATTTATGACAATATGACGTTTGGTTCATAAGTAGTAGTGTCTGACTTGTCACGTCATTCTTCTTTCTTCGTTTTGAGGCACTATGTTCTGTTTCAGTATTATCAGTTCTATTTGGGCACACTGCACAAAACATTTTTTTACAACCATGTTTGATTATTTCCAAATACAAAAATCAGAAGTAGTTGACAGCTGTCATGAGTGTCACTCGTTTAAATTCCGTCGATGGAAAATGTAAGCCACACCCTCATTGGTTAGGTTTATTCGAACGTCATCAGGCGAAAGGGGAAGCTGAAATTCAAAGACAATTTTCTGATGAATAAAGAATAATACGAAAAAAATAAAAAGTAGGAGCTAAATATTTTTTCTTATTCTTTTGATTAAAGCAAAGAAAAAAAACCGTGTCACACCTCATTAATAAATGTATTTTTACCATGTCTTTACGTAAAATTTACTCGGTCACTAAAGCCGTCAATTAAAAAAATTGTCACTAAAAATGCAGAATTTTTGTATATAAAAACAATTTTACTGTTTTGCACGTGATTATGGGTGACAATTACTGCGTTTACATGCAGTTTTGAAAATGGTTTCAGTTTTCAGTCAAAATTATGCAAAACTGTTTACATGCAGTTTTCAAAACAAGTTTAAAAATTGGTTTGAAATCAGTTTCGGCGCATGCGCATTTAGCTGATGTAAGTTACAGATCCTCTTCACTCCAAATACTTCGTTTTGCTATTATTCCAATTATTTTTTATACTTCCTACCACGACGCACTAAAACTACACAACTGTCAGTATATTTGAAGGTTAGTAACACAAAGCGACAGAAACGTTATGCTCTGTACGCATGCGCAGTATCGAAACTGAATTTTAAGTGTTTACATGAATAGTTTTGAAACTAGTTTTCAAGTCCCACCCATGAATTTTAGTTTTGGTTTGAGATAATTCAAAACCGTTTTGACACTGTATACATGGCGTTTTTAAAACTAAAAACGTTTTAAAAACGGTTTCAAAACTGCATGTAAACTCAGTAAATATTTCTGATGCACGATTCTGTATTTTTTGGTCGATTACACATGAACCAAATTTTGAGCAAAAATGACATTGGTTGTTTTTGCATGTAAACGAAGTAAACAATTAATTAAACTGCAAGAATGTTAAATGCATTCTTTCAGAATTTCTATTTCGCTTGACAGGAAAAAATATTGATAATCACTCGAGTTAGTTATGATTTGCAAGTTTGCGAAAATTCCCTCGGTTGTAGTTATGCATCTTAAGTTGCGAGTATTAGTCAACACTTGCAATTATGCTGGCTTGCCGTCCCGTCTCATAGCTCAATTACGCGCTAAACGGTTCGGTTATGGTAATCCGGTGTGAATGTATGTAGCCAGGGAGGCGAACCGGTAATTACGGTTTTATCAGCGCCGATAACTCTCTGCCATTTGCATACGACAGTGCGATAAACGCCTGGACCGGACACTTCGCACTAGCGCCAGGACGGAATTATTGTTATTAGCACGCGAAGATGTGCACAAGCAAACCACAACAAAGAAATTGCAAAGAAACGGAGAGATGCTGTACGGGAAGATAATAGCAACAAAGCGTATGTGAAACGAAAGATATATTATTAGGATAATAGATACAATAATCTTTTAATAAATTCATGACATTATTGTACCGTTTTTCAAGAACAATTTTCATTTTTTCTTATTGCGGTTTTACACATAATAATTAATCGTTCAATTTATTGACGGACAAATCGATCAATTTATCTTACAAGTCGTTGAGAATTTACCCTTAACGATTTTCTATCAATTTATTTATGGTGAAATTAGGACTACCAACTTCTTAATATTATTTTATATATTTGTGAGGTTAGAGTTAAAAAAGGGTGACGGTGTTTTGTCGAAATGAAACCTGGTAACTAGATAGAATCCTGAATTTGGATTGGCTTATAAATTTATGAGTGAAATAGTCAAATTAAAAAAATCTGATGTGGCCAGCACATTACCTTCCGTCAGTTATTTGAGGCATTTACGAAAATTCTACCGGTGAACTGTTACCGGTAAACAGCTGTTTATCAGGTTATAGCTACCGGAATCGATATTTTAAGAAAGCAAGTGGTAAACAAGGGTAGATCCATAACCTATAAAAAAATTGAAACAGGTTAGAAATTTAATGTAGTTAACAAAATGAGCAGCGTCCTACTTTGAACGCATTTCCAATTTTTACGCGCGCGCTTGACTTTGCATCACTACCTTTTTGAGATTAGATTCTTCATGAATCCGGCTGATGAATCTGGTAGATATTATACAATTTTCGATCACAATTTTCGAACACAGTGGGTAGATGCGGTATCGACAGGTAGAATTTTCGTAAATGCCTATGTATTTTCTATAAAATCCATACAGAAAGTTCCTTGCAAAAGATTCTAAATTTCTTGTATGTACATTACGTTTCTACAGTTGTATGTATTTTTTTACATCGATTAATTATTCGTACTTCACGTGAAAATAATTATTAAAAAATTGGGGAAGGGATTTGAGACGTGACAATGGTAGAAGCGTGAAAAAAGACTGGGAGGGAAAGAGATAGTTATAGCAAGATGTGATGATGCCACACCCTGCCACACGTACCACAACATAAACGCGACGCTGATAGGCTGATTTATAACTGTCTCTTTCCTTCCCGTATTCTATCTGTCTTCGTCCACGATTCTAACATACTTATGGCATATATCCCTTCTCCAAAACATTAAATTGTTAATAAGAATATTATTACAAATTAATGTTTAGTTTTTATTATTATAATGAGAAGCTATAGTGGTTAGTTTTTATATTTTATGACGTATATATTCGAATATGGTCACACACCCCATTTTCAAACAGTTTTATTTGAATATAAATTTCTTTCATTAAACTTAATAATTTAGATACACTTGCAATTATAAAGCATGTAGACTTGTACAGTGTTATAATATTAATTAGTTTTTTATAAATATAATTTAAAAATAGCATACATTTCAAGAACATTTTAGATCTACGAAGAAAACAGTTTTATATAAAAACTTATATTCGTGACGTCACTCCATATTTTCAAACTTCGGGGAATCATAACTCGCTAATTAATAGGAATTTTTTCACCGGATTTTCATCAATAGTCTTAGTTTTACGTAGACTTTGATGAAATTATTTAATTCCCTATTGTACGTTTGTTGAAATTATATGTTCATTGAGATTATGGGGTCCCGTGGCTGCGTGCCTGAGCGTCTGGTCGCGAATCTTGGGAACCGGGTTCGATCCTGACCGACGCCAAATATTTCGAATTTTTAATGGCACAAAATTGACCCCTGTGGTGCACTCTCCACGCCAGCAATGAGTGCCCGTGAGATGCGCCTGGTAAACACCCGCACGGTACAAATATGTCATCATCATTACCGATATCTGCGTACAAAGTGGACTGGCACTTCCAGAAATTTGTAATATGCCGTGGTGATATATTTATTTATTTATTGAGATTGTCGAATGAAGCATTTTCAGTTTTATGCTACATGGTGTGAATTTATACACAATCTGTTATTTTCTAATATTTCGTTGTTCTTTCTGAAAGCTGTGAGATTCCTTGAGAGATTACGCCCTGGGATTTGCATTTTATCAGCTTTGCCTTCTGGGATCTTTGGATGTGGTGTGGTGTTTTGCTGCATCGTTGGATATTCTTTTCCTGCACTCACGACACGACTTGCCTTTGCTGCGACTGCGGATTTATCTGAATATTCTGCGTGAGCGTGACTGCGTCGCTAATCGATTGAATGATTCCGTCGAAATGTTTCCAGACCAAACATAAACACACCACATTATTTACTTGTTTGTTTATCACGGGAATAAGATAGCAGAAATCATGACAATATTATAGAAAAGTTATTGATAAATAAATACATCATGACGCTATCGAAATAGATTAGGTGAGATAAATTTAATAAATACCTACAGTCGTATTCACACTAGTTACAGTCACAGTAACTCAGTTATATATTAACCAGTTTTGTATATACGGGCCCCAACAACTATATGTTCGGACACTCGGTGATTTATTATAAATATTCGTTTATATTAATAATGACATTATTCTACAGGATGATTCATCGGTCTGTCCTCTCTTTATAACTCTTTTTTTTTAAGTCAGATAGAAAAACTCTTCAAATATAATTTATATGATATATTTTTCTCTATCTACGTATCATATGCATTAGTATACAGGGTGCTCCGTTTAAGCGCAACAATATGTAACTTTATATTTCTTAATGGAACCCCCTATATATATTTATTTATTTTGATAGTAAATTAGATTCCCTTTAAAAAAGTATTAAGTAATAAGGGGTCTACAATTACAAATTAAGAAGTTATTTACGTTCATAAAAAATAGTAGTTCATAGTGGAAAAAACCATAATTTAATACAAAATTTTGATATTTTTTTATTAATACTTATTTTAAACATTCCACTAATTACAAAGAGGCTATTAAAATTTAGTGGCAGACTAAATAATGCAAAATTATAATAAATGCTCGAAAACTTGTCCTTCAATTTCAATACATTTTTCTATTCTTCTTATTAAATTAGTTTGTACAGAACGCACCATATCAGGCGAAATGCTTAAAAAGGCTTCGCGGATTCATTTTAACATCAACATCAACAATGATAAACTAAGAGTATTTTGACAACTTGTTTGTTTAAATTCGAAACAGTTGATCAAATTATCCATAGCTTACTTTGTTAATAATAACATGATACAAACATACCATTCAACGAATAAAGGTAAATAACTTCTTAATTTATAATTTTAGAGCCCTTATTATTTAATACTTTTTTAAAGGGACTCTAAATTACTATCAAAACAAATAAAATGTTATAGGATGTTCCATTAAGAAATATAAAGTTACATATTGTTGCGCTAAACGGAGCACTCTGTATACTATATGGTACGTAGGTAGACAATAATATATCATATAAATTATATTTGAAGAGTTTTTCTATCTGACTTAAAATAAAAGAGTTATAAAGAGAGGACAGACCGATGAATCACCCTGTATATCAATTGTTGTTACATATATCTAAAAATACATTTGTAATGAAGAAATTTATAAAAGATATAATAAATTTATCAACACAATTAAATTATAATCTAATTTGTAACAAAAAACTTCAAAATCAACTGACAACTATATGTTCGGACACCAACAGTTTTTGAGCAATTTAATAAAGATAACACATTCATTTGCTTTTATGACTGCCTGATTTTCTAAAAGCATATTAAAAACAAGCTTTTGACATTCAATGAATGCAAATGTATCCCATAGTTTTATCCGGAATTCAGGAATTGTGCGTTCTGGATTGTACTTCAGGCACTGTTTCAACTTATGTCATATTGTTTCAATAATATTGAGGTCAAGACTGCTTGAAGACTAATCTAGTACATTAATATCTTGATTTTCAAATCATTTTTAATAGTTATGGTAGTATGAGAAGAAGCGCCATACTGAAAAATAAAATTGTATTTCTAAATCCAATTCTTGGATGGAAGGCAGCAAATATGTTTCCAAAATTCTTTGATATTTCTCAGTATTGACGTTTCCATCTATGAAGTATTGTTTTCCAAGTCCCTTGGTTGACATACACCCCCAAACCATTACTAATTGCGATATTTAATTGTACGTTTCTTGCAATCTTTATGATATGCCGCGGTTTTAGTTCTTATAAATCGTCTGCGATAACCTCTCACACAGAAATCAAACTTGGACTCATTTATTTATTTATTTATTTATTTAAAGTTTAGGCTATACAACAGGACGAGTCCCAATGACAGTACAGCACATTACAAAGTAAATACAAACAGAAAATAATTTTTCATCAGACAAACCTACTTAAATAATACAGTGAAAATTTATGAAAAAGAGAGATATTGATTATGACATATGAGTAAAATAATTATTTCTTATAAACGACTTAAACGTGTATAATGAGCAATGGAAAATATCAGGTGAATTGTTGAGAGAGAAGAAATTATTATATTTACACATTATTCTGTTTAGAGGAGAGAACATAGCTGAGTTAGTTTTATAATTCCTTAAGGAAAATAGATCACATGAACGTGTAGAATGAGAAGGTATTCGAAAAGAAATTTTGTTCAAAAGGGTAGAACTGCTGATATGATTATTTACAATTTTATACAGAAATGTCATATCTATCAAGTCTCTACGCTTTTGTAAAGGGATGAAGTTTAACGAGTTATTTGGAAATTTCCAATTTAAATAAGAAATAAATTTCTTTTGAATACCCTCTATTCTATTAATATACATTAGATAATGGGGAGACCAACATACAGCAGCAAATTCAAGTTGAGATCGAACTAATGTGTAATATAAATGAACTAGCGTTCTAAACCTTTTAAAATGAGTATCAATTCTTAAAATGAATCCTAGCATTCTATAAGCCTTTTTGACAATGCAATCAATATGGATATCGTAAATAAGTTTATTGTCTAGAGTAACACCAAGATTTTTGATATGAGATACACGATTTATATATTTTCCATCTAAATGGTAATCAGATTTAACCACATTCCTATTTCGCGTGAAAGATATAATAGAACATTTATTGAAATTAAGTAATAAATTATTATTTTGTAAATAGCTATTTAGCCTGTCAAGATCGGCTTGAAGGGCTAAACAATCAGATGTTGATTTTACTGTTGTATACAACTTGAGATCGTCAGCGTACATTATAAATTTTGAATTATTGAAACAATTTTTAATGTCGTTAATAAAAATGTTATAAAGGAGAGGTCCTAAATGGGATCCTTGTGGGACTCCAGAGGTTACTGGAAAATATTCTGAAGCGAATCCATTAACAGTAACACTCTGTTGCCTGTTACTGAGGTATGATTTAAACCACTGAAGCACATTACCATGTACACCATACTTCTCTAGTTTATAAATTAAAATGGAGTGGTTAATTTTGTCGAAAGCTTTACTGAAGTCGGTGTACACAGCATCTACTTGATTTTTGGAATCCATAGAGTGGAGAATAAAATCAGTATATTCCACAAGATTCGAATCAACAGATCGTCCACTATAGAAACCATGTTGTTCAATATTTATGATTTCTTTGAATGCAGCAAATAAATGCTTATAAATTAGTTTTTCAAAAATCTTTTCGAATATACATAGTTTCGATATTGGACGATAGCTGTCGACCGAATTTTTATTGCCAGATTTGAGTACAGGCACGATAAGGGCTCTTTCATCATCCTTGAAAATAATATTATTCCAGTCTTCTAATGTCCAGGTAGCTCTTACCTTTGCCCAAGCCTGAAGTTTCTTTTTTAGACGTAATACTTTTACTTTGGCCTAGAGAAAGTCACCATCAGAAATCAAATTAAAGTATAAATAAAACTGTTTTACCTAATGAAAACTAAGTCCAGACTTGTGAAGCCACTTCCTACAACATTCACGGGAAATATTTAAGACTGCTTCTTTATTCCAACGAGCGCTAATGTCTCGTACTATGGATCAACTTGCACTTTTGCATAATTTAACGAGAAGGCGCTACTCTTTTCCGGATTACTAGTTTGGATCGCCCGGTAGTTTTCCCACCAATATTAATGCTGCCTGTTTTTTATATTCTAAAATATCTCCAGCACTAGACTTAGTCATAATCGTGGTTTTCAGCAGTATTTCTTATTAATTAACCTTCAAGATACGTCGCTCTATTTCGAGTTATAATTATTTATAATTATCGTGTAAAAAATTATCACAATAAGCTAATAAGTGACAAATTACATTGACAATGTCTTCGCATGCCCACTAATAGACTTATTTCGCAGTCTATCGTACTTAAATGATATTAAATAGGTACTTGGTGTCCGAACATTAAGTTGTCAGGTGATATTGACGTGTTTTGTGACAAATTAGATTATAAGTTAATTGTGTTGATATATTTATTATTTTTTTTTAAATAGCTTCTTTACAAACCTATCTTTAGATATATCTAACAACAATTCATCTAGAATAAAGTCATTATTAATATAAACAGTTATTTATAATAAATCACCAAATATTCGAACATATAGTTGTTGGGGCTCGTAGTAGGTTTAAACCACGTCTAACAGGCCTATTCTACTAAACAAATATGTATCGTTACAAGTCGTTACCATGCGACATGTAGTTATAATAACGATTTTTGCCAAAACCCTATTTTACTAATTTATTTATCGTTACGTATCGTTATTTTATGTCGTTTATGAACGACAAGTTCACATGCCTCGTTGAAGTCGTAAAGTTAGATATATTTTGAAAACAAAAGTAAAATTGGCTGAAGAAAATATTTTATTGATTGTAGCTGAACAAGATATTATTATTATTATATTTTTTAATATGACATTTTATATAATCGCCCTTTTACTGTACCGGAGGAAAATTTGAGTGTTTTTTTTTTTTATGAATAAAGATGCATGTAGAGATTTATTTACGCAAATATCACCATATATGAGGAACTCGTTGAAGAGATGGTTTGTCAAAAATTTCTAGATTATTTATAAATTATTATTTATGCGTAATACATTACATATTATGGGGTCTCGTGGCCGCGTGCCTGAGTGTCAGGTCGCGAATCTGGGGAACCGGCTTCGATCCCGACCGACGCCAAATATTTCCAATTTTAAATGGCACAGAATTGACCCCTGTGGTGCACTCTCCACGCCAGCAATGAGTGCCCGTGAGGTGACGCCTGGTAAGCGCCCGCACGGTGCAAATATTTCATCATTACCGCATCTGTGTACAAAGCAGATTGGCACACCCAGCAATGGGTAATAAGCCGTGATGATATATTTATTTATTTATTTACATTACATATGAATGCATATAAATATTTTGTTTTCAATTCAGATGATGGCAGCTTTTCATTTTTTTTTGCTCATAGAAGCTATCAGAAATCAGTAGCAAGGAGGATATCAGTAGAAAAGGATTCATATGTGGTATTAAGTCAATCATTAATAATCACATCAATAATAGAAATCTGCAATATTATTGTATTTTATAGACATATACCTATATCAAATTTCATACGGCGCAAGTAGATATGGAGCGTGTAAATTGTAAAACGAGGGTGAGAATAATACATAATTTTATGTACGATGAAAATTGCAAATTTGAATCAATATCAAATTTGAATTGAAAAAAAAAATATAAATTTATTCTGTCAAAATCAACATGAAGTTAGATATTATCGTTAAACTCATCATAACGATAACTCGATAACAATATGATTAGTAGAATACCTTTTTGGCATTTGTCGTTATTAAAGTCGTTCAACCAAATGCTTAGCGGCAGTCGTATGGTAACGATATCGTTATACATATTTTTAGTAGAATAGACCTGTAAGTTATGATAATCCAAGTACAATTTAATTTTTAAAAGATGTTTGATGGTCATCTTCGAATTATATGAGTTAATGCTTACAAGATTTTGCATTATAAAAATATCAATTGACATTCTTGGTAAATTGAACTGTCTAATATAAATTACAATATTCGCAAGTTATCATCATTAGTGTTATTGTTGTTTTCATAAAAACTGTTTATTTATTACTTATTTCAATTATTCTCCCGATAATAATAATAATTGCAATGCCATTCCCGTAAAAACTGCTCTGATATATATTTATTTATTTCCTTATGAAATTCCTTCTTTCTTCATATCAATTAATTAAGAGAATAATGCATTACAGTTAGGTATGAAAAGAACTGCTTTTTTTCATCGATGGTCAGTGGCCTAGGTAGGTTGTCATGGCAACACCTGTGGAGTAAACAGACTCCCAGAGCAGCATTTTCACACGAAGGATTATTGACACATTTATAAATTCAGTATATCGATGTTTTTCAATAACATACATCAAACGAGTTCTGCTCCTTGCGGCGTAAGGGTAATTATAATCATTGCCAGTTTTTTTCCGAGAGAAGAGAACACATAGGCGTCAACAGAAAAGCTATAAGGAAGACGGGCCATCATTAAATATAAAAAGAAGAATGGACCTTTCGGTTTTTATATAGTGCACAAACAATTTATTGTTATGGCTCCAAATAACCAAAAAGAATATGTGGTTTGAGAAAGTTTGGCATGAATTGCGGAAGTGCAGATTGTCACGCCCAATAATGGGTAAAGGTTATTTTATATTACCGTTGTAAATTAATTGTTGCGAGGGTCACGTTAGAATTATGGAGAATAAGATGCATGCATCATATTTTTTAGAATTTTCGTTTTCTAATATTTGTTCTTAATAAAGCTTAAATATTAATTAGTTACTCGAAATCTCAGTTATTTTATTCTTACAAAACAGACATTTTAGTTTACATACGTATAATACATACATACATCAATTTAGGTTTATTTGCCAACATCAAAGGCGCATTGACAAATGAAAATTAGATTTATGGTTTTTGTTTAGATTTAAGTAAGTCATTCATTAATGCAAGTTTAATTTAACCTTATTGATTGTACTGACATCTATGTAAATGCTTAAAAAAAAGGATTAAAATATCGGTAGAACAGTACTCAACAGATATCCGTGCTCCGTGATACTTTCATTCGCTTGGCATTATTGGTTATATTTCAGCAATTAAGTTTTGTCAGTCTCCTTGTTCTTCTCGCATTTGCTTTAAAAACCGAATCCAACAAGTGTATACTAAATAAAGATTTTTAGACTCGTTCTCATTGATGAAGTTTGTGACGTCACACTAAATCATAAACCTAAAGTTTGGACCTTGCAATGTTTAGCTTTATGATTTGGATTTAAAGACACTAAATTCTGAAGTGTGAATGGAGTCATAACATAATCTGTGATCACGGTTTTTAAATCTGAAGTATAAACCACAAATCTAAACCTAATTTTCATTTGTGAATCTACCTTAAAGGTTTAGGATTAAGCAAGTCATTCATAAATGAGAGTTTAAATTAATTTTAATATAGTTACATCTATGTAAAACTTTCATTTTTTGACATTACTGGTTATATTTCAGCAATTAAGTTTTGACAGTCTTCACGTTCTTCTCGCATTTGTTTAAGAAACCGAATTCATCAAGTGAATATTAAATAAAGATCGCTGTATATATCTATATCGTTTCAGACTCGTTCTCATTGGTGAAGTTTATGACGTCAAACTAAATCATAAACCTAAAGTTTGGACCTTGCAATGATTAGCTTTATTATTTGGATTTAGAGACTCTAATTTCTGAAGTGTTATTGGAGTCATTATGCGGCCAAGGTCTTTAAATCTGAAGAGTAAACCATAAATCTAAACCTAATTTTCATTGGTGAATGTACCTTAAATGTCAGTAGTATAATTACGATACTTGGTTAAACTGTTCTAGTATTATATAGTATGACTAGCGAATGAAAATTGACGTTTAAATTATTAATAAATGTGGTGGTTTCTTTTGAAAATTTTTCCATGTGATTTGATTTGAAAGGAAACTGACCCTTATGTATTCTGTTACCGCTGGAATACTAAAAGGCATTTAAAATGACCTTAGCAACGGGATTCAGGGATGTATTTAAAAAATTTAATACCGCAAATTCTGGTTTGTTCGTCTCAGATGTAAAGCAACCCTCGAGTCGGAATAACTGTTGAGGGAATTAAAAATAATCCCATTTCATAGGATTGCCAAACTAAATAGTTTAAAGGTCAAAATATTTTGATTTAATCAAAATAAACGAAAAATGTTTAAAATATTTTAAACGCACCTCTGTTTTGATATTTAGGAACCATAGTCGGCCATCTATTTTAAGCAAGACTTAGTAATGTATTTCTGTGATTTATTAGTCCAGTATTCAAATGGGTACATGCAAAAATCCTCATTCCTGAATATTTCGTACAATTCCATTCGTCACTAGAGTTTGAAAAGAAACCACATATATTAAATAATTTAAAGGTCTACTTTCATTCGTTAGTCATATTATAATAAATATTTAAATTAAAAATCATACTTGACACGTTTCACATAATTTTCACAAGATTTTAGTCTCTTATTGGAGCTCATCAGTGTGATGCACTGAAGCCTCTAAGAGGCACAGCGTGGGTTGAGTGGATGGATGATAAACTATCCCGATTCCCGAAATGATACGATGCCTGCAGAGGTAAAAAAATATAATTACGATACTTGATGAAGCTATTCTAATACAAAGTGTCTTCGGTGGCTTCAGTGCGCCAGACTGATGAGCTCCAATAAAAGCGAACCATGTCTGTGGTTCTAATTGAGGGGGCCAGTGTCTAATAAATGACAGAGAGGTTGATTCAGAGTACAGGTGGGCGCGTGAGTAACTTTTTGTTCACGATCACGCACGTTCACGTAACTAAAAATGTAATCACGACCAATCACGCACGACTTTTTATGTTTGATTCACGATCACTCACGCTCACGATTTTATTTTGGCACTCACGCCCGATCACGCCCGACGGGTCACGTTCGTGTCACGTGATTGTGTCTATGGACAATTATGCCTGTTTAACACAGTCATAAGTTGTTATCAAATTTGTTAACAAATTTGTAATAAGTTAGGTAACAAATTGGTTTCATGGGAAACGAATGTTTATGGACAAATAGGATGTTCTATTCCATCACAAATATCATAAATTTGGTAACAAGTTTGTTAACAAAATTATGATCGTGAAATCGGAGCAAATGTGTATAGAATTTTGGGTACAACAATAACACTATTTTTATGCGAAAAAAATATTGTTGATGACATATTTGGACATACTAATAATAATAAGAATGTAATAGTAGTTTACATTGCAAGACCGTTACTCGGATAACAAGCTCGCTTCTCTCGCTCGTTAGGTGCCGTGCACGCCCGTAAAGTTCAGATAACGGTTGAGGATTGTACAATGTTTTATGATATAATGAATCGTAAATAATTTGAAAAAAAAAAAATATTGGAACGTACACCAGAATACATTAAAGTATGTGATCGAAATAGTCTTTGGAAACATGGCGAAGCGAAATAATGAATATAAATATATAAAAATCTGTATACATTTTGCTAAGATTTTAACAGCCTCTTAAGTTTTTCTTTCTCTCCACTAGAGAGAGAGCTCTGTAATAAGACGTTTACGATTCAGTATAACGTAAAGTAAAAGATGGAATTAGACAATTTTTTAAATTAAAAATATAAAAAAAAAATTACTCACGCCCGATTAAATTTCAATCACGCCCGATCACGCACGATAATTTTTTAGTGCCTCACGCTCACGTCCAATCACGACGCAAAATTTAAATTATATTCACGATCACTTATTCCCAACAAAATCACGGCCCGCGCCCACCTCTAATTCAGAGTCTGACATCAAATATGATTTTTAAATATTATATTGGAACAGATTCTCCACGCCGGCAATTAGTGCCCATGAGGTGACGCTTGGTACACGCCCGCACGGTAAAAATTTGTCAGATGATGACAAATTACCGAAATCTGTGGAAGACCTAGCAATGAGTAATATGCCGTGACATATTTTATTTTATTTATTTATAATTTAGATTTGGCCTTTTGCGGCTGATTCTGACATTGCAATAAGGTTCAAAATCGCTGATGATTTGGAAATATAAACGTGGCTATGCCTTGTCTCCTCTCTATTCCTGGTCTAAAGATATCACTTGTTATTTTGTTTGTAAAACTTGTGCCAGTTTTTAAAGAAATAATTTCGAACGCCGTCTATGTGATCGCTAATCACAAGTACGATGAATTTATAACATATGCGATGCGTTTTAAATATGCATTTATTTTAATTATATTCTCGTTTATGATGCGGTTTAGATAGAAAATGAAATTCCCTGGCGGGAAAATAAAAGTGGTCGGCTGAGTCTGACAACTATTGAATTTATAATGAACGCTTGTTAGTCAACTCAACTCGCTAGCATTGCATTGCATTGCTAGAAGATTCCTCCACTTTGACAAGCTCGCATTTTAATCCTCCACTTCTTCTCGTGCTAAGCTGAAGAATTAATTAACAAGGATATCTTGTGAAGATAGTGTTTACGTTAGTGAGAAAACGATATAGTTATGAATACATGTTTAATGGATCGATAATCGGTTTAACATTGTTTATTTGTGTAATATAACATTTTATTGAGCAGAATATTTATATGTTAATCTCTCGTAATTAATATGTATTTTTAATGCAAGTAGTTAAGTATTTAAAGTGATATCTTCAAGCTTAATACCTTTTAAAATAACTGTCATTTTATACACGGATATACATAATGCAAAAGGACGATTATTTCTCAATAAATTATACTGTGAAATAAATACCTATCGCGATTACCAAAAAGAAAATTATATTTGGATAATAATAGTTGCGTTCTTTTTATCATTTGCTTCACCTCACCTCAGCTCGAAGTGAGATGAGTTTGACATTAGCTGAGTTGAGATTTTTGTGAAGTAAAAAGAACGACAATAAGTTCCGTAGAACTGTCTGTTAGAAAATCCGAAGTACTGTCCGCTGAACTTGACATTTAAAACATTATAATAAATTTTAAATAATCATTACTTAAAGTCCTGCAGAACATAATTTTTGATCAAATGGTTAGGCTTTACACATTCAAATTATTGTGATAAGACGAAGGTAAGAGCAATAACAGATAAATAACTATTTATACACTTTTCTAAATTATAGTTTCAATAATCATATTTTAACTCTGTTTATCTATTTAAGTTATAAATGTCAAAATTCAGTTTAGAAATTCATATTATGATAGTCGCGTCTGGGTTCACCCATTGACATATTATATAAATGGACGCAACGTAGGTACTGCTTTACTGTATAAGCATTGACGCACACCTTAGAAAAGGATAGAGCTAAGTTAGGGGCAAAGTCAAAAGATGAAAAATAACACAGAGTGCTTAGGAATATTCATATCATTCATAATAAATGACAATGTAAAATATAGTTCATATTCAATTTAACATAAAATATTTCATTCGTATATTAAATTATTTGTAAAAATAACAAATATAGAAAAGTACTTTTCCTTTAGCTAATATTATTTATTTAAAACTATTTTTATATACATTTTAGGTATAGTCCGTCGATTGAAAATGATTTCTGCATCACAGAATGTTTGGATGGCTTGAAATTGTGTCTTCTAACTGCAATAAGCCAGTCTGTTCACAGTTCATGATAACGAACTGTGCATCCATTTGCACTACATGACATTACCATTTTAAAAGAATTCTGAAATATAAATGAAATCATACTTATATGCATAGAATGAATGACAGAACATAACCTGAATTACCAGCAAACTACATTCAAATTATTTCTATTTCACATTAAATCAAAATTACTCACTTTGTATTGTAACTAACTCTTAGTTAGAGATATGAATATTATTTTTACTAATATTCTGAGGAAATTTATTGCATTTTTACTAGCTGTCACTACTGTCAGACCAGCAAACAAAACAATGTTCTTGTTTGACGTTGCCCCGCTTATCTATCTTTCCTTTTCTAAGGTGTGCGTCAATTCCTCTCTCTCTACGTTGGGTCCATTTATGTAATATGTCAATGGGTTCACCCATGTAATACTACGTTTACATGTGGTTTTGAAAATGGTTTTATTCTTCAGTCAAAATTTCGCGAAACTGTTTACATGCAATTTTCAAAACAGGTTCGCAGATTGATTTGAAAACAGTTTCGGCGCATGCGCATTTGGCTGATGTAAGTATCAAATACTCTTCACTCTAAATTCTTCATTTTGCCATTACTCCAATTATTTTTTGTACTTTGTACCACTACGCACTAAAATTACACAACTGTCAGTTTATTTGTGGGTTAGTAACACTAAATTACATAGAGCGACAGACACGTTATGCTCTGTACGCATGCGTAATATCGAAAATGAATTTTAAGTGTTTACATGAGTAGTTTTGAAACTAGTTTCCAAGTCAAACCCATGTATTTTAGTTTTGGTTTGAGATAACTCAAAACCATTTTGACATAGTATACATGGCGTTTTCAAAACTAAAAACGTTTTGAAAACGGTTTAAAAACTGCATGTAAACTCAGTATATATCAGTGGTAATAGGTATCCAACGTTGTCTCTGTGTCTATTGGCGAAAAAACTGAACTATAGATGGCAGGCCGGACGGTAGCAAGATGGCGGAGGAATAAGAAGAGGTCCCTCATTCCTTATTGCTGGCAATATGCATTTCAAAGTGAAAAGTATTTGATATGGAGAAAATTAACATAAAGTTATGTGATATTTCTGAATACATTGCTTCTGCACGTCCTATAAAAGAAAACGAAGCAATTTTTAAGGCTGGACATGTATTGCTTTGAGGAATAAAAGATTAAAGACCAGGTACAATACTGGGATCTTGTTTAAAAACCAGTCATGAGTGAGATCCTCATATGATTGAAATTTTATTAAATGAGAATATATATTACTGGAAAGCAAATTTAGTTGTAGAGCAGAATTGAGAGGCAAATGCAAACATATTGTTGCAGTTTTATAGCATATAAACAGGATAGTAAAAATCAAAACTATATTTATTGTTTTACAACAAAAGTTATCATTATTATTATGTTATTAATTTATTTGTTTATGGGTTTGTGTATTACAGAGTAGTAAGGGGAAACTTATTAAAAAAAGGATGATAAACAGTATAGTTTGGCTATTATTATTAGAAGAATTTTACCATGCTGTTTTAAAAAAGAAAAAAATAGAACCGATTGCAGACGTCAAAACTATAAGGGAAGAAAATTTCAAGATCATATTTTGTCACTTGGGATATAGTGTATAATTACACTTTTTGACTTATAATTGCTCCATTGTGGCACTGAGCAGTATCTATGGCAGTTACTGATCATTATTTAAATCTGAAAATGTAATATGCACTATGTATCTAACTTTCTTTTACAACAAATATAAATTAAACCTGTTTAAAATTACATATGTTTCAATGTATGCTATCAACGTTTCCTTATTCGTCTAGTTCACAAATCTGCCGCCAGACGTCACCCACTTTGAATTTTTTCGCCAATAGTCTCGACATTTATTTGTTGATCATTAAGTCTAGAAATTTTTATGCATACATGCGTGACATTCAATGCCCTAGCCTATGCATCCTGTATCCCTAAAATAATCCTGTCCAGAAGATAGCGCTTTGTCAATTTAGTCAAAACAAAAACAAATATGGCATTTATCAAAAAAAAAAAAAACATTACAAAATACAGTGCACTTAACCTTGGATGAAATAATCCCTCGAAGTAACTAAAATTCTAAGTAAATGAATTTGATATTTAGAACATGCCCGAAGTTGAATTTTTTTGTTCAAATGATTTGAAAATCGAACTTTCAAATTTCTTTGAACATGTAAAGTTACATAATCTTATGGTACAATAAGAAGTTGTAAAAATTGATGTAAATCTTTGATCGTCTAAAGCCATTTTTAGATGTATAAGGAGAGAAATTATAAACTGTCGGAGATTTAAATGCGTGGTCAATAACGTTTCGCGTAACTATACGAACTAAATTTTTAAAATACTATATTCTTTCTTGCAGCACGTCGCATACCCCGAGTATGAGGTCAGGTTCAGCAGGCGGTGACCCTATGGGATCGACAGACACCATGACACCTAGTGAAGTTTCCACGAACGTCACTTTGGACACGGTGTCGTCACATAGTGGTTCGCAGCCAGCTTCTTGCAGGGCTATATGCGGGTCGCTAGCATCTTTCGATACTAGCTCGGCGCTGAATACTGAAGGTGGGTACCTCGAAGCATAGAAAGGATGGCGTTTTCTCTTTGTACGAGGGCCACGCTAGAATTGTATACACATGATTTATATTTGTTTGAATTTCAACAATAATACCTCGAAAATACATTTCACCATTATTTCCTTCTACTTCTTAAAAGCTCCCAACCAATCTTCTTTTGGATTTGCAGCATTAATCTTTTCTTCAGACAAAAACCTTTCATCCTGTATTTTATTTTTAAGTGGTTCTATTACTTTGAATCTGCCCTATGAGCCAGGGGATATAGTTTGAAAAAATTAGAGCTGCACTTTTTTGTTCAAGGTCAAATACTTGTACATTGAATATCATTTTTTCGTAGACTGAGCAGTTACAGGCTTGTCGCCTTTTTTATGTAAAAAAAATCAAAATTAATTTGATTAAAATTATAACACCATAAAAGATATGTACATTTAAGCCGCAACAAAGGCAGATAACTAATAATTAAAAATATATTTTATTATTCTTGTTTCGTATACACATTTGAATAATAAAAATGTTAAAGCAACTGCAAAATTTGAATTTAGAGCTGTATTTTTCAAATTTAGAACTGCAGTAACAGACAGCTGCACCAAATTATATCCCCTGCTATGAGTGAACACTAGCATGCTCATGATGTAACATAATTTCTGTCTCTGAAACTCTACTGAGAACTTCAGGCAACATTTTTCAGTGTACCATTTAGTTATAACTTTCTTCTGTCTTGTGTCCATCCAACTTAGTTACAATTACATACAAGTCCCGTCTGCTTTTTATGGCCCATCTTTTTGAATTCATACACGATACACGACTCTCTTGAAGTAGATACGTTGGAATATAGGGAAATATAATGAACAAGTCTAGTTATCTGTCAATTTTTAATAGTTATTTGTATATCAAGGCCGCGAAATCACTCTTTCAAGGTGGCTATGGATTAACATTTGATAAACAAAACCATGCAATTCTCAAGTGTCAAAGTGATTGTTTACCTAATTTCGCGGCCGCTACCGTGACAACGGTCACGAAATTTAATTTCGTGGCCTGTATTGCGGCTGCGAAATGCTTATTTCGCGTCCGGTTGCACAAAAAAAAAATTGGGGTCCGCCACTATTTAATAGTGTTAAAGTTTCTTGTCAAATTTTTAGACGTTCCGTTTTTTGGAAATCAGACATGATGTGACACAAAACGACTGACAACTTTTTTTAAATGCAGATGACTATGTATGGTTCTATTGATAGCTGAGGATCCAATCTTCAGTTGATGCTGTATTATAGCATAAGTGGCTTTATTGCCTTCTTCGATTATATTTTTAACAGCAGTAATATTCTTTTCAGTAACCGGTGTAGGACACCCTATTCCTTTTTAGTGTTGAACAGAATTCCCTTTTTGTTCAAATTCTTTATATCAGTGGTATACATTGAAGTCAAAGAAGGTGTTTGTTCATTAAAAAGTGAATATAAACTTTATTTGCATTCATAACCACTTACTTAAACCTTTTTTGAAATCTGTAGCTAATGTATTTGCGTTGACAACGATAATAAAATTTGCAAGCGAAAATGTCACATTTTTCATAACTACAGCCTAAAAAACTAACAATCATTTAATCGCGAAATGCATACAACTACCCCAACAGAAATAACATATCTATTTACATTACATTATATACCCGAATTTCGTCAAATTGAGTTCTGTGCGTTAGATTACCGTTAGATTATAGTATTTTTTGAAAATTTACAAGCGAAGAAATTATAATTTTCACAAATACAGCGTTTAGAATAGACCAGAAAAGTTAGGTGAAAATTCGACTTTGGCACGAGTTCATAGTTTGAATTCCCTAGTATATGTTTCATATAGGAGTTTAATTTTACAGACAAAAAAAGATATTTAAAAAAAAGAAATTAAGCAGCTCTTGCTAAGAATTCGATAGTTTGTTTATTCAGTAATAAATTGCAACAGTTTAAACCTAGAAGGGAAAAGGTAAAGTAAGAAAATTATTAGAAATTAAAATACTTGGTGCAAGCAAGGATACCGTATGTCGTTGACCCACTAGTAAATAGGACAGCACAATAGAAGATGAAGCATGCACGATCAAACTAAGACATACGTTCAATGAATTTGTAGTGTTATATTATTATTTAAATAATTATAAACTGTGAAGAGTTCATGTGAATATTATTGTACGAATCTGGAGATAAAGGATCGGTCTAGATGCTGTATATAATGCTTTGCTTAAGAAATTTACTTTTATGAGATTTTTCGGCCATTAAACTTGAGCAAAAATTTCCTTGGTAAAAAATACACGGGGATTGAAATTATGTTCTCAGCGTTATGAACTGAGTTTGAATTTCGCGCCTAAGTTTGACCGTTACACTTTTCTGGTCTATAGACTCCGAAAGCGATGACGTCAAATCGAGCGGGAATTATAAAAGATGAAAGTAGGCTGTCGGTTTCTTAATTGTATTTTGAAAGAGTAGTGAACGAACCGTACTAGCGCCAAATTTAATTCAGTAATAGATTATTGTAACGATATTTTATCTTTATCTTGTCAGTAGAGAGCAAACTTGTATATGGTTTGTATATGACCGCTAGGCCGCCCCAAAACATATGGCATAGATGGCGTTATTCGTTTGTCAATTTAATTTAGAGAGTACTATTAAATTATTAATTGTTTTTATTTGGAAAATAATAATAATAGTAATAATAATAATAAAACAATTTTTTATTTTGAGACTTGAAATTTGAGACTCCCTTGATTTAACAGGCCCCAAGCGCGCGTTCCCTGAGCCTATGCGGAAATCCGCCACTGACGATAGGTAGGTACTTTAAAAAATTGATAAACATAACTAAGTTCCAGGTAACTTAACTTTTACAACTTAATTTCAAATGACACACAAATAACTGTTGAAAATGCCTTCATGATTTTCTTATTTACAATAATTCTAGCGTGACACTCGCATTTAAAGAAAAAAGAATTTAATGAATATGTACCTTATACTCCTTACTATTTCTTCTGTTTTAGGAGTGCCTCTTCTGGAAGAAAACGAGACAGAAGAGACATCCATCGGCGAGACCAGCTCCATCGGGGTGGAGTTTCGTTCAGTGGCCGACAACGCGTCGTTTAAGTACCGCAGGGCTAGTCCTGATTTAGCTTAGCCCTATTTCTAGCCCTTAGGCCTTAGACGTGCTTTCAGACTAACTAATCTAACTTACTAGCCGTGACGGTAAATAACAGGAACGTCACGGAGTACCAAGTCACTAACCTAACCTTAACGTTGTTGTTAGAATGTGATAGAGAGAGATTTTGGTGAATGGGGGTTGGTATGCTTCACAGAGATGTGTTTTTGTTTGATTTGAGATTTTTGTAGCATAGATTTTATTTTTTTATTGTAAATAAGTGCAAAAATATTCCAAATTAGATCATTTTTAATTGTTACAATTATTTTTCCGATGTGGTTGTTCCAAAATTCTTTGTACATAATACAAATTAATAAGAAATTTGAATATAATAAAATGGTAAAATTGGGCAAATGGTACTATTTTCAGTAATCATAGTTATTCAGAAATAAAATAATTTTCAGGGTTAGGCGCTAACAATTACTCGAAATCTTAGTTCTTCTACAAAATTATTCTTAAAAAACCGATGTTTCGGTATCCACTTCAGCAAGGTAGGGGTAGGTAAGGTCTTACAGATTCATAAACATAAGATCTGACTTACCCTGATGTACGTATAAATGTATACCGAAACGTCAGTTTTGTAGGAATAAATACTATAAGAGGTTAGAAAGTTTTTTCATATTTTAATATATTAATCTGTTCATAAAAATATTTGATCCATATTTTGTATTTTCGCCGAAAAATTTCTAATACACGAGAAAAAAATTATTGAAGTTTCAATAAATGAGGTTCGAGAAAGTCGGCGGCACATGTGACGTCATCTACACCGAGAACATACGTTTCTAGAGCTGAGTGAGACGGATATAGTACTGACCAAAATGAGTAAAAAGGCTTAATCAACATGGGTCCGATCTTCAATAGTTTCCGAGATATAAGGCAGTGAAAAATGAGTTTTTACGGGGTTTACCTCTGCTATCTCAAAAACTATAAGAGTTACGACTTCGATTAAATAAGACTTTTTGTTTACCTTTCAGAGGTCAATTTAGATGTGCTTTTGTTTTGTTTTTTTAAATAAAATAATTGTACTAAGTTAAATGTTGTGGCAACCTTGGCCAAAATTTTGTTCAATCACTATCTTTGTCAATTTTCTTCCATTCTAATAGTAAATGGCCTCTTTCTCGGAAACAGTTGAAGATCGGACCCATGTTGATTAAGTCTTTTTTACTCATTTTGGTCAGTACTATATGCCCTTTCACTTTTTCCCAAAGTATGATTACCCACTGTATAAATATTTTGGAACAACTTATTTTATATAAATAATTTTTCTTTAATTGAAGCAAAAAATTGTCAGACTTCAGTATGTAAATAAATTTTCATTTCAATTAAATATTTTTGATTATTTTTAAATATATTCAGGTATTCGTTGTATATTATTATTATTTGTAAATAAATACACGATATATGAAAAAATCAGAATTATTTAAATTTTCCACAAAATAATGTGGTGCCTCTAGTATGTAAATATATTATTTATAGGTTACCAATTTTGTAGATATATTGTTTAAAAATGTATTTATTATTGATATCAGAACATTAACAAACTAATATTTTTTTTAAGTACTACAAATAAAAGCGAGACTGAATTTCTTTAAAATAAAAAATAATACTTTATTTTTCTGCCAATATGTAGTTGATCTGAATTAACAATTTTCTGATATCAAAAATAATTCATTTTTAGTGAAGATTTTCTTGTTTTTGTATTTTATAAAATGACAATTGAAGGCGTACCAACCTGCGCGCAGTGTTTTTGTCTAGTTACATTCATGTACCAAATTATAAAGTGATGTAGAGTAGTTGCCTTTGTTTACTCAGATTAATATATGTTGTCTAGTGATAAAATATTTTTAAATCAATAATTAACTACAATAACAAGTCATTCGAGCTCGGTTCGAATCTTCCAATAGGAACTCTTACGAAGATATAATTTTTTAAAGTGTTCAACTAAATTAAATAGAAGAGATTTAGAGCATAGGTAGAACCGCCCATATTGTGTGTATAATAAATAATAAAGATTTATTCTCATAAATTCGTTCGTTCTCTTGAAACGAGCTGTACAAAAAACGAATTTATGCAACGCCAATAATAATTGATGTAGATACTGAAATCTCTAATTTTTTGTACAAGATTCTGTAGATTATATTGAAATGTTTATTACAAATCGTAATCTCATGTAATTATCAAATAAATATTTTGTTTCAGTAACACATTCTTTATTTTTTCCTTTACAGTTATTAGCATTATCATCATCACTACGTTTATCTCGACGTTTGAAGCTGCTTGAATTTAGTATATTCCTTTTGAATCTTCGAAATAAACGAACGAGATTAATATTTGAAGCCACTTGAAAATGTCAAGTCAAGCCTATATGCGGTGTGCACAAAAGTAGTCAGCGCCGACACCGGACAAAAATGGCAAAATTGGTTACTCATTAAAATTTAGCAAGGTTATGTTTTATGTCAGAATAATTTTGCAATTTCTATAAAAAATATATTTGCAATGAATGCGAATGATAAGACGTGAAATATTATGTGATGCAGTGGAGGATCTAATAATTCTTACAAAATTACCGATTGAAGTATCAAATTTCATAAATTTCCTAGAAGATTATATGAGGAGCAGATGTATAAGAAAATAACTTTTCAACAGATATCTTCTACTAACATGAAAAATTCTTTTAGGTATATATATTTTCTCATTGTAAAAGATACTTGTCGTATGCAATAATGAATTATATAAAAATGTGTTCCTTAAGTTAATATTTGAATAATATATAATACAAGAAGCAGAAAATTGTCTTAAAATTGTATAATACTTGCAGTTGTATGAAATAGAAATCTATTTTCGACATAATTCGTCTATTTATTATAGATTTTGTAATGTTAATGTTAAAGATAGAAATTCACATGGTTCGTATTTTTCGTGTATTTTCTTTTCCGAGCTTGTGCAACTGATTCCACTTAGAGCCTGGTATATTTTCAATGAAGAATCTTCTTCATTTAATGCGAATATAAAAGAAAGATGCTAACATCTTACACTGATATCGTGATATGTAGAAATTTTCTTCTTTCCAATCATTTAAGTTTTCCAACTTTTTAATTTCAATTTCCATGTATTGTGCATCTTGTAACATTTAACTAATATTATAAATTATAATATAAATTTAAATATAATAAAATGGTTTACAGAAATCACACATATTATGAGAAAAATTATATTTTCTGCCACAGTACCTTCGCCGGTATTTTGACTTTTTTGATTGTCACATCAGATATATAGCATTTTAAATTATTTTCTATATTCATTTCAATATAATATGATGTATAATATTCATACACAATAGCAACAACTCAAAATAAAATTGTAAATTGTATCACTTTCTCGAAATGTCAAAGCTGATTCGGTAAGCAAAAATGCCAATGTAGCCGTTAGAGGCGCTGACGCTCAAAATGTGCACATCGCCTATAGGGTCCTCCACGCTAATTTTTTTATTACTTCCTTATACATAGTAAAGGAAATAATCGCGAAAAATTTCGGTTTTCAGATTTCATTGGAAATATCGATTTTGACCATCCGTGAATCAATATTGACTAATTTCGTCGTGACGTGTGTACGTACGTATGTATGTATGTATGTATCACGCATAACTCAAAAACGTTAAGCCGTAAGAAGTTGAAATTTTGTATTTAGAACTATTTTGACATCTAGTTGTGCACCTTTCTTTTTGGTCGTTACATAATATCCAGAAGTGGTACTTTACTTGAAGCCTATAATAGATTTTAATGAAAAACTATTTTAAAATATAATCCAAAACTTTTAAAATTTGGTATATAAGACTTTTGTATCTATGGGAATAACATAGTATATTTTAGTTAAAATAGGCTAACCGGAAGTGATATATTACCAGAAATTTAAGTTTTTCTTGAATAAAATGGTTTTATTTTGATTTTAGTAATAAATGCTTCAAATAATGGTTTTAGAGAATTAAATTCTGCGTCTAGCACAACCAATATTATTAAAATAGCCCTTTGTATAAGCGAGATATGTAAAGTTAAAAATTATATACTTTTTGGTTTTTGTAATAAAGCTTGCTATGGATTAGGGCAAAAAAGTACAAAAAAAAAATTAATGTTAATATCAAATTACGTCAAATACGTGCAATTTTATAATGGAGGGTTATACAGAGGTATATTTTCGGGCTGCCATCTATTGGTATTTTCCTTGTACTACACTTGTGACTCATTTCACTCCGTTGCTAGATTACAAACAAATCGCTGTCATGGTGACAGTTGCAAGATGGTGCCAAGTATCAAGCGAGTGTATGGTCTTTGCAACAGTGATTCCCGCTATAATTATAAAGAATACATGACAAATGTGAATTTTTTTAAGTTTCCACAGCTATCCGAAGACATTGAATCACATGTAAATCTCAACTTCTACATCGTCGCATTCTTTTTTGCGTGTGACGTCAAAATCATAACCCTCTATTGGGTCTACATTTCATGTTGTTCTTGCATACAAGGATGTCGTGTGGTGTCCACATCAGATTTTTATTTTAAATGAAAATTCGTTTAATTTTGAAGCAATTCGTAGTATTAAAACGTCATAATTGTTTTTAGTTCAATTGCATTTGATTTGTAACGAAACCTATAGCTATCTTTCTCGCACCAGTTTCTACAGTAGGCTGCGCAAGTGCGCGAGAAAGATAGCAATAGTTGTGACGTAGATGTATAGATGCTTAAAATCTCAAATATTTCAAAAACTAATAATGTTTTAAAAACGTCTGAATAATATTTTTATATAATTTGTAAGTGAAGAAACCAGTATCGCGGTATTTTTTTTGGATAATACATACTTTATTGTGGTTACTTATTTTATCTCAGTTGATATAATAAAAATTACACATCGATTATCCTTTTACATTGTCAGACTCATCAAAAACATTAGCGGTCGGTTGGCGTGAAAAAATTAATTAAGGAAAATAAGTTCATTAACCTTAACCCCTGGCAAAATCCCACTGGGTGGCCCCCCGACACGCACGCCACTGGCGGGTCACGACCCTACAACGCAGCACTTTGCTCAGTGGTTACATCGCCGACGAGAAAAATGTACACAGAGGACTCAGAGGAGGATGTAATGCGCAACGAATAATGCTACTCCTTGTAAAAGAACGTTTTTTTTTTAAATGGGTTTTTTATGATTAATGAAAAATTCTGGGAATATATGAATTGATAATGATTTTATATACATATCATTATGACCAAAAGTGGGTTAGTATGAATTCTGAAATTGTTTATTCAAAAACCATTCCATTTTAAATACCTATATGTAGTGTATTCGATGGTCATGTTAGAATTATTGAGAATAAGACACATACGGCTCATATTTTTTAGACTTCTATTTTAAATATGTTTCAAACTAATTTCTTAAAACCATCAAAGCAGTCAAATTAATTTCTGGTGGCTTAAAAACTGCCAAAGCTGTCAAACAGTTAGGTACTAGGGGACTGTTAATTCAATTAGACGCTGACATTTGATTATTTTTTATCTCAAATTCTACATTTGATTTCTATTCACATTCCATTTGCAAATTAACAGGCAAAAGGCACGTGTTGATGTCAAGTGAGAATGAGAATGGAGTAGCAAATAAACTGAATTATTATATTCACGCTACTATTATTTTCTATTTTACATTTTATTCAAATAACATTTTCTTAGCAACAAATTCAATTTATGGTTCCATTGAATATCTACACATTTGCAGCCCGATTTATAAAAAAGATTAAGCTAATCATCATTTTGGATTAGTGAATTCTATTCCGGTATTTAAAATTTAATCATTTCATTACAGGATGTCCAAATCGAGCTTACGCTATCGTTATTTTAAAAACTACACAATATTATTTTACGAAATTTGGTATTTAGGGGTTTCCCGACATACCCGTTTCAACTAATCTATATTAAAAGCTGTAGCATTTCCGGTCTAACCGGAAGTAGGCCCGAACATTCTTATTTTAAATGGAATGCTATATTTTTGATTTCACCATTGAATTCAGTAGAAAATTTTATATAAGAAACCATAAAAACATTTTGCTCACGGTCGACCACTTCCGGCGTAATTAAACTTTTTTGATTTTTTATCTAAAAACGGCAACTTTTTTACCACTCGATATTTCGAGAATGGAATCGAATTTCTATAATCAGTAAAACAGTTTTATAAAGAAAGCTTTTGTTTACACTAAATATAAATTAATGATCGACGATTTGTGAAAAATGTTATTTCCAAGGCAGGCAATGTAAAGTTGTAATTCGAAATCAAAAAATTCAAGTGGAATGGTCAATGGAATGGTCTGCTTCTGGTTAAACCGGAAGTGCTATTGCTTTGAAAACAGGCATGTCGGAAAATCCTTAGATCTAGATACCAAATTTTGTAAAATAATATTAAATAGTTTTTTAAAATAACGATAGCGTAAGCTTGTCCTGGGACACCAGTGCCAGCTCTAGGGTTCCTTGCGCCCCGATGTAAATTTAGACTGATCGCCCTATATATATATATATATTAATTAATGTAGAATTGTGTATATCAGGTAGGTAGGTATTAACAAACATACTCGTATAAACTAACAACAAAGCAAAATATATAAAAGTTCGCATAGACTAGACAGACTAGTATTATAGATACACAATATTATGTCCACTATTGGACATGGAGAATATAATTTGTAGTTCAATTTACGTAAAAAGAAGATTTCATTCATGATTTTATTTATTATTTATTGGTTGCTATCGAATTTCAAATTAGGCGCCTTCGCAAATATTTCATTTTTCGAAAAATTAGTAAAGTTGAAGATTGGCTTTTGTAAACTAAACTTTTAACTTTAGCCACTAATTTTAAATGAACATGTCAGCAATGTAATAATTTACATCCATTCTTGAGAGAATGCAGTGCCCGCTCCTTGCGGGTGGGCAGGTTATGCCCCACACAAAGGCGCCTGACCAGGGGCGACATTTCAAGACAGTAAATAATAGTAAATAAAAAAATACTAAAAATAATAACTTATACAATAAGGGGATAGAAGTGAACAATATTTTTTTTACATTAATTATCCTACTAAAATAGTATATTATGTGGCAAGTGTGTGAAGCTGAAGTTTTTACATGAGGGTGGAGATTGCGACACGAGCCGAAGGCGAGTGCTGCAAACCACCCGAATGTAAAATAGGCTTCACACACGTGTTACATACTATACTTTTTCTACGACCTTGCAATAAAATATAATTTTTTCTTCACATTGTCATTCTTTTAACGTAAAGCCTCTGCATTATCGACTTGTGTAACCATGTTTATCAACGGTACGGGGGTTTAACAGCTTTGTTTTATTAAAGCACAAGTAATTTTGTAATATTTAAAATAATGAAAAGGAAATATAATAATTTTATATTTTGTAATTGCTATAACCTGTAATATAAAATTTGCATTAGATTGCTTAGAAATTTTTTATTTATTGCTTTTGAATGCTTATTGGACTTAGATTTATATTTAACACAAAGTTGTAAATTTAGAATTACAAATTTTATTTTATTTATATAAATTAATTACACATTTCTCATGAAGTTGTTATTTCTTCGGATCATTTACCATCACATGATTTACGTATATATACCGATATTCATTGTGTGTGTTTAAACTGAATTATTTACTTCACGCACAGTGTGCGTGAAGTGTTACTTCACGCACAGTGTTCAAAAAATCAAACTTCACACATGAAAATCAATACGTGAAGTACCCACTTCACGCATGGGAGTAGAAAAAGATATTTTTCTACCGTTGTTATATTGACCTGTGAAGGTGTTGATTACAATAATGAATATTTTCATTATAGCTCAAGAATATTGATTACAACAATGAATAATATTTAAATACTAGGATTTTGCGATATATGAAATGCTTATGATATCTGAAATCTTGTGAGATAATTTTATTTTTCTTTTCTGCCGATTGCCGATATTGAATTTCTTTTAGGTACTATTCAAATTTAGAAGAAAGAAAGTAAAAAAAAAATCTTGCCAAATTGATAATTTTCTGGCATTGTTATGTTGCAAACTATAAATTATAATTGTAAAATTGTTGATCTAGCAAAGGTATCAAAGTATAGATTTTAAAGCGTGTGTTAATTTGTAAATTATACATTGTGCAGGGCCCTGAAATATAATTTTGAACAAAGGCGCATTTTACTTACGACATGAAGTGGCACTGATAGAATGAATTACTCGCGAATTTTTATATAAAAGTATGTTAATTTATTTAGTCCATATATTTGTTTAATATTTGTTAATATTAAATTGTAATTTATTTCCTTACTTCGGCGCCCCTTAAGGAAGGCGTCTTGATGTAACGCATCGTTTGCTTGGAGCCGGCAATGTAGGACACCTGTAAATATTGTCAAAAAAGGTAGTTTCTTGGATTAGATATTAAATTAGACTATATTTTAAGAGATAAACTGTCAAAATTAGGGTAAAATTCGCTAATCCTAAAATAAGGATTAGCTTAGTCTTTTTTGTGAATCGGGCTGTTGGTGTTTTTAAAAATCTTAAAATCTAGTATTCTCAAAATCATGTTACAAAATAGCAACTAATGCAGCATATATTTCACTCTTTACATGGCTGGGTTCAGAAAGTGTTTCTAAATGAATTAAGTTTTTAATTTTAATCTGAGATTATCACGATTTCAGTTTAATTTCAAAACCCGTCACTGTTGAATTAAATTCTTTATTAGTGGATTTAAACCTTATAGACATAGCCGCATGTTGAGCTCGTAAAACACTTTATTTTATTTCTAAAATCATAGCCTCTATAAAGAAATACAATTTTATTGTTAGTCCAAACATCACTATACTCGTATGGTCGTAATATATTCTCTATTTTTACTATGTAACAAAATGTACCTACGACAAATTTGCTATTTCATTTCCGTTACTTTTATCACATTTCCCGTTAGTTTAAACAATAGCACGAAGTTATCCAGTAAAAGAAGTAGAACTAGATGTCATCTTAAGTACGAAAACTACGATGGGTTGTTATAGCTAGCGTAATAATAATCCTAGGCTACCTCAAAGAGACCGCGACACAAAGCGATGTCAAAGGTCGCTCATCATGAGCCATAACCTACTACAAAAGAATTTGCAATTGAGCGGGAAAGTTTGCCATGGTGAAGAATTTTAAAATCGCGGAACACACATAAAAGTTAGTTTTAAGAGTTAGAAACATGAAAAATATAATATTTTTAAGTGTAGCTGGTTTCTTTTTGCATGATATTATTTTATTGTTATGAATTTGTGGTATGAAACAATTTCTCTTAGTCCTTGGAAAGTAAGTATTACTTGTATTTTAATAGAAAGTAGGTATTACTTGTATTTTAACAGAACAGATTGCAAAGCTACAGAATTTGTAATACTTTAATGACGAGGATACATAATAGTTTTTTTACTTATATACAGGGTTTTATATAAGTAATGTGTCATACGTTACCATTTAATAAACAAGGTTGCATTGTATCGTAATCTGCAATAATTTCTTTTCTAATGTGTTTGGTGCAATTATAAAAGCATTTCAAAGTAGACCAATAAGAATAATTTATTTGAATATGGAATAATTTAAAAATCACAGTAGTTGGAATGAAAACAACAACTCTTGTCATTTTTGAAGTCAGAGGCACAGCAGTATGGATCAGGCTACGAAAACCCATATGTAAAATGTCGAAACCATGTAGTAGCCTATGGATAGTACTTTTCTTCCAAGCGCTAGATGGTGCCAGGTGCAATATGGCCAGCGCGATAAAATAATATACCTATAAAACTAAAATATACTGCTGGTGAGAGTGAGATTTGTGAGACTGACATTGGACGAGGGCAGACATAAATATCTGCATATATCTGCACTTGTCTGTAAGAATAGCACTGCGCAAGCGCCTGGATTACTTTGATTTTATTGGCGTAGAATGGGAAAGGGGAACTAGCGGAAGAGAAATTCTTACACTAACTGACAAGGATAGACAATAATGTTTATAGCAGACTCCTCTTAAGTGGAAGATAAGGCATCAGCAGTATATTTTGGTTTTATAGGTTTATTGATAAAATTAAGAAATTACATATATCGAATTGATCTATAGAAAGCCGCGGAATTTCAATTTGTATGACAAGTGTTTTAGTCATTTATGTCAAATTTATATCTGACTTAAAATCACCTTAAAGTAAAGAAAGCGATTAAATTAATATTAAACGATTTCTTATACGACTATTGTTATTTTCTGTTCAGTTACGTAAAGCTAATGGTACGTAAAAATGTTTATTGTATTTTAATAAAAATAACATACAATAATTTAAATATTTCTTTTAGATATTTTACGGCTGTGCACTACACTACTAAAATTCATGCTAAGAGGGATTCAAACCCGGAACCTTTGCTTTGCGATTACGTTGCTCCTACGCTATTTTGTTCGGCTGTCAACATTATTCTACACTCTTTATTATTCTGACCTATAAACATTTCAAAAATGTATGCATTTATGTCATGTGCTCCAGATATGCTGCTCGCCGGTGAATTGGGCTACGTTGATGAAATTATTATGATTATTACCAATCATTGCAATCATTATGTAACAAAAATTTGATGAAATCAGAAAATATTTTTTTTTCGTTAATTGTGGTCATACTTTATTTAACGATTTTCTACTTTAAAAATTTAGTGTCTTCCAAAGTATTACGGGTCGCTGGTCCTCTTTGATATTGCAATATATACACACCAGGTTGCCTACTTCACAATTAGTTTTTCTTCCGAGCGCCAGACGGCGATACGTGCATCATTATCTCAATTGTTATAGTGGTCGTCGGCCATCTATAAAGGGTATATATGATCCGTGGTATGGATAAAGCATACCAAAAACAAAAATGTTTATATTTTTCAGAAGCTTTTATACTGGCAAAAAATAGGTTCTAGGCTCACCGACCTCTTACAAGTCGCGGCCTCTCGGGAATTTCCCGATTTCTCGGTGGCCCTGTCCGTCCCTGAACCAGTTCCGGCTCCAAGCGGAAAGGGGCGCCGAAGTGAGGAAAAAAATTACAATTTAATATTAACAAATATTAAACAAATATATGGACTAAATAAGTTAACATACTTTTATACAAAAAATTCGCGAGTAATTCATTCTATCAGTGCCACTTCATGTCGTAACTAAAAGGCGCCTTTGTCCGAAATTATATTTCAGCGCCCTCCACAATGTATAATTTACAAATTAACACATGCTTTAATATCTATACTTTGATACCTTTGATTCTTCAAAAAATGCTAGTTGCTCGTATAAACAAAATCGTTACAGTTATGATTTATAGTTTGCAACATAATGCTAGAAAATTATTAATTTGGCAAGATATTTTTTTTTGTATCTACTAAATTTGAATAGTACCTAAATAGGTAAGGGAAATTGAATAGAAAAGAAAAATAAAATTATCTCATAAGATTACAAAATTGTAAATCATAAGCATTTGATTCTTCGTAAAATGCCAGTATTTAAATATTTGATTCATAGTCGGATTCATTGTTGTAATCAATATTCTTGAGCTATAAGCAAAATATTCATTGTTGTAATCAACACTTTCATAGGTCCATGTAACAATGATAGAAAAATATCTTTTTGGTAGAATAATTACGCAGAAAATGAAAATAAATATTGTTTACTTCTATCCCCTTATTGTGTAGTTATTATTTTTAGTATACGTTCTTAACTTTTATTTACTATTATTTACTGTCTTGAAATGCCGCCCCTGGTCAGGCGCCCTTGTGTGGGGCATAACCTGCTCACCCGCAAGGAGTGGGCACTACATTCTCTCAATGCATGTAAATTATCATTTAAAATTAGTGGCTAAAGTTAAAAACACTAAACTTCTACTTTACTAATTTTTCGAAAAATGAAATTTTTGCGAAGGCGCCTAATTTGAAATTCAATAGCAACCAAATAAAATAATAAATAAAATCATGAATGAAATCTTCTTCTTACGTAAATTCCATGTCTAATAGTGAACATAATATTGTGTATCTATAATACTACTCTAGTCTATGTGAACTTTTATATATTTTGCTTTGTTGTTAGTATGTGCGAGTATGTTTGTTAATACCTGTGGCCAGCACATTACCTTCCGTCAGTTATTTGTATTTTGTACAAATTTCACACAGAAAGTTTTTTGTAAAAGATTCCATATTTCCAGTACATTACTTTCAGCCAGCTCTATGTATTTTATACAAATTCCATACAGAATTTTTTTTTTGTAAGAGATTCTTTATACATATTTCTAGTAAAATTGTAAGACAAACATACTATGTCAATTGCACTTGACACTGACATTTGTCAATCAAAATTTTCTTAATATAGTAGATAGTAGATGTTTCCATAGCACGGCTGCTTTATGAAATTTAATTTCTTTATAATGTTTTACCTCTACATCCATTGAATATGAAGTATAAAATGTGATCAAATCGTACAGAATAAAATATTCTTTAATATTTTTAATAACATTAAATGTGAAAAAATGATCTTTAACATCGTTTTTTCAAGAAACACTGTTAAAATCTTTAAATGTACGGCACTTCCGGTCGACCAATTATAACCAAAATCTAATCAGCTCTTCATATTGATGTAAAGAAAAGGAATACGCAAAAATTATAATTTTTGGAAAGGTGGTATTGGAGTTATGCGATCCGAAAGAATCGTCGCACACACACATACCATACATATACATACAGATATCATCGTAAAAATAGTAAAATCGTATTCTAGGGACCCTAAAACGTGCTTATTCATTAAAATCTCATCATCGAATTTTTTGACCAAAGACAATACCTTCCTTACCTAAAGGTGACGGAAGGTAAAAAATTATAGGGCGCTCAATTTAAATTTGCATAGGGGCACAAGGAACCTTAGAGTCGGCGCGGCCCTGAACCGTTCTGTTACATTGTCTGGTTGGGATTCGAAATTTCTAGTAGTCACGCTATTACAGATTTCTTACTAACAGAGATGGGATACTAAAATTGTATTTTGTCCTGTTACATTGTCATTACCGAAATCTGCGAATATCAACAGATTGGTACACCCAAAAATGAGTAATAACAGTTTAGTTTCACGATATAGTTGAAAATTAGGCAAAGATGCTATCTTGTGTTCGGTACCTGTTTATTTCAAAAGAGGTCTTTATTCTTTGGTCATAATCATGTAGTCCATCTTCTTCTGAGAATTGCATTGCAATAAATAAAGCACATCTCCATCAGTCCGCAGTCCGTTCGTATGAACCCCCCAATCCAATACTTTCTCGTCTGATGCATCATGAAAATTTCAGCCCACTTTATCAGAATCATCAATCAAAAACAAAAGCCTCGTTCATGGCTCACTGGGAGATTTCAACGCACGATGAAGGTACGGAACAGAGTAGATTGGCTTGACTTCAATGTGTGTGAAAGTGTGTGCTGTGCTGAATTGCCCCATTTTTTCGCAATCATATAATAATACATCACGGCGCCTGACTCCAAGTTTCAAATCGGTGTCCCTATAAGGTAACCGATTCGGCAGCAACCGACGCCAATGAAATTCAGACCCTCATTCAGGGAGAATTTAAAATTGATAGATGTTTGTATTTGAAACTGGAGATAAAAAAGATTTGCTCCTAAATATTATGATTATATGAAACATAAATTTTAATAATTTTGTAAACTGTGTATAGTTTTAATATACAGGTATCCTAAATAAACTCGTTCTACATGACAAGAGCTGATTAATCTTTGGTAACATTTTATGGATAATCGGTTGTACCTATATATTTAGTTTAATTGA
Source organism: Harpalus rubripes (assembly GCA_963082715.1). Lineage (NCBI taxonomy): Eukaryota > Metazoa > Arthropoda > Insecta > Coleoptera > Carabidae > Harpalus > Harpalus rubripes. The sequence continues at coordinate 73,731,695 of OY720450.1, forward strand.
AGCAGAAGAGTTTTAAGGGCAGTAAGTGATTCCTACCGGTTGAAGATGATACAATATATCCGATACCGGTAGAAGAGCACTTACTGACTGCAATGCTTATAACGTTTTTTGCACGATTGACGCACAAAATTAATAAAAATAAGATTTGAAAATTATTTTGATATATTCAAAAATTTTAGTTACCGCCACGCCTCCTGATAAGTAAGTAATCACAATCACTTACCGATCAGTAATTTGTAAATAAAACTACTGCCTTGGAAACCCTATCGGTAAACATTAAAAAAAAAACAGATCGTGCAAAACATAATATTTTCTGGCAATTTATGTTATTAATTACAAACATTAAATTTTCTGTCTGTTACATTTACATTCTTCTTTATCGAAATATGTACAGGGTGTTCATTTTAAATGGGTCACCATTGCTATCTCGAGAACTATAAGAGTTACAAAGCCGGTTAAATATGCAAACAATTTCTATTTCACAAGACAAATTTAAAGAAAAGAAAAATAATTTTTTTGGACCAGTGGTTCTCAAAATACGGGACCTAACTTTTAAATTTTAAATGAGATCATATATTTTTTATTTGCTCATTCGCTAGAAAATATTAATTCTGAATTCAGTGATATAATATTTTTATTCCCTTACATAATGATTTTTTTTGAGAAAAATGCATGTAAAGTTTCATATTAATTTGATTAAAATATGGCTATAATAAGAGTTTCATGAATGGAAAAAACGAATACGTGTTAATTTTTTTAACATAGAATTAGATTGCCATGAAAGAAATACATGTATATTTTGTTTAAGTTGGCATTTATGATCACTTACAAGGACAAAACCTTCACTTCTTTAGGTCAGGGCACTCTAATTCTATGTAATAAAAATAACATGTAGTCATTTTTTCCATTCGTGGCACTCTTATTATAGTCATATTTTAATCAAATTAGTATAAAACTTTACATGCATTTTTCTCAAAAAAATCGTTATGTAAGGGTAGGTATAATAATATGATGTCACTGAATTATGAATTAAATTCTCTAACAAATGAGCAAATAAAAAATATATGTTCTCATTTAAAATTAAAAAGTTATATCCCGTATTTTGAAAACCACTGGCCCAAAATAGCTATTTGTGTAGTAAGAGCGCAAAATGGGACATTGTCGATTGAGAGGTTGATGACGCGCGACGCAGGAGCGCGGCATTCTTTCGAAATCGATTTTTTCTACACTTCTCCACCATAACAAAAAATAATAAAATGTACACTTTGTACTTACAGTACTACTCAATAGTTTTACAGTGAACATACGAACGTATTCAAATATGACTTCAAGATATTCTTTTCGTTTATTCAAAAAATTGATGCCAATTTTGTAATGAATATTATAAGTTTTTTTATAATTTATTTGTTTCAAGTACATTAAACTATTGCAGTGGTAGTGAAAAAGTGGATTTCCATTGGGAGCGTTCACCCCAAACTTTTGCAGGTGGCAGCACAACTGTTCACACAATTTATTTTATATTTAATTTTAATTTATCGTTATTTTCCATTCTTCTTGAGCTATTGCTTCAATCTAATCTAAGCATTTTATACTTTCGTTTTTGGAAATGAATGCCCTATTTTATTTTCACAGCAGTGCGGCATTTTGTTTGGTTATGTAATATGCCGAAGTAGTTATATGTCAGATTGACTTGTGAAGGTGGTAAATGTGTAACTACAGTGCTATTAGTTCCTGACTAAATGTTTCCATTAAGAATGTAGACAAGTGATATTTTTCAACATTGTATAGTTAGAAATTTGGATAGCGAGCGATTTCCTACATTGTCGCGCATGAGCGGCAAAGTGACATTTTGCGTTGACAAAAGAGAGCGCAAATGGCTGCTTTGTATATAGACTGTAGAAAAAAATAATTTTTCTTTAATTTAAATTTGTCTTGGGATATAGAAATTGTTTGCCTATTTAACCATCTTTGTACTTCTCGAGATAGCAATGGTGGCCCATTGAAAATGAACATTCTGTATAAAACGTATGCAATAGTTGTGTGTATCACTCGTCTAGAAACTGCCCTTTAGCCCTTTTGCGACTGAGGCGAGACCTTTAAATACGAGCACTAACAAAAGCAGTTTCTGAACGTGTGATATAAAAGATTTTATGTACCGACTTCTATCTAAATTTATTAAATGAAATAAGATAATTTAATTATTAATAAATTTAGTGATGTAATTTTCTTGTCTCCCCCGCGTTAAGTCCGGCCCTGTCCTCATGTAAAATCTCAAAACTCATGTTCGACACGTCTGATTTGTAGTCGTTGGGAAATCCTTTAAATTATTATTAATTTATAAAATTAATACATTACAAAATGAAATTGTGAAACGTCGATTCGATACCGAAAAAGGATTATTGAGGCATTATAAAAATTCGTGTGAAAATAAATTACAGCGCGGACAAGATTTTAATTAGTTATTATTTCTCGTGGAACATGCATACATTAGCCGGTCGAGTCTCACTTCGCCGAAAAGAAGACATTGTCTTCGTCTCTTGTCTCGTTAGCATGAGTTATAGAGAATTGCTAATTAGACGTTCATACAATGATTTTTTGTTTGATTGTGCTATTGACGCCTATAAACAAGACATCTCGATTATCAAAGAATTAGCCTAATCAAAGGCTAAGTAACGGACATCAATTAGTAAGGACATAATTGACGTGCGAGATAACTGGCGATGATACGACTATTTCACTATTCAATCACAGGAAAAATTGTCTAGGTGCCGACATAGGAAGAATAGAGGGCGTGCTAATCACGCATATGCACAGTGACATCTTATTTTACTATAGCTATATACGAGTTCGCTTTGTAATAGATATGGCTGTCTATTTTATTATCTCTCTCTCTCTCTCTCTCTCTCTCTCTCTCAATGTTGTGTTCATAAATATATTCGGATCTCCTATATGGAGCAAAAGACATATTTTTTTTATTTACTTATATTTTAATGGTATAACTATGGTACATGAATTTTGTGTTTGAGCTACATATTAACAAAGCATTTTGACACGAACGGCGTTATACAGGGTGTTATGTAAGTAACTGTACAACGCTTAACCTGTATGGTAGAACTTACCCCATAGATTGTAAATCTTTTAAGGAAAAAATGTTGATTGTCAAGAATTTTTGTATGACTTCTAAGTATTAAATTAAACCAAACCTCCCGCTATTTAATTTTTATTAATTTACATATTTAGTTATTGCGGAAACTGTATTAAGATCCATTCCATATAACTAGGGTTCTGTTTACTATTTTCTTTCTTTTAAAACGTTACTGTTATTAATTTGAAATGATTAGTTCTTTGACAGTGACATTTATCTGTCAGTTACATACATTTAAGATATGAACTGTGTAACCAAGGAGATTTGCTTGGTTAAAGCATAGGCTCCGGGATTAAATTTCTAGATAATTTTATGAATTTATCCATTATATATATAGAAAAAGTATGAATGCAAATCTGTAGAAAATTTAATAATATTTAATTTTTATAATAACATTAATCTCGGAAAAATAACATTTAAAGGTATTTTTCGAAGAAAAACTATTTTGAGCTTCTAGTAAAGTGCCATTTCCGGTTATCCGATTTACACCAAAATCTAATGGGCTCTTTCCATTACAGAAAAAGTTCGAAATACAAGGTTTCAAAATTTTCTGAATGATACTATTTGAGTTAGAGTAAAGGATCCACACACACATATACACTAACATACACACAGACATCATCGTGAAAATGTTAAAATTGGATTCTAGAGACCTTAAAACGTGGTCATTTAGCAAAATCTCGATATGCGATTTTTAGCACGATCCCTATACCTACCTCCCTTACCAAGGGTAGCGGGAGGTAAAAAATTAAATAGTCACGTGATCTGAAACAGATTATGACGTCACAGCACATACATCTTCATCCAATTGGTTCCTTTATAGTGTCAAAAGTGTTATGAAAATTATATTGTCAAATTTGTCAAACAATAAGGGTCAAATTTTTGAGGTACGTGTTGGATAATAAAAAATCCAATATAAAATGAGTAATTTACAGTATCGTACTGTGCCTTCTTGGAAAATTGCTGCTAGGAGCAAATCTACTATTGAATTTATAAATATGCCAAAAGATGCGAAGAAAAGAAAATTTTGGCTGGAAGCAGTAGATCGAAGAGCTGATGGTTAGGTTTGTACATTTTATTTTACCTTAACTCTTTAACACCCCTTATTTCGGCAGCAGTAAAGCATTCGTTTTGTGATATAAATTCAGCCACCATCCAGCATCCAGCTATCGACTTTCGGTAATTTTGTGATATAAATTCAGCCACCATCCAGCATCCAGCTATCGACTTTCGGTAAACTGTCCGACTTAATTTGAGCGTAGTCTGTTTTAGCCATTATTACTCACTTATAATGGAAAATGTCAGCGTCAAATGTCAAATTAGAAGTTTGTTATTAACATGTGACAAACGTAGGCGTACGTTTATTTAT